>CM059277.1:8410107-8417607 GCA_030347295.1 Setipinna tenuifilis
AGAGCAAACCTCTCACAGCGGCGAGGCGAGGCAAGGCAAGGCAAAGCAAGGCGAGCGGGCCCTCGGCTACAGTGTAAACACGCCGTCCTCCAATCACAACACGCGCAGCCTTGGCCCGCTCTTCCCTTCAGGAGGGATCACATTCTGGAGTCACCCAATTAACATTTCAAAGCGGCGCGATCGAATCCTAGAGTATGTTCACTCGTTCTGCCCCCCTCTGGTTCCCCCCTTTTTGGTTCGTGAGAGAGGGACCGAGCAGGCCACCCAAAGTTTCCTCTGGGAGGCACTGGAATGGGTGGTGCGGGTGGGTGGTGGGGGGAGACAGAGAAGAGAGAGAGAAAGAGAGACAGGCAGAAAGAGAGAGAGACAGAGGAAGAGGCAGAAAGTGAGAGAGAGAGAGGAGAGAGGCAAAAACAGAAAAAGAGAGGAGAGAGAGAGGCAGAAAGAGAGAGAGAGAGGCAGAAAAAGAGAGAAAGAGGAGAGAGGAGATGGTGCGCGGTACAAAAACAGGGGATTTATTATCCAGAGTCTAGATGGGCCAGGCAGTGCAGGAGAGAAATGGAACCTGAGAAACACGGAACATCAACCGAAAAAAGACTGACTAGACAACTTTGTTTTCTGTTCAACAATTTTTGCAAGTTAACACTACAAACTAAGCCAGAGTGTCCATCAGGCAGCAGCAGTATAAACTACACAATAATATTACATTTGCAGTAGTGTTCAGCAGGTGACAGCAGGAACTGGTAAATAGAATAAAGTGGACAACTGTCCAAATTTGGTAACCTTGTAGGGCTTTGGACCAACACATATCCATCCAAAGCCTTAGAGCATGCTGGAAAAAACTTTTCAGCCCCCAGTAGTAGTAGTAGTAATAATAATAAACTGTATTTGTATAGCACAATATATACAACATGGAGCTCGAGGTGCTCTAACAGTTTGGCAAGAAAATACAAGACAGCATTTGCTGCAGCTCAGTAGCACCAGAAAAGAGGAAGTTCATTGGGTCGCTGTCAAGAGTTCCTGCTGCTGTCCCCAGCGATCAACAGGGGTTTGCATTGGTTTGTTTAAATCTACGAAGAAACCTCAGGCAGAAGCATCATCTGCCAGGGCTGGTAGAAAGAAAGTCCCTGAGTGTCCAAGAGGTCTGTGAATAGGGCAGTTAAGTGTGACAGATCTCTGACTGTCTGTAAGTAGGGCAGTTAAGTACTGTATGACAGGTCTCTGACTGTCCTCCGGGCCTTTGAATAGGGTCATTAAGAATAGGCTTTTAGGGTGAACAAGTAGGTCTTCAGTTGCCGTTTAAAAGCGTCAATGGATGCGGCTTCTCTGATGTGTTGTGGTAGGGCATTCCATCTCTTTGGGGCATAGCATGAGAAGGCTGCCTCCCCGATCCTTTTGGGTGGTGCCTTTGGAACCCTCTGGAGGCCGGCTTCAGCAGATCTAAGGGCTCGTGCAGGAATGTAAAAGGACAATGTGTCAGTGATACAGCATGGGGCAAGATCATTTACAGTCCAACTGCATGATGCATATAATGCATTTACATTATATCATTTAGCTGATGCTCTTATCCCCGAGCTACTTACAATGAATTGGGTACAGGCACATTCTCACAGGAGAAATCTGGGGTCGGACACTTTGATCCAGAACACCTCAGTCATGGATGAGGATGAGAGAGATGAGAGATGAGAGAGTCATACAGCAATGTACAGTACTAAGAGAAAATAACAGCTGACAGGTAGAGTTAAGCTACGGCAAGAACCAAGAACATGACAAAAAAAGCTGTTCCCCATGATTGCTAAGTCAGCACAGATGCTGCCCTGCTCAGGCATGCGGAAGTGGGCCTTTACAACCTGCTTCCCCTCCCCGCTAACTGGGTTTGGACCAGACTCAACATGGCCGACGGAACGCGATGCTCCGTGTGGGCACGTGAGTGCAGGAGAGATTGTAGGTAGGAGGGGAGGGTTAGTCAGCTTCAGAAAGGCCCTTATGACTCTTACCTAAGCCTGGTGTATACTCGCTCACTGTGTCCATCATGTTGTGTGACAATGTGACGTCACATTAAAGGGCAAAGATGGCATGCACACATGTGGGTCCTTGGTTTACTTGATGGGTGAGTTCATAACACATTCATAGCAGCTGTCATAACCTGTATATAAAGCATTCATGACTAAGCTAGCCTACATTCAGCTGACCCATATTGTAACCTGGAACGGTTGGACATTCCCAGTAGCAAAAGATGAGAAATCATCCGCAAATGTTACACTTTAAAACAACTACATTTTTACAAAAACTAAAATTATTTGCTTGACCATGTTCTGTCTCTTTGGCACTGGACTATCCCATTGACTCAGATGTATCGTGATCAGGTAAAAGGTTTGGAACAAAAATGGCAGTGTTGCTTTGCAATTGTTATACTTTTATTTTGACAAGTTGTGGTCGTTTTGTCTTCCACATTCATGAAAGGTTTGGTATGAATGTTGAGTCATGTCTCATGAAACAGTCATGAATGCTTTATGTGCAGTTTATGACGGGTGCTATGAAGGTGTTATAAACTCACCTGTCAGCTAAAGTGTTAAAAAGGTTTCCAATCATGGAATGACTTCAGAGTAGCTATGACAACAGCTGGTAGAATGTATGTACAAAAGAATTCTCATTAAGAAAAACACTATGACATAGACCCGCTTGCTTGGGACTCATCTGAGACACATGTGGCAGAAGGGTGCATTGAGAGTGTGTGCTTTGGCTTTGCCAAATGGTGAAAGGGTCATAAGTGGCTTTCTGTCAGCACAGACGTGTCAGTAAAGTGCCCAGCTTGTTCCGATGTTAAAGATTTAGGGCCACATACATATTACAAGAGAGACTTCATATAAACTCTGCCTTCATTAATGATGTGTAAAAATACAACGTTCATTTCCATGGAAAAAAACCATTCACCCTTCTATTTTTTTACAAATAGCACCTTGTTTGCCCCAACCTAAGAAAAGACTACACAATGTAACTGTTGGCCACAGGCATTGACTATGTGTGGACGGTATAACCAGGTAAAAATAAGCATTAGTAATCATAAAAAGGCAAGAAAATGTTATGTTATAATTTAAAAAGGGTGTATAAATAACTTCACCCTTAAGTTGTGTTTGCCCCACACTATACCTCTGCTTAGTGGTGAGAAAAGGACTAGGTTGGGTATACTTTTCCACCACAGCCGTTGCCTATCCACAGACAGTGTGACGTGTGAGTGTGTAAGAGTGAGGTCAAAAAAAGAGGTGCCCTTTCTCACATTTCGTCGCTGTTGGAAGGCGTCTGACTGGCACAGACTTCTCTCTTTCACTCTTTTGTTTTTTTTTTATTTTTACATATTCACAAACCTAACACGTACCAGAAATCTAATTTGTCATTGCTATTCGTTGTTCATTGGCGAAACCCCCCCTTTTCGCTCGTCCACTCCCGGTGATTAAATTAAAGTTTAAGAGCTCTTTGACATCACAGCGGGACAGTAAACGTCCAGAAAGTCTGCGAGTTTACACAAGCACACTCTTCGCAGGGTCCCACCTAAAAGAGTGGGCCGGCGTCCAACGCATATATTATTCCAGCGCTGCCAGGGGGGGCTGGCAGGGGGGGGGGGTTATGTGTGCCATGCCGGGGGGGTCTGCGCTGTGTGGAGGGAGAGGGTGCCATGTAAGGCCCTCCCCATGTAAGGCCTTCTGGATGCAGCCCCGCTCACTGGAGGCTCAGGCAGAGTTATGGCACGTCAGATGTGTGTGTGGGGGGTGGGAGTGGGGGGGTGGGGCGGTACTGGCATCTACCCGAAATGGTTCACACTCCAGTGTGTGTGTGTGTGTGTGTGTGTGTGTGTATGTGTGTATGTGTGTATGTGTGGTTGAGGGTCTCTCTTAGATGGAGGGACAAGGCATCTACCCAAGGCACTTCACATGCAAGGTGTATGTGTGTGTGTGTTTGTGAATGTGTGTGTGTATATATGTGTGGTTGAGGGGGGCTCTTTGATGCAGGGACAGGGCATCTACCCAACGCATTCAAACACAAGGTGTATGTGTGTGTGTATATGTGTGTGTGTGTGTATGTATGTGTATTGTGTGTCTGTGTATGTGGGGTTGAGGGTGCCTTTTAGATGCAGGGACAAGGCAGCTATCCAAGGCACTTCACATGGGAGGTATATGCGCATGTGTGTGTGTTTGTGTGTATGTATGTAATTGTGTGTGTGTGTGTGTACGTGGGGTTGAGGGTGGCTCTTAGATTCAGGGACAAGGCATCTACCCAAGGTGCTTTACACACACAGGTGTGTGTGTATATATATATATATGTGTGTGTGTGTGTGTGGGTGTATGTGTGTGTGTCTGTGTGTGGTTGGGGTGGCTCTAAAATGCAGGGACAAGGCATCTACCCAACGCGTTTCAAACACGATGTGTATGTGAATGTGTATGTGTGCGGTTTGCATATTCAGCTTAATCCTCCCTTACACACTGTGTCACAGTTTTAAAAACACACTCATTTCTTCTGGGCCACGTGCTTTACCAGGGTTTGTAATAGTAAGCTGACAAGCGCCACTTTTTCCTCAAAGTCTAACTGCAAACTGATGACTTCAGATATACTAGGATTCCTTCCAAGAGCAATATCTCTGTCCTCCTTAGAAACCTTTTGCCAATCAGTGATGTGTGTGTGTGTGTGTGTGTGTGTGTGTGTGTGTGTGTGTGTGTGTGTGTGTGTTCCTCTAACATTACCTATTGTCCAAGAGGTGTTTGTGTGTTTCATCCAGCTGCATCTGTTTTGACCATTGTGGAGTCGAGGCCATGAAGAGTGTCCTGCTAGGTCTCATGATGACAATATTACTAAATGGGAATACCTCAGAATAAAATAAATAAATAAACGTGTTCATCTCTGAATAGTAATGTTGTAGTGTGTGTGTGTGTGTGTGTGTGTGTGTGTGTGTGTGCGTATGTGTATGTGATGTGTGTGTGTGTGTGTGTGTATGTGTTTGAGTGTGTGTGTGAATATGTGTGTGTGTGTGTGTGTGTGTGTGTGTGTGTGTGCATTAGAGCTAAGTGTTCCATGATGAGCTTGAAGTGATTATTTTAATCCGTGTTTTTGCTGTAATGAGACCTCCTGAAGATAAACATGGGCTTTTTAAAATAAAACCTCCATAAAGACGTTTATGAAAACCCTCGCTTGCTCCCCCCGCCCGCTCTCAGCCAACAGACATCGACGGAACAGCCCATCCATTTGGAATGTCACGGGTAGTCCTTCTCGGGCCAATCACATTCGCTCTGACTAAGAGAATGTGGTGGTTGGCCAATGGCAGTTGACATTCTAGACTCTGCTCCAGCAGTCTGACTCGTGCAGTGGTTGACACACAGCGCTGTGCTGTGCTGCGTTGCAGACAGACTGTTCTTGTGTTTGTCATGGATTTTTTGATGGCCGACGTTTGCCAGGTTCTGCGGGCCCGCAGACGCGCTGTGCCAGATTCACAGGCCTTCGAGGGTGTGTTGTTTATAAGCCCCGCTGATCGTTTTACCAGAAACTGTCTTTTTTTTTTTTTTTTACTTTATTTTTATTTTTTTTTATTTTTCTTTTATTTATAGAACTTCTGTAAAAACCTTAAGCCTCTTATGTAAGACATTCTTAGCAGGCAGGCAGGCAGGCAGCAGTTGTTTTACCCATTTGGTGCTAAAGAAATGAAAAGGGCCTTTTTAATGCATTTCATATGCGAAGCGATGATTTCCCTCCCGTCCCGCTTAATGTAACATAGGAAGGGTGGAACCAGGCCCGAGCCTGGGTTTGGCAGGGCCTCCAATGAGCGCGGACCAGAGGAGAGGAGAGGAGAGGAGAGCAGAGCGGAGTTTTGATCTGTGTCCACTGTCACGAGAGTGGGCACGAATGTCCAGCCAGTGTCCCTTCATCTTCCATCGCAGAGTGACCGCATGGTGCTACAGATGCTTTATGGACTTGCTTTGTACAAGATCCACCTCTCCCTCTCTTTCTCTCTCTTTCTCTCTCTCTCCCTCTCTCTCTCCCTCTCTCTCAATCTCTCACTCACTCTCACTCGCTTACTCTCCTTTTCTGCCTCTCTCTTTTCTTTTATGACCACATTTCTCAGAATTCCCTGGTTCATATGTTTGCTCTTAGTGAGGTGTCCTATGTTATTTTTCCAGATTTTTTAAGTTGTGCTTTTTGTTTTATGGCTTGAGTGCTCAAACACAGACGCAGTGCTAAATACTTCCTGACTGCTGCCACATGGGGGAGGACAAAAACGACAGCGTGTGCGCGAGCAGCGAGCAGCGAGCCCCTCGCGAGTGTAAATCTGTCAAACGTTAATGCTAACAGGTGAAAGGTCAAAGGTCAAGCTATTCGGTTTAAATTAAAAAACTGGTCTGAAGTCAAGTTAGTGGACCGCCAGGTTTGGACAGGCACACAGCACAGCACACACTCTCTAATGTAACCTCCAACTTTATATGAATGTTTAGGAAGAGCTGTGTCAAGGTAGGGGACCGCCAGGTTTGGACAGACGCACAACACACACACACTCTCCAACGTAACCTCCAACGTTATATGAATGTTTAGGGAGAGCTGTGTTAAGGTAGGGGACCGCCAGGTTTGGACAGACGTGGATGCTAACGTCCAAGTTTATACGCGTGTTAGAGAAGTACTATCAATTACTCCCCTTCATGGCTGTCATCCAGCCAGATAGATATGACAGCTGAGCCTGTGACTGACTGGGGATGTGGCGAGAAGGACTTTTGTTTTGACACGCCAGGAAGCCAGCTGGCCTTGCTTATGCAAGCTCCCTGGTTCCTCGAAAACAAACGAATGAGCGAAAAAGCGGCCCACAGTGTTTTCCATCCTCGTCTGGGGGGGAAACGGCGCGTTCAGGTGAGTGTCAGTTTACTCCTCTCTGGTGGAGGCTGTGTATGTGTATGTGTGTGTGTCGTGTGCATCATTCTGTGTGTGTATGTGTGTGTGTGTGTGTGTGTGTGTGTGTGAGTGTGTGTGTCATTCTGTGTGTGTGTGTGTGTGTGTGTGTGTGTGTGTGTGTGTAAGACAAAAGTGAGGCACATCTGGGAACCTTATCAGCTGCTGCCGGTTTGGTAACGCCTTACTGGAACCCTCATAAGCCCTCATAATGAGCCTACAGTAGATGAACATGAATAAAAGGTCAGCACACCGAGAGCTCCAGTGGATAAAAGGGTTTACTCACCACCAGTGATGTAACGGTTCAGACCACAGTCCCTTCCTGAGTCCAGCACCTACTTAACACTTTAGATGATGAAACGCACCTCCTTTTCAGTCATTCTGGCGATGGGCCTGCCCACATGAATGAGGATAGAAAGGTACAATGAATGCTGTGTCAGCGCATGCAGGAGATATACAGTGTACTTACAGGGGTACAGGAGATGTACTGTATGCTTGATGTATATATTCACACACACACACACACACACACACACACACACACACACACACACACACACACACACACACACACACACA
>CM059277.1:8425107-8427607 GCA_030347295.1 Setipinna tenuifilis
TGAAAGTGTGTGTGTGTGTGCGTGCGTGTTGTGTCTGGGAGTGTGTTTATGTGTGTGTTTAATTTGAATGTGTGTATGTGTGTGTTGTGTCTGGGAGTGTGGTTGTGTGTGTGTGTGGTTAAATGTGTGTAATGTGTGTTTGTGTGTGTGTGTGTGTGTGTGTGTGTGTTGTGTTTGCGAGTGTGTTTGCGAGTGTGAGTGTATGTGTTTTGTTGTGTCTGGCACTATTTGTGTGTGTGTGTGTAGGAGGAAGGAAAGGGGGTGCCCTTGACCAGACGGATGGAAGCCCACATTGGCCAAGCTGAGCTGAACGAACCTCAGTCCTTTTCTTGTGGCCAGAGCACTTGTGGCGTAATGGTGGAAATCGGAAACAATATCATGTCAGACAAAGAAAATCACACGCGTCTCTTTTCCCAGTTGCAGGGGCCCTGCTGACTGGCGACGGCACCACATCTGACCGAGGATCACTGTCCCCACAGTGAAAAACAAGTTAGTCATGTTTTGGACCGCCGCAGACTTTCCAATTATGACCCAGTTTAGGGTTTCATTCTAAAAAGAAAAGTGCGCTTTTGGAAAATCTCAAAAACTACAAATAGATGCTGTTGTGGTAGGAGATACGTCGCGATAGCTGAGGTTGCTAAAGCCGTTTACGTTAGCCCCAATGTTGTTTTCATATTTTTGTCACTTCTCAAGATTCAATTATTTTATGATTCAGGACTTGATTACTTCTTTTTACACAGGTATGAAAGAGTGTAAGAAAATGTCTTTTGTATGGGGTTTTGAGTCCTTATTTTGCAGAAAATAACAAATAAACAACAACAACAACAATAATAATAATACAAAATAATAAAAGCAAGTGTTAGTTGGTGTGTGAAGGTGTGAATCAGAGAATTGGTGAGAATGGGAGAAAGAGGGTACAAGGCAAGAAAGAGAGAAAAAGGGAGAGAAAAAGGGAAAGAAAGATAGAACGAAAGGTACAAGGAAGTTTACTCTTTTTTTCACACCACACAGATTATTTACTTGAGCATAATTTGCTCTCTCTCTCTCTTTCTCTCCCTCTTTCTTTCTTTCTCTCTCTCTCTCTCCCTATCTCCCTCTCTCTCTCTCTCCCTCCCTCTCTCTCTCTCTCTCTCTGTCTCCCTTTCCCTCCCTGTTTTCCGTGCGATGTTGTTGGCGGGGTCCCAGTGGAGGGACACTGGTCTCTGGTGTGCGGAGTTCAAAGGCAGCGGAGCCGCCACTGTGGTTTCTCTGGATGTGTGTGAGGCTCTTTGAGTTTCGCCCAGGCACAACGCTGCTCGTTCTCACTTCTCACATTCACACAGGACGCCACTCAGCAACAGGACCCCCCCCCTCAACACACACACACACACACACACACACACACACACACACTCCCACCCCCCTAAAGCTTTTTTTTCCACCTCCATCCCCTGGGCAGGTCAGAGATGCGTTTGAAGTGATATAGTGTTCAGTGGGAGTGATATGAGGTGCCCTTTCTCTGTGAGTGTGGCGCCTGTGTTTATGATAGGGAGACACTAATGACATTAACGTCTACTGACCAAAAATGCCTAAAAAAATTTGGATTTTTTCCCCCTCACACCAAGTACTATGAAATAAGATGGTTAAATTCTCAAGTTTGTTAATACAAAATAAACGTTATTTTGCATTAATAAAGATGTTAAGTTCAATACAAAATAAAGAGTAAATTTATATTAAAAAAAACACATGTAATTTAAAAATGGTGGGTATTTGATTTGATTGACTTTCAATCTTTTTCTACTCTGAAGAGAACCAGACAAGAGGGGAGAAGAAAAAGTAGGCTACTTGGATTTGAAAGGATGTGTTGTTGAGCAAATGTGTGCAAAAATAACAAACAGACACAGGACACAGGACTTGAGGAAAGGGGAAAGAACATAAGGAAGAGATTGTAATTGTGTGAGAGAAACAGTGTGTGGGTTTTTGTGTGTTTGTTTGTGTTTGTGAGAGTGCGACAGACAGACAGAAAGAAATAGAGAGAGATAGATAGATAGAGACACAGAGAGAGAAAATGAGAAAGATGGGAAAAGAGAAATAAAGAGAGAGAAAAAGAGATAAAGAAAGGGAGAGAAAGAATGAGAGACAAAAAAGAGAGTGGAGGGAAAAGACAGAGAGAGAGAGAAGGGGAAAGGGAGAGGAAGAGAGAAAGACAGTGAGACAGAGCGAGTGAGGGAGAGACCCTGGTGGTGGGGGCTTGTGTGTGTGTGTGTCTGTGTGTGTGTGTGTGTCTGTTGTGTTTTCCATAAGCGGAGTGCTTGTGGGCGGTGTGGGGAGGCGGTCGGGAGGGCAGGCGGTCGCTCGCGGTGGCGGTGACGACGGCAGCGGCAGAAACAGCAGTAGCGGTGGTGGTGGCTGCTTTTAGCCCCACGTGTGTGTGTGTGTGTGTGTGTGTGTGTGTGTGCGTGTGTGTGTTTGAGACAGCTTTCCGCGACTCCCAAAGCTGACGTCAGCAGCCAGGGGCCCG
>CM059277.1:8430107-8490107 GCA_030347295.1 Setipinna tenuifilis
TGTGCCACCCAGACATGGTGCTTGAGTCACAGGCGATTAGAGGCCCTCACAATTAGAGGCCCTGACACACGTTCCTGCTATTTCCCCTACCCCGGGGACCCCCTGGACCCTGATAGAAAACAAAACTCTTCGGCTCTTTTCTCCTCTGCTTTTCTTCTCTCTTCTCTCCTTTCCTCTCTTCTCCTCTTCTGTCATCTCATCCTGTCCCCTCTTCGTTCCTTTTCCTCTCCTCTACTCTCCTGTATGCTTGTCTTGTCACTACTCCCCTCTCCTCCTCCTTTCCTCTTCTCTTCTCTTCTCTTCTCTTCTCTTCTCTTCTCTTCTCTTCTCTTCTCTTCTCTTCTCTCCACCTCTCTCATTTCATCTTCTCTCTCTGTTCATACATAATATGTAATACAATTGGATCTTTCATGTAATTTGTCATATATTTTCACACACAACACTAACAACAACAACAACAACAGCAACAGCAACAACAATAATAATAATACACCTTTCTGTCTCTATTTTGTTCTTGTTTTTCTGCTCTCCTTCTTTCTCATTCTCGTCTCCTCTCCTCCTCTGCTCTGAAGCCTCTTTAGCATTTGCCCTCACCCCCCCACCCCATCCTCCCATCCTCCTCTCCTCCCATCCTCGTCTCCCTCCCATCATCCTCATCACCCCACCCCATCCTCCCCATCACCCCACCCCATCCCAAAACTGAACTACCAGGGTCACGTTTTACTGTACATACGACCACCAACAATCTCGTTAGCAGTATTTTTCTGTTTATCTAGAGTTTCCATGCACACAGCTGAACCGCACACATGGACACACACGCGCACACACACACACACACACACAAACACATACACACACACAGATTCAACCACTTAGATAGATCTAAGCAAAATGTGAAAATAAATGTCTTTATTATCTTCGGAATTTAAACCCCCACTTAACCACACACACACACACACACACACACACACACACACACACACACACACACACACACACACACACACACACACACTCACATGCACAAATACTGTAGATGCAGACATACACTTGTGAAGCGTGCGTGCACACACACACACACACAGGGGATGGGGTGAGCGGCTGGGACTGAAATAGTGTGTGTGTGTGTGTGTTAAAACATGCTGAAGCAATAATACTCTCTAATGCGCTCCATGTCGCTCCCATAAAGAACTGTACCTGGTGCCATTCTGGCTACTGCCCCACCTCACAAAATCACACAGCTGATGAAAACACACTCGTCTTGAACTAAAACACATACTCACTCTCTCCTTCTCTCTTTCTTCTCCTCTCTCTCTCTCGCTCTCTCAAACACACACACACACACACACTCACACACACAAACACACACACATACAGTCATACACACACACAGACACACACACACACACACACGCGTACACTCAGACACACACGTCATTCTCTCCCTGACACACTCATATACATGCACACACACATAAACATACACCACCAATAACTAACAACATCGCACTGGTAACAAAAAACACATTGCCAGAAATTTGCATGTGCCACAGTAATGGCATTATGATGACAGTGGGTCTGCTGTGTGTTTGTCTGGAGCTGTGTATATTAAAGTAGCCTGTTCTGTGTTGTGGAGCCAAAAACTATTTTCCACTCTAGTGCATTAATGTATTGCATTTTATTGTATTGCATTGTATTGCATTGCATTGCGTTGAATTGCATTGCATTGTACTGTATTGTGTTGTATTGTGTTGTGTTGTATTGTGTTGTGTTGTGTTGTATTGCATTGTATTGTATTGTATTGTACTGTATTGTATTGTATTGTATTGTGTTGTATAGTATTGTATTGTACTGTGTTGTACTGTATTCTATTGTATTCTAATAGATACAGTACAGGCCAAAAGTTTGGACACACCTTCTCATTCTATGCACTTTCTTTACTTTCATGACTATTTACATTGTAGATTGTCACTGAAGGCATCAAAACTTTGAATGAACACATGGAATTATGTGCTTAACCAAGAAGTGTGAAATAACTGAAAACATGTCTTATATTCTAGTTTCTTCAAAGTAGCCGCCCTTTGCTGTGATTATTGCTTTGCACAGTAAAAAATAAAGAAAACGCATTGAATGAGGTGTATCCCAACTTTTACCCCTCCATAATTGGGGGAAGGGGGGAGTACCACCAACATTTTACATTAATTACATTAATATGTTGCTCCCCCTAACCCTGCAATTTTGTCTCTTTGGGGGGTACTGGGTCTTGATTGGGGTACACCATTATTTGAACTATGGATGACAGTAAAGAGTAAACAGCAGTGGATGAGAAAGTGAAGTGAGGAAGAAAGGAGAAGGGTGACCAGGCAGGCCATTTGCACACACACAGACACACACACACCATCTCAGGCCTGACCTGCTCTAAGATGAAGATGAAGAAGAGAAGGAAGGAAAAGTGTCCGTAATTATTGTAACCTTTTTAAGAACACTGGTCATCAGTACTGTAACCTTGGCAAGGACAGGGTCAGTAATTACTGTGACCTTTTAAAGCACAGTGTCTCTACCCACCGTAGCCTTGTCAAGGACAGAGTCCATCAGTACTTTAACCTTTGTAAGAACAGTGTCCATAATCAATGTAACCTTTAAAGGGCAGTGTCCTTCATCGCTTTGACCTTTTTAAGAGCAGTGTCCAGTCTCCCTTTGACCCCTCGAGGACACTGTATGACTGAGAGCAGCTGTAGGCTAGCAGTGGCCTAATGGTTGGAGAGTTGGTCTTGGGTTCGGAGAATTGCAGTTTCAAATCTTGTTCCGGTAGGAAGAATGGGGGTGAGGGGGAGTAAACAACTAGTGCTCTCCTGCACCCTCATCCATGGCTGAAGTGCTCTTGAGCAAAGTGTCTAACCCCACATTGCTCCAGGGACTGTAACTGAAACCCTGTAGCTAAATAACTGTAAGTCACTCTGGATAAGAGTGTCAGTAAGTGTAATGTAATAATAATAATGAGTGGATTCTGTAGGAGATGTCATGGCATTGTCCAAGGGCGTAACTTTATGCTGACAATTGGGGGGGTCAAGATTTCTATCTAAATGAATTAAATGGCTAAACGACTGCAGATATATAATTATATAAAGGGGTTATATTGTCAGGGTTTGAAGTTTGGGGGGGTTATGACCCCCGTAACCCCCGTGTAAATTACGCCCCTGGCATTGTCCAACCTTAAAGGTTCCTTGTTTAGATATTAATGTATGCTTTTCCAATGATTTACCATCTATGTCTTTCTATGTCTTTCTATGATTTTAGTCATCATAAGGTGCGTGAGCAAATGCTGTTTAGAAGTTAAGAAAGTGTTTAAACAGTGTCTACTGTATGTGTGTATACCACCCCCCACCCACACACACACACACACACTACATCACTGCTTTGATATGTACACAAACAAAATGCATATGGTCTACCCAAATCAGAACATGTAGACAACACAGCGTCTCGTCTCTGAGGAGGGCAGGGCTGCCTCTTGGCCACAGTGCTGTTTCAGGGCTCAAAGCATTTTTAACTTTCATCAACAAACCACAAACTCCTCCCCGAACATTTCACCCAAATTAAGAAGAGAGACAGTGTATACATGCGTGGGTGTCACTTTCTCTGTCTTTGTGTGTATGTGTCTGTGTCTGTCTGTGGGTGTGTGTGTGTGTGTGTGTGTGTGTGTGTGTCTTGTGTGTGTGTGTGTGTGTGTGTGTGTCTGTGTGTGTGTGTGTGTTTTCTGTGATGCCTGGTGTCTGTGATGTCTCAGTTGTTTGTGGTACTGATAGAGGCAGAAGTGGGCCCATGTTTGTGGGCCTGCTGTGGGGTGTTTTATATTACCTTTCATGCCTGCTCCACTGTCCTGCCTCGGAGAGCAGACTTTATGTGAAATTGACCCCAGGAAACCTTTTCATCTGCCAGAATGCAGAACCCCCCTCTGCCCCCCAAAAGCCCTTCCCTTACACACACACACACACACACACACACACACACACACACACACACACACACCCAAACTTGCACGCTAATTTGAAAAGCTTGATCTTCCGGGCGCAGGAAGCAGCCTCATGAGGGATGTGTGTGTGTGTGTGTGTGTGTGAGTGTGTATGTGTGTGTGTGTGTGTGTGAGAGAGAGAGAGACAGAGAAAGAGAGTGGGGATAAGGCATGTCTGATGAATTCTGTCTCGCACCTTTGAAATCCATCCTGTGTCTCTCTCGCTCTCTTCAACCATCGCTGCGTCCAACTGGGGGAGTTTACGAAGCGTTTTTATAGCCTCGAGGAGCGGGAGCGGGAGCTGACCAGCGGTTCCCTCTCCGCACCCGAGCCAGTATGTAAAACGCTTGTTAGTTTCTCAGTCGAAACACAGTGGAGCACGTTCACGCTCTCGCTCTTTTTTACTTTATTACCAAGTGTGTGTGTGTAGGTGTGTGTGTGTGTGTGTGTGTGTGTGTGTGTGTGTGTGTGTATGTGTGTGTGTGTGTGTATGTGGGTGTACATTTATTTGTGTGTATATGTGCATGAGTATGTACATGTGTATGTGTGTGTATGTGTGCATGTGTGTGTGTGTGTGTGTATGTGGGTGTACATTTATTTGTGTGTATATGTGCCTGAGTATGTACGTGTGTAAGTGTGTATGTGTGCATGTGTGTGCGCGTGTGTGTGTGAGGGGGTGTTTGCGTGAGAGACAGTGTTCAGACTTTTCACACACTCCTTCCACCAGATCTAGCAGCAGATGAAGACCTCATGGCCATAAACACTGTGCCTGATGAAACGCATACCTTGGAAGCAGCGCTCCGTGTGTAGATATTTGACTGTCCTCTGCTAACTTTTTTTTTATTATTATTTGGGCCTTTATGAAAGCGACAGGGCGGTTGCCAGGGCTCCTCAGATGTGTGTCTCGGATAAAGTAAAGTCCTCCTATTCAGCGCCGTCCTCCACCCATGATCCAGAGATTCCCCTCCTCTTAGATGACTCACCTGATAGACAAAATACAGATAAGCCAGCAACCACTTCAGCTGGCATGCTGATTTGAGGGAATAATAACAGTCTGATGACTCCACACACGCGGAGAGAGAGAGAGAGAGACACAGAGAGAGAGAGAGAGAGAGAGAGAGCAGAGAGAGAGCAGGCCGGGACTGGGACTGGGACCGGGATCGGGTCGGGCTGGGCTGGGCTCCAAAGGTGAGCCAAGCTCGAGACTCACTGCTGCGGATGACTCATGCACATTTGTGGTTAAGTCAGTAGTTATTGTTCCACTGATGCTAGGCTATCAAATCTCATGAAGTTTACAACCCTGAGCACATCGCTGCTGCTTCGCAGATTAGGGGGTAATACTGCTGCCTGAAAAAGGCAACAAGGGCCCTTTTGTAAATCGTGCCACGGTTGACATTTTCACTGCCGTAGCCACTGGGGCCTGTGCTCTGTGTGTGTGTGTGTGTGTGTGTGTGTGTGTGTGTGTGTGTGTGTGTGTGGGGAGCGGAGCAGAGCAGACCAGAGCAGAGTAGCCGTGTAACCCCTGACGAGCTGGGTGGGTGTGTGTCCACCCCGGCGATGAGCAATCGCTCCGTCACACACACACACACACACACACACACACACACACACACACACACACACACACACACACACACACACACACACACACTCAGGCCCAGCCTGCTCTGACACAGCACAACACAACAGGGCGGACAAACACACCGCGACCAGAATAGCCCTACGACAGCCCGCCCGGCAAAAACAAACCGTCTGACAACAAGCCTTGTGGCAGGTCATGGTGAACTTTCTCTCTCTCTCTCTCTCTTTTTCTCTCTGTCTGTCTGTATTTCTTTCTGTCTCTTTCTATCTCTCTCCATCTCAAACAAATTGAGAGTGTTTTACTGTAATGGCGAATTTAGACTGCTGTGTCTGCTGAAGCATGTGAGAAAAGAACAGACAAAAAAGAATAAAAGAGAGGGAAAGACAGAGAGAAGTAAAGACAGATAGTGGGTAAGACTGCCAGTAAAATAAAGTCAAATAAGAGGGCAAAGAAAGAGAGAGTAAACGATACAGCGAAAGACTGTAGTGAAAGGGGGAGTGTAGGGAGTGAAAGAGAGAGAGAGTTAGTGAAAGAGAGAGTGAGTGAAAGAGAGAGAGTTAGTGAAAGAGAGAGCAAGTGAAAGAGAGAAAGGGGGTTAGTAAAAGAGAAGGTTAGTGAAAGAGAGAGAGAGTAAAAGAGAGAGAGTTAGCGAAAGAGAGAGAGCAAGTGAAAGAGAGAGCAAGTGAAAGAGAGAAAGAGAGAGAGAGGGTTAGTGAAAGAGAGAGTTAGTAAAAGAGAGAATGAGAGAGAGGGTTAGTGAAAGAGAGAGTAAAAGAGAGAGAGAGGGTTAGTGAAAGAGAGAGTTAGTAAAAGAAAGAATGAGAGAGAGGGTTAGTGAAAGAGAGAGTAAAAGAGAGAGAGAGGGTTAGTGAAAGAGAGATGGTATTTGTTCCTTGTGGAGTCTGAGACACGGGCCTGTCTGGGGTGTTCATTTCCTGTCGAGCTCAGATGGAGGTGAGATGTGGGCGTAGTGTTTCCTGCCTTCTGCTGATGCAGTGGTGGAGAGGAGAGGAAGAAAGGAGAAGAAAAAGGGAGAAGACAGGAGAGGAGAGGAGAGGAGAGGAGAGAGGGGGGAAAGGGGGCTACAGAGGAGAAGTTTAGGAAAGAGGAGAGCAATTATTGGAGAGGGGGGGGGGGACAAGGAGAGAGAGAAAGAGAGAAGCAAAAGGAAAAAGTCGAGGGAAGAGGAGGGCAGAGGCATGTTTGGAAAATGTCTGAATCTGCTTCACAATTTGGTGAGAAAGGTGATGTTCCTGCAGGGCCCAGGCACACCAGCGAGATTGCTGACCTTTTACGACGTCACACACACAGACACCCACCCACACATACATTCCCACCACACACACACACACACACACATATACACACGCACACACATACACACTCACACACACACACACAAGCACATACACACACACACACACACACACACACACACACACACACTCACACACACACACACACACACAAAGCTGCTCACCCCTGTAAGTACACACCAACACCCAGAATCCCGAGGTTTGTGCGGGCTGCCATTTGAGGGTTTCACCGGGAGATGGCACATTGTGGGGTGCCCCAGACACGTCACCACACCGCCAGCGAGACGGCCCGTTGTGGGGCACCCTACAGACGTCACCACACCGCACCGACAGCAGACGCGACCGTCTGGGCCAGCGGTTGATGCTTTCCCTCACTCACTCACACTGGCTACACACTCACACTGTGTGGGAAGCTTATGTGTGTGTGTGTGTGTGTGTGTGTGTGTGTGTGACTTAAGGGAATGTAGGTTAGATCAACAACACATGACTTCCGCCAACACACACACACACTCATGCACACACTCGTTTGGTGGGGTAACATCGCCATCTGTTGGCCGTTGCTAGGACAGCTTACTCTTGTGTGTGTGTGTGTGTGTGTGTGTGTGTGTGTGTGTTTGCACAAGTGTGTGTGAAAAGGTGGGTTGTGTTATCGTCTTTGCCCTTCTAAGCACAAGTCCCCCTCCTTTGATTAAGTTGCATGTGAGGAAAAGTTGTAATGGAACTTGGACTGAAAAGGTCTATGCTGACCCGGCTTTGATGTGTGTGTGTTTGTGTGTGTGTGTGTGTGTGTTTGTGTGTGTCTGTGTGTGTGCGTGTGTTTGTTCCAACATCCTTTCATTTTGACCCAAAGATCCAACCCCCCGCCCCATCCCCTCTGAAACATTTCCATTAAACCTGGTTTCTTTCTTTCATCTTTCAAATAAAGCAATGGACGCCATTCCCGACACGATCAAAGACCTCAGGAGTTTTACGGGGAAAATATTTGGCTGGCGTTTTATTATGAAAAGACCTAAATCCAACCTGCAACATCTTTTTTTTTCTTCCTGTCTCTCTCTCTCTCTCCCTCTTTCTCTCTCTCTCTCTTGCTCCCTCCCTCTCTCTCTCTCTCTCTCTCACACACACACACACACACACACACACACTCACTCACTCACAGCTTTCAACGCTGTCCCACGTGTTGAGGTGCACCCGAGCCAGCCTCGTAAACCTGAGCCGCTATCCCAGGGAAGTGCTGCCAAATTGCAGAGGTAAGTACTTAGCAACAAAGATCTCTCAGCAGCCCCATTACTCCAATGGACAAGCACTCCAGCTCCAGCTTGCTGCTGCACTGTATCTTATGTTACGCTAACCGAGATTACGGCCCGCTTCCTTTGTGCTAATGAGCTGACAATTAATGGCCCATAAAACAGCCAATCACGCGGACGTGAACGCCAAGTCCTGCCAATGGGAAGGGGGCCTTGGGGTCAATAGGCACTTTTAGGGTCGCCTAGCAACCGACGTAAGTGCCTCTTGGATAACAGCGGCGGCGACTGGACGCGGTCCAGCGACTGTCGAACTGCACTAGACCCCTGAGCGAGTGACCAAAGCAACACCAGTCACTCTGGGCTGGCCGTATGTATATTTTAAAGGCCCGCACACATAATAAGATGACATTTAAACCATTCAGTGTGACGCCATTAAGTCCCCCAATTAAAACGGCTTAATTGGCTGAGATAATCAGCGGATTTACTTCGCTGCTCCGGTGAATGGCCCTGTCCCTGTACGCCGACAGACTGCTAATGACTCCCATCGAAGTCGAAGCCTTCCTGCTGGATGGCCCTTTTGTGGTGCGGTGGACACCTGCCAGGTACTGTGCGTCCTCTGGGCCTGGCTAGCGTGGGCTATATCATTTTTACTACCCCCTTCACAGTACATCAGGAGGCAGAAATGTCCTAGTCGGGGTAAACGCGGCGCTGGGGTAAAAAAAAAAACAACAAAAAAAAACGGCCCACTGCTCCTGCTCCTGTTCCTGGTCTCTCTCCCCTCTCTCTCTCTCTCTCTTTCTCTCTCTCTCTCTCTCACTCTCTCTCACTCTCTCTCTCTCTCTCTCCCTCTCCGCTCCGTTCTGACGGAGAGGGATTGGAAGCAGACTCTGGGCAGATGTTGACCCGTCAGGCAGTGACGCGGAGGAGGAGGCCTGGGGATGACTAACGGCAGCGGTAGGCATTTGCCACTGTTTCCACAACACTGGGGCCGCGCCCCCACGCCCTGCTGATGCTGAGGGGACATGGCAAGGGTCTGGAAGACATTTCCACACCAACGCTGTGGTTTGCTGGGAGCAGTTTGGTGAAAATCAGATTTCTCTGCTGCTGCTGCTGCTGCTCCCTGCTGGGCTACCCCAAGCAGTCCAATTGGCTGTATGTGTGTACATGTGAGCACAAACTCTCTCTGTCATACACACACACACACACACACACACACACACACACACACACATACTTACACACTTCCTTCTGTAAGTCACTTTGGATAAATGCGTCTGCTAAGTGTACTGTAATGTACACAACCGAACACACACACACATACACACACACACACACACACACACACACACACACACACACACACACTGAGAAAAACACATACACACATACACACACACACACACACACACACACACACAAGGAACAGAGTGAGAGAGATACAGACAGACAGACAGACAGAGAGAGAGAGACAGAGAGAGAGAAATTTAGGCCCAGTCCTTGGCTTCGAACTGTCCTGAAAGCCACCTCAAGAAATATTCCTCTGCTGTTCTTCCTTGTCCTCCTCTTCTTCTTCTTCTTTGCTGTGTGACTCCATCACATCTCTGTGTGTTGTCACTCTCTAGCTATTGATCTGCTGTGTATTCAGAGGTAAGAAGGCCTCCATTAAACAGCTTAACAGAGGGAGCCAAGGGTGGAGCTGACTTTGCATTGATACCCATACACCTTTACCAGGTGTTCACATACCCAACACCTCCACCAGGTATTCACATACCCAACACCTCCACCAGGTGATCACATACACCTCCGTCAGGTGTTCACATACCCATACACCTCCACCAGGTGTTCACATACCCATACATCTTCACCAGGTGATCACATACCCATACACCTCCACCAGGTGTTCACATATCCATACACCTCCACCAGGTGATCACATACCCATTCACCTCCACCAGGTGTTCACAAACGCCTCCGTCAGGTGTTCACATATCCATACATCTTCACCAGGTGATTACATACCCATACACTTCCACCAGGTGTTCACAAACCACTACACCTCCGCCAGGTGATCCCATACCCATACACCTCCACCAGGTGATCCCATACCCATACCCATACACCTCCACCAGGTGATCACATACCCATACACCTCCACCAGGTGAAGTTGACAGAAGGCTCCCACACACATCCACACTGCGTTTGCAGGTTACTGAGAGACTACACTGTACTGAGAGAATACACTGTACTGAGAGACTACACTGAAACTAGCAGGGGAGAGACTCAAGTGGCCCACCACCAAAGGCCGAGCAGCCACAAAACATCCTGATAAACATGTTTGTCAAACTAATACATATTTGTGGCCAGAGCTGAGTACACTGTTGGATCAGCTGTGGTTTGGAACAAGGGTGGTTTTCTTAAAAGATGCAATCCGATAAGAATGCTGTACCTCACTCCAAGAGAAAGCGGGCTGCTTAGTACATGCAGGATTTGCTGATGGCTGCTGTATTCACTGCTGCCTTTGAGAACTTGAACCCCTTTATATTGGATTAGTGTATCGTATCAGTTTGGGGGGAAAAAAGGGGAACAAACTGGAAACACACAGACCACATCGCGACCTCAAATCAAAGTAAATGTTCAAATTGGTTCAAGTCTTCAACAGTTCATGTCATATGGCCATACTACAGTGGAAAATAAATGTGTTTTCATAGAGCAGGGTCACAGCACTGCACGCACACATGTGCACACACACACACACACACACACACACACACACACACACACACACACACACACGCATGCACACACGCACGCACACACACACACACACACACATTCCGAACATGTCCCTTAGGGCTGGACATATGCGCATACATACACAAACAATTTCTCACAGACACACACACACACACACACACACACACCACTGGCTTGCTAACCCAGGGGTGGAGAGGGTGAGCATATACTGTAAACCTCAACCCACCACAATTTGCCTCTCTGTAGCACCACCTTGTGGCAGCCTGCTGTAAGTGGCCATCAGATGGGCCTAAGACCAAGCTGCACCAGTGCACCCACACAGAGGAAGTGATGCTTGCACTGATATTTCAGTTTTATTACACAGAATGAGATAGTTGGGAAGGTGGGGCCAAAGTGTCATGGTGGTGTTTCATGTGGAATGCATTATTCAGCCATGTTCTTGTGAAAAGCTCGTAGATGTCACAAGCCCAGTAAGAAGCATGCGTTCCTGCTAGTGTAGTAACAGGCTTTCAACACCTGTTTTCTTTTTCATGTTTGTTTTGTTTTTTGGGTAACATTTCACAATAAAGGTACATAAACATACATTTACTAATGTATTAACTACTGTACAAAGCACAAGATGTTAATGATTAGCATGTACATGAATCATTACAAAGTAACTATGTACAGTATTAATGTTTAACACATAGGCATAATCATGACGTACATGATTATTAGTACTAAATCAGAGGAATACTGGCATATGCATGTGCCCTTGTTATAAAGTGGCAGATTCTAACCTAGCATGTAATTAGTGTTACCAGTTTTGAAGTAATTTCATTAATAATTGATCAATTAAAGTAAGATATTAGTTTCTTTAAATGTTTACAGAGATGGAACCATGCAAGACATTTATAGGGAAAAACCTTATTTGGTGTTTTTTTGTAAACACATGGGCATCTTAAATGTAAGCTAGACTGCACTGCTCTCTCTGTTGGGTGGCAAAAAAACATCATGGTTGAGAGCAACAGTTTGACCGTTTACAGTGTTCATAGTGTGTGTTACAGTGTTCATAGTGTGAGTAAATCTACATTTTAAAAAAGTAACTAAAGCTGACAAATAGATCATGTAGTAGGATAGAAAGTACCATATATTTTTCTGAACTGTAGTGGACTAAAAGTAAAAATAAAAAAAGTAGCCTACAAGTCCCCCAGTATTGAACATGTACACTTTACAAATACAGTACCTGTGCAAATGTACTTTTCACAATTTTTGAGAGCCACATGCCGTCTGTAGATGCCAAAGAATGCAGGGCTCAGACAGCAGTAGACAGCGTAGGATATGCCTTCTGACCAGATCTGATGCTCTTCATGAGTCACATCCTGGACCAACTCGAGAAACAAGTCTGTCACAGCATGAGAGATATGGGCTTGCGCCTCACATGACAGTCACCCCACTGGCACATGGTAAGGGGGGGGGGACATGGGGGGGGGTCATGGAGGGGTCAGCGACAGGTCTCCCCCCACAGGCACGCTATGTAGGCACCCACCCAGTATGACTGGTTTTGATAAAATCTCTTCAGGAACTCAAGAATGCCCCAACCTTCCCCAATATGGCCTCAGCATGACATTCTAACAAGTGGAAGGGATGAGTGGAAATTTGAGGTGACTGTTTTCACTTGCAGTTTATTCTTTGTTAAGTTTGTTTATTTCCTTTTTAAACATAAGGAAGTTTATAGACACAATGAAGATATTATGTAGCATAGGCTAATTTCCTCTTTTCAGGTGGGGCACCAATAATGCCCTCTGAGCCTTAACCGTTAGTGTGAAATTTCAGCCAATCCTCCTCAATTTGTCTAGGCAGGCGTAGTGAAAGGTGACTGAAATCATCATAAGTCATTCACCCAAGTGAAGTAGGCTACCTTAATTGAATACGTTTACTACACCCCCACATCTCTAAAGTGCATTACTATGTGTATTGAATTAAAAGTAGCCTACAAATAATTTCTAAAGTATTACAATAATAACTATACACAGAAAGTAAAGGCTCTGTGCAGATATCACTTTTAAAGGGGGAATGTGACGGTAGTTGTAGCCTATAATGACTGCGGAAGCTCTATCTCAGGTGGAGGGGAGGGGGCGTGTCCCTACGAGTCATGTTTAGGTCTGGAGAGGCGCGCTACTCACCTGCGTGTTGGTGCAACCTGCTCAGTTGCTGTTTCAGCAGCTCCGGAGCGAAGGAGAGCGAAAGGAAGGCTACACTCGAAAACACCGGTGCCAG
This sequence comes from Setipinna tenuifilis, assembly GCA_030347295.1. Taxonomy (NCBI): domain Eukaryota; kingdom Metazoa; phylum Chordata; class Actinopteri; order Clupeiformes; family Engraulidae; genus Setipinna; species Setipinna tenuifilis. Next base: position 8,443,275 of record CM059277.1, read on the forward strand.
GTGCCTCGGATCGTTGCCATGGCTTCGCCACCAAACAGTACGTGTGTAGATCTTTAAAAAGCACCTTACATTTACTGAGCTGCAGATTCGTGTTTCTGTTCACATTGTTACCACTTATCTGCGTTATTTTAACATTAATAGTTCTAGTTTTACTTCATGAATAATAGCTGCCAAATCCCATCTATACTGATTTGGTGTTCTTTCCATTAAATCAGAATAACATCATGTAAAGTATGCCACGAGGGTTCTAGCTTATTTTATGGTAGCCCATTTTGAATATTTGTATTTCCAAGTCGTCCTTCAACTGTAAGCAGTCTCGTGGACAAGACTGCTCAACTGATCTATATCATTTCAACACTGAAACCTGTTTCACTGGATAAGCACGTTTAGGTAACTACTTAGAGAACGCTGCCACAAAATACACTGTATTTGCTAAGGGTTAGGTAAATAGAGGAAATGTTTTTTTTTTCCAACTTTTTATTTATATGATGTTTGTTTAGTAGTGCAGTTCTTACAATAGAGTTCACAGTTCAGAGTAAGCTCAAGCTGCTGTTCCTTAAGCAAGTCTAAGTTGGTCACACAGAAAGGAAAGGAAAGGCATTTTGCAGATAAAATCGTGTATGCATTTAGCAACCAATTTACTGCCTGTAGACAAGAGGTGAACACACTAAATATCATTGTAAGTCATTGACAGGTGACACTTTAAAACCTTTCTTCTTCTCACAGATCCAGTGGAATGCAAGTTCACAGGGTTTACCAAACCAACTGTTTTCATGTGTGTCATACCTGTTGATGACAACACAGAGTTTGTCAGGAGCGAAAGTAGGCTCATTTACTCCCTAGAAAGCAGCGGAGACTGTCGTGCCGTCCACCCAGTAAAAGAGTCCGCCGGCCTCCTCCTCAGACAGACCAATCCACGCTGTCTCACGGAGGCTGTGAAGAAACTTCTGTTCCTCTTCGTTGTTGACGGTCGCCAGGTCAGCACCTCTGTCGTTGCAGTCCTGCCGGCTTTCAGACCAGGTCTTTGTCTCGGTAGATACGTAGTAGGTTCTGGACTTGAAGGCAACCCATCCTTCACATGTGCCCTTCTTCTGACAAAGCCTCGTCTTCAGCTGCTGCTGCCCTTTTTGTTGCTGGTCTCCGTCATCGAGGCAGCTGCCAGCCTCTGCTCTCAGCTGCTCAATCTCAGCAGATGTAACAATGGTCAGGTTGTTTAATTCATCTTTTAAGTCCTCAATCTCAGAAGACTTAACAATGGTCAGGTTGTTCAATTCAGCTTTCAGCTCCCCAATTTCAGCAGATTTAATAATAGTCAGGTTGTTCAATTCAGCTTTCAGCCCCTCAATCTCAGAAGACTTAATAATGGTCAGGTTGTTCAATTCAGCTTTCAGCTCCTCAATCTCAGCAGATGTAACAATGGTCAGGTTGCTCAATTCAGCTTTCAGCTCCTCAATCTCAGCAGATTTCACTTTGGTTAAATTGTTCAGTTTAACCTTTAAATCCTCAATCTCAGCAGACTTCATGCTGGTGTGGCTGTTGGTGTCTGCAGTCAGATTGTCAAACTTTGCGGATCCCATACCATGCAATCGGAGAAAGATATTCAGGCCCACCTGCAGAACACACACCACCATGAAGCCTGCTGCAACACACGGCCAGATCCGCATCACACGCTGCGACTCAGTCAGTCTCTTCTTCCCCTGGATGTCCTGGATCCTGCTGGTCTTTGGGTGCAGGACATGTACAAGGAGAACACATCAGCATCGGTGTGTGTTTTGTCTGCCATTTTTAAGTAGAACCGCTACAGGTAGATCACTCTGCCAGCCAGTCTCTCAGAAGCAAAAGTGACTCTGTGTTTGTAATTCAGGGTACCTTCAGCTTGTCACCAGCGTATGTTGTTATCTGTAAACAAGGCTTTCTATAATTATAATTTGGGGAAAGTCAGGAAAGAGGAACAGGGCAGACCAAAGCCTGTGAGCCTCCCCACAATGCCAAAGCCATCTGGTGCCTGGACGTTGATAAGGACAGAGAGTTCTGCACTTTGGTCAGCCACTTCTCTTAGAGGCGCCTTTCTGCAAAATTTAGTAAACACTTTTTCTTCTCTTTTTGCCATGCCATGTCCCCTCCTTCCATCCCTTCTTTTCTTTGGTGCTCTCATCTTTTATTATCCTCTTTCGTCTGTCCTCTTCTCTTCTCTTCTCTTCTCTTCTCTTCTCTTCTCTTCTCTTCTCTTCTGTCATTGTCATACATTTTATATGTTCTTTAACATTCCCACATGTCTTTTCCTCTTGCAAGTCTGTGTGAAAACATAATACAGCATGCAATATGACACAATACAGATATAACAGACATGAGATACCTACCCCTTCTTTGTCCTTCTAAACATTACTTCACTCACTGTTATTTTTCATCTTGTAAACAGATACGTGTTACCTCATGCACTGACGCTGTCATGTAGGCCTGTGTCAGTAAATGTGGTGGGTGATGAATACAGTATGTTAGGATCTGTCATGGGATGCATGGCTACACTCACCACAACACAGCACAGCAAGACACTGCCAGCATTTATTCTGTGTTTATGTATGTTCTCCATTTGTTATTACCATTCTTAAACTGTTGCCACATATTATATCACAATGGTTACCATAGCTGCTTTTAGAGCAGTACTAAGTAGTTTTTGTCTTCGGCCGCCCTGCAGGTTGGAAGCGGAATTGTCTCTCATAGAGAACTGCAGAGACGGTCCACTCCTCCAAACGTACCTAGTGCGGTTATAGCCCATGGAGGGTGGCAAAGCGAATTCAGAAGTGCCTTTCACCCTGTTACGAGTTGATGAACCACTGAAAAGATTTTGGAACCATTATTTTGAGGTTAAAAAGACTACTTAGTGTTGCTTTAAAATAGGCCTACACATCTAACACTATAGTAAGTAAATAGTAGTAGTGCCACAGTCAAAATGTCACTTCTGTAACATTACATTACACTTAGCTGATGCCCTTATCTGGAGTGACTTGTAGTTATTTATGTACATGGTTTCAGTTACAGTCCCTGGAGCAATATGGGGTTAGATGCCTTGCTCAAGAGCACTCCAGCCATGGATGAGGGTGCAGGAGAGCACTAGTTATTTACTCCCCCACCCCCATTCTTCCTATTGGAATGGAATTTGAACCTACGACCCTCTGATCCCACGACCAATCCTCTAACCACTAGGCCACAGCCGCTGGCCACACCCCCTGCACCAGTCTGTCAGTGCATGGGCAGGGCTGAGTCTAGCAGGTGTAATTAGATCCATTGAGTGCACCTGTGTAGGGCTATGGGTTAAAAGGTGGGGTTCTCTCTCCCTCAGGCAGGCAGTTTCTGTCTTTGTGCATAGGCACACATTGGTTTGCTTCCTTTTCCCTGGCTTCTTGATCTCTCTCTCTCTCTGTCTCTCTGTATCTCTCCCTTCCCCTTCTCACTCTCCCTTTTTCTGTTTCCCACTACATTGACCATTCACTGACGCACACATCTATCCATTCAGGCATGACATTCCTTGCACTCATACCCTAGACACCCTTTGAATTCATTTACAATTTTGCATTATTTAATGAAATTATTATCTGTTTGAAACTTAAACCCTTGTCTTGTGTCCCTTCTTTTATGGTTTTTGCAGTGTGTGTGTGAATGCAGCCCGCCCCACAAAGCACTCCGCAACCCTTTCATAGCCATTTACAACATTAGCCTCAACGTGTGCTTTTTTTCCCTCCCTTTTCAGAGGCCGGGAGACCAGGCATGGAGGTCGCGACAGGTTTCGTCCTGGGTGCAGTCGCCGGCTGTGCGCTGGGGGTGGTCGAGGGCCCCATCAACCAGGTGATGTCAGAGCTGACGACGGGGCCGCACCTGGAGATCGTGATGGCCGACGTGAGAGAGGTGGGGCCCCTGGGGGTCGGAACGCTCCTCGGCGCTACGGCCCTCACCACCGCCATGGCGTCGGCCGTCACGGGGGTGACGCTGGCGGCCCTGGTGGCTCTGACGCTGCTCAGGGCTAGGGGACCCCAAAACGGCTCCTCCATAGTCGGGCCGCTGCTGTGGGTGACCTCCGGGCTCGCCGCTGCTGTCGGGGCCACTGCTGGTGGGGCTGTGCTCGGCATGGTCACCGAGACGCTCTCGCGGCTCTCCGGTGCGGCCGGACTCCTGACGGGACTGGTGGTGTTCGCCCTGCTCAAGCCGCTGCTGCGTGTGTTCCTGAGACTCGGGGTGGAGCAGGACTGCTGTGGGCAGCTGGAGCGGAGCGAGGAGGCCAGGCGGAGGGAGGAGAGGCGGCAGGAGGCCATGGAGGAGGTGCAGAGACAAAGGGTCGCCGTGGAGATGGAGCAGAGAATAGCGGTGCTGGAGGAGGAGGGGGGAGCGGCGGAGGAGCGGCACCGGCCCAGCTGGGAGGCGCAGTGGCGGGAGAGGAAGGAGGCCGAGAGGGAGGAGAGGGAGCACCTGGAACTGGAGACGGAGAGGAGGAGCATTAACGAACACATCGCCAAGACGATGTCGAAGTACGTCGACTTCCTGGCGTTCTCGGGCATCCCGATGACCGTGACGGCCACCGTGACGACCGGGTTCGGGCTGTTCGGGTTCGGGGAGTACCGCTTCGTCTTCGTGGTCCTGCTGGGCCTGGTGCTGCTCATGGCCTTCATGCTGATGCGGGTGACGCAGCTGCGCTTCTGGATGTTCGCCGGCTGCATGGGCGTGTTCGCCACCTTCGCCATCGCTGTCCTGACCGTGCACGCTGGGCAGGAAGTGGCGGGCGTCTCGGCCAGGATGCGGGCGGCGGGCCGACCGGTGCCCCCCCGCGAGAGCGTCCTCTCCGCCATCAGCCAGCGCTCCTCCCTGGAGGCCATCGCCGCCGGCTTCTTCGTGGCCAAGCTGTGCCAGGTGGGCATCGGTGCCACCGTGGGGGGGCCTCTAGTGGGGGGGGGGCAGGTGAATGGGAAGGTGGCGGTGGGGGCCGCAGGGGCCACGGTGGCCATCTTGGGCCTGGTGCAAGCCCTGGGCGGGGCTCTGGGGGTGGGGGGCAGAGCGGGGGCCCTGCTCGGGGCTGTGGGGGCAGCGGGGGTGTCTCTGGGGTCAGCGGCGGCCATCGCTGTAGGGTGGTCCACGTGGGCGGGCACTGTTGTCACGACAGTGGGAATGGTCACCGGGGCGCTGGCCACTGGGAAATGGGACGTTCCCAACTTAATCCAGGTGCCCGTTGCGTACATGTTCGCCATGTACAGCCCCTTCTGAACGAGTCTCAGTATTAACTATTTATTCACAATCAGATGAAAAAAAAGTTTTAAAAAGCTGAAAGGACATTGTAATTTTTAGACAGTTACATACAAAATTAAACCATCAGTTGACTCAAATGAGGTATTGTTAAGAGTACAGAGTTGTATCCTCAGAAATACGCCAAGCACTACTGCATGTCAGTCTACTGCCTATGAAATGATTTGGCGTGCGTACATGTTGAATATATTTTTCTTAACAAATAATGTGGACATCAGTTTTTGATAGAATAAATAAAATGCAAAGACATCTGCATTGCTGTTTATTGTAAAAGATTACAAAAAGGTTTTGGAATTTTACTAAATATATTTTATTTTACTCTCTCTCTCTCTGTCCCTATGCAGAAGTACATATGTTTGTTGTGCCCCTTAACACCTCTGTTTGCTTATGTCCTCTTTTTTTGTAAGTCGCTTTGGATAATAGCGTCTGCCAAAAGCAATGTAATGTAATTCATATCATGTTGTCATGTTATTGTCTGCTGCATCTCTCTCATATGAACACAAGGGGGCAGTCTTTTCAATGTAATATGCCACAGCTTCGCCAGTCCCTGCATGTGACCTTGCAAAGAATATGTTTTGCAGTACCCTATCCCTACATGGGTTAGATAAAGGTTTCAATTCACACTTTTATTATTTAGCTAAAAGCAAAACGCCAAAACAAGACACATTAAAAGTAGAGGATAAATGGAAGCACAGTGCATTTTGTGTAACTGTATTGGTCACAGAAAGCTTTCTCACTGTGCTATCAGGTATTATAGGGAAAAAAAAACTAAGTCAAGATATGCACTTAGTTCTTTGTTTTATTAAAATCACTGTAAAACAGTTGTTTGTAATATGTAATATAATATAATATAATGTAATATTAAGTATCTTGGTCAGGCAATATTTGTCATCTAATAAGGAGTTTTAGAATTAGATGAATAACAATAACAATATTTTGTACAGTAATATTAGGGGCAACTAACATTGTTCTGTTGCTATTAAGTTAAGAAAAAAAAGAAAAAACCAAGTGAAGATAATATTTAGGCAGTTATTTGTTCTCTTGGAAAGCTGTTAGAAGCTGATGTGAAAGTGCATCTGCTACACCAAGATAAAACTGAAGTTTATTCTCTGTGACTCTTCATGAGTCTTATTTCGTGGGCCTATCAGCAAAACACCCAAGAAGGAGGGCAGCCACTTGAGAACCCAAAGGATGCCATCACTCACTTGATGGCCACAGTGTCTCGGTGGTGCCTTAGGTATCTACTGGGATATCAACACCTAGTCCTACACAACAGACAGATTAAAGGCTTTAACTGCATTTACATTTCTAAGGTATCAGAAAGATTAGAAAGAAGTCATTTTGAGCTATACGGATCTAAGGCGGCAGTCCTTGTAGATGTTGTGCAAGTGTTAACAGCTGTGTCAAATTAGCAGCACTTTTTGATGCTTTTTATTTGAAAGATTTAGGATTACATCAATACGACACACATTTTATTTTTATTTGATTTGATTTGATGAAAGGCACATTATGAGTCTAATATGTGTAATATACAAATATGTAATTTGTGGCCTTAATATAAAATACATTTAATAAATAACAAGCAGATGTGCACAATGGTTTGCAAGGAAATGCATAGCAGAAACTGTTTGTGTGAGTTTAATATTAAATTTGTTTATTGAATGAATATTTATACTGACCTCTATACTCTTAATAATTTGTATATTTTCATTTCGTTGAACAGGCAACTGTGCTGTAAGTCTGTGTGGTATGAGCAGTAGTGTGAGACAGACTGAAGCTTTATTGTAAATTTTTTATGATTTGGTGGTCTTGTATCCCTTAACTCAACTCAAGACAAGTCAGACAACCAGTGGCAGAATAAAATAGCCAAAAGGACAAAGAAGGATTTCAATTCATACATTTATTATTTAAGTAAAAGCGAAAAAGCCAAAACAGGGTGCATAAACAGTAGATGTCAAGATTAGACCCCGTTGCATGTCTATATCTGTTTGACAGTTAGCAACAGAAAGTGTAAGCTCATTTACGTATGTGCACTAAAAAGAAGAAGTGATCTGCTGAGCACTGGCACCTGCAGTGTGTGTGTGTGTGTGTGTGTGTGTGTGTGTGTGTGTGTGTGTACGTATGTATGTATGCATGTGTGTTTGTGGTGCGTTGTGGTGTCTGTGTGTGTCTGTGTGCATGTGTGTTCATGGTGTGTGAACATGTGCATGTGCATGTGTATGTGTGTGTGTGTGTTTGTATGCATGTGTGTCTGTATATGTGTGTGTGTGCATAGCATGTGTGAGTGTTCGTATGCATGTGTGTGTGTGTCTGTGGTACTGGCTCTTGACCCCTGGCTACTGACACTGGCTCTTGTCCAGGGTGGCTGCGGTGGGCTCTGCCTTGGCCTCGTGCTGGACCTGGCAGGTGAAGCTTTGGGCCGCTTCCCAGTCGGCTGACGACAGCTGCAGAGTGCTGCTCATGCTGTAGGTGAGGTCGCTGGTGCGCACCGACTGGCTGTTCTGTTTGTCCCCTTTGGCCCCCTGTCCGTCCACCAGCCACTCCACGGTCACCTGGTCGGGGTAGAACTTGCTCACCACGCACACCAGCGGTGCCGGCACACCTGGAGCGGCGTCCGTCCTGGTTGGGTGGAGGATCTTGACCTCAGGAGGGGATATGTCACGACCTACAAAACAATCAGAGAGAAAAATAAATGAGCAATAATCGGTTTGTATTTATGAGGCACATGCCGTCATTGAATGTGATGTACCATAACACGCAAACAGGTTTACGCTTTTCAGCATCACACATACAAACAATCAGATACAAAAATCAGCAATAATCATTTTGTATTTACGAAGCACATGCTGTCATTGAATGTGATGTACCATAAGACGCAAACAGGTTTACGCTTTTTAGCACTACACCCGTGCCTCTCAGGTATCCAATCTATGGCCCGTAGCTGTTAAGGAGCTCTGCAGACCATACCTCACATTTAGAAATAGGTCTTTATCATTTTAACTTTTAACATTTTATCTTTATCGTTAAACGAGATACCAGCATTTTTTTAATTTGGGGAAATATCAAGAGAGGGGTAGAGAGTACGGTAAAATGCAGAAGTATTTCACTGACTGTAATTTCATCATGTACCCAAATCTATCGCCATTTCAGGACATCTACCCTTACAGCAACAGCACTATGTACAAAACTGAAAACAAGTACAGAATAATTACGCTTTCAATGCTATTTTATAGTGTTTTTTATAGTGTCATTACCGAATTAAATGTTTAATGTTTTAAAAATCACCAAATACTGTACCTGTACAGTATCCGACAAGTAAAACATCATTCTAAAGCTTTAACAACAATTTGTTTTCTTTTTTACCATGTCAACCAATTTTACTTATTTTCTAATTGCAACAGAGCTATTTCATATTACTAAACTTAATGTTCAAAAACAACATGCTTAAAACTGGCTCTGTTTCATAAACTAGGCAAAAGCTCTTCCATTAAGCAGTCAGATAACCCATGTTTTATGCCTCAATATAATTATACATTTCACGACATTTGGATTTATGAACACAAATTACAAAACAGAGCTACAAAATCCAAACATCATAAGTTGAGAAAAAAGAACATTGTAAACTATTTCTAATAAATTCCATATTATTTTAATGTTAAATACAATGGCTAAGCACATGTCATAAAACGGTAGACGAAATAGAAAAGTGAAAGCACTTACTTTTTACAATCAGTTTGGTCCCTTGACCAAACATGTACCACAGTGGTTGATGTAGTAGGAGCCGTCGTACAAAAACCTCCTGACACTCCCCGCACACTCACTGAGCTGAGGCACGCAGTGGGGTATCACACATTTTATAGACAAAAAAACACTTGCCATCATAAATACACATGTTTGCACTTTTACTGTTTCTGCTACAGTACATCAGTTAGGGACAGTGTAACAAAGTATGTAACAATATATAACATTATGTACTTACACTGTACCGTAGGGTTAGTGTTAGGGTTGGAGTTAGTATTAGGTATGTACATTGTAAGTGCATAATATTACATGTTGTTACATATAGATACACTAAAAAAAGGAACTGTAAAATAAAGTGTTACCATACAGCATTTACAAAACAATCAGCTACTTATGGCAGTTATTCCATGTGCTACTGAGAAACTCAAGAAAAGACAGAAAGGCTTCTTTGCCAACAACTACAAATTTAAAATTAATAAATCTTAATGATATTCAGCATCTTTTCTGCAATTCCTACATTGTTGGTGTGTAAAGTAGTTTTAATTAATGTCTTACCATCATCTCCACACAGTTATGTTCTCCATTGAAGTGGAGTTGTACTCCAGGGTTTAGTCCATTCACAAATGGCAGTGTAGTCCCATTTAAAATCCACAAGAATGATGTCTTCTCATCAATGAAATTACTGTATATATCCATTTGTCTGTTATTGTGCTTTGTGATGTATGTCAGGCTGGTCCCATACTTTTTAGTCCCATAACAATTCACACACGAGTCACTTGAGCATGATCAGTGATGTATGGATTGGAGTTAGTGAAGGTTTTTGTCAGCAGATATTTCACTGTGGGAACGGTGTTGAGTAAGTGTGTCCACAGTAATACTCAGCCTCATCTTCCAGCTGGACTCCACTGATGGTGAAGGTGTGGTCAGCTCCAGACCACACGCCACTGAAACGACTCGGAGTGCCTGAGAAAAGGCTGTTACTCCAATAGATTAGCAGTTTAGGAGGCTGCCCTGCTTTAAGCTGGTAAAGATTCATGTAATTGCTAATATCCGTTGGAAATCGACAGAGAATCTTCACTGTCCCCCCTGTCTCCACAGAAAGTGTCTGAGGTGTCTGCTCCACTGTGATGGCCGCGAGAGAACCTGATGTAGATATGTGGAAGGGAGAGAAAAAAACTTTTTTTTTTTACATTAATGATTGATTAGTCTGCATGACAGTGAACACCAATTGGTATTACTTCATAATAACTACTTGCTAATGAGCATTTACTTTGCATTTGTTAACTCTTACGCATATCGTTAGCTTCATAGCATAATTGCCTAAGTCATTTTTTGGTCAAATTGAGATTTTTGCACAACTTTACTCCCCTACCACTTCTGCATCATCCTGTCTGTCTGCCTATGTCATTGGACAATCACAACACTCATAAAAGTAAAAAAAAACATAGCTGCCTAAGTCATTCATTTGACTTAGGCAGTTTTACCATTGGACTTAGGCAGTTTTTATACAATCAATTTGACTTAGGCAGATTATGCCTATGACTTAGGCAGTTTTACCATTGGATTTAGGCAGTTTTTATACAATCAATTTGACTTAGGCAGATTATGCCTATGACTTAGGCAGTTTTTCTGAGAATATAAAATAAACATTACATCTTCTCAGCCATTTTGCATACGTCAAAACTGCCTAAGTCACTTTTATTTGATAAAAAAAATGATGTTCGGTTTTGTTCTTTTTCCAAACTTTTTCTCACATCTACATGAATGTTCTGTGAAAATATCAATAAAAAATATGCATGTGATTTTTAGAAAATGTGTTTTTTCTTGTTTTCCAAAAACACAAAAAAATGACTTAGGCAATTATGCTATCAAGCTAACGATATAACAAATTGTTCATCATTTACTAACCATTGCTTTTACATCAATTCACATCAGTAAATCATTTATAAACATATCTACAAATAATAAAGCAGACAGAGAAGGTGATAGACAGACAGAAAGGCAGCGAGCTGACAGATAGATAGCAGAGAGCATAAAGACAAATGTCTGACATACAGACAGCCAACCGACATCCAGACAGATGTGTTTCAGTATGTTTATAAATGATTTACTGATTAGAAATAGTTATGAAAAACTGCTACCAACAATTTTTTTTTAACAGTTTAAACAGTTTAAGATTAAACAGTTGTCAAACAAACTGAAACTTCACTACCTGTTACATGGAGAGTTAGAAGAGCTATCAACTTAAGGGTTAGGTCCATTTTGTCTGCTTCGTAGAGTTTCTGACAAGTGTGTCGGTCTTCAGAGATGGGTGGCTTTGTTAGGTGGAGCGAGACTGCTTTAGAGAGACAAGGGGAGGGAGAGAAAATGATGTGCACACCATTATTTGCATAGCAGAGCTCAGCTGCAGGGGGTAGCAGAGAATGCTTCCCTTCCTAACAAAACTAACAATCACTAAACCAACTCTCCCTTTCTCTGTCCCCATGTGGGAGTATGTATGTCTATAGTGTCCCTGCTCTGGGAAGCTTATTCAGACACATGCACCTCCCTGTATGTATAAAGGTTGCCTGCTTACTCAGTGTCCCTTTAGACCTCTGTCAGCTTATGTCCTCCTTTTTGTAAGTCGCCTTGGATAAAAGCGTCTGCCAAATGCAATGTAATGTAATGTAATGGGTGGCTTAGTGTCGGTCCTCTTCTTCCCAAAATGCCAGGATTTTGTCAGGATGCATGGAGCAATGATCTTTTCATAAATACACAATTGGCTTTACATGCTGGCATAGTGTAGGGCTGTGTATTAATGTATCAACAATATTGCAATATCACAATGTAAACATGCACAGTATAGGCTACACAATACAAAACTTAGCATTGAGTGCAAGAAGTGGTACATTTCCATAAGCTAAGCTCTATTTCATCAATCAGATGTAGCCTTACTAACCTAGAGAGAGACACCATTTTTTTCTTATTATGGTAAGATTTGCAAAGGTTGTGTTATTAATGTTTAATGTTGTAGTTATGAATAAGTTGAGGGAGTTGGTAAAAGGGGGGTGGGGGTGGGGGGGTATGGTGATGGTTCACTGTGTACCAGGGGCGTAATTTACACGGGGGTTATGGGGGTCATAACCCCCCCAAACTTCAAACCCTGACAATATAACCCCCCTTATATAATTATATATCTGCAGTCGTTTAGCCATTTAATTCATTTAGATAGAAATCTTGACCCCCCCCAATTGTCAGCATAAAGTTACGCCCTTGCTGTGTACACTGTGTAGAGTCTTTCACGTAGGCGCCAAGGAGGTATGCTAAATGTTGCAAATGTTCTGTGAATTGTTTTGTAAATTTTGTCTCTTCATGTTCATCTTCAGCAAATATGCTTGGATAGTTATTGTATACAGCGACTCTTTCTGGGCAACATTTTTCGGTTTTCGAAGGGGAAACACAGTTTCACAGACACAAATAGAGCTGGTCAGTGATGCATGAAGGGTTGGGGGAGGTTTTTGTACGGCGATATTTCACTGTGTGAGCGGGAAATCTTCACTGTGTCCACAGTGATAGTCAGCCTCATCCTCCAGCTGCACCCCACTGATGGTGAAGGTGTGGACAGCTCCACTCCATGTTCCACTGAAACGGCTGGGTGTGCCAGAAAACCTCTTATTCCCATCATAGACCATGAGTTTGGGGGGTTGACCAGGCTTAAGCTGGAACAGCTCCATGTCATCTCTAATCACTTGAGAGGCTGTACACTGTATCTTCACAGTGTCCTGAGGCTGGGCAAAGATGCCTGCAGGAGACTGGTCTACTGTGATGACCACAGAGGAACCTGTAAAAGACAGCCAAAGCAAACCGGGAGTGAGTTAGTGTTAAAGCACATATACTAATATCAAGTAGATATACTGTTAACGTACCAATGTTAAAGCGCATATACTAATATCAAGTAGGTATACTGTTAACGCACGAATGTTAAAGCACATATACTAATATCAAGTAAATATACTGTTAAAGCACTGATGTAAAAGCACATATATTGTTAAAGCTCCGATAAACAAGTCTTACCTTTATTCAACCAAGTCAAAAGGCATGTGAGTTGAAATATCTGAATCATGACTGTGTCTTGAAAGACAATCATTGTGAGCTGACTGTCTTGAGTATGGTCTACGGTATGTTGGTAGATCATGACTGAGTTCAGGCCATTTACAGCGTGACACACAGGAATTGAAACTGCATGTAAATTATGTCTGAAGCTGTTGCCATATCAAATACGAGCCATGTTGTGGGACGTGAGCTACTTTTTAAGTGCCACATCTTACTGCACTTTGGTGATTTGAGGACTAGTGATAATTATACCAACACGGGCTATTTTGCTGTGAAATACTGAATGCAATACTTTATATATGTGACATAACAACCAAGTTTTAAGGTCTTTTAAGAACCAGTATTGCGTTTGTTTATATGTATAGCATGTTTTTTTTTTATCTTGATTGCTCAAAACCTGAATGCTGGAAATGTTTCTCTTATCATGTTTTTCTTTTTGTCTTTGTATTTTGATCATTTCTTGGCTGTAATTCTGGGCAACAGTTTTTTTTAAAGTGAAACACAGTTTCACACACACAAATACAGCTGATCAGTGATGCATTAAGGGTTGGGGGAGGTTTTTGTACGGCGATATTTCACTGTGTGAGCGGAAACTCTTCACTCTGCTGGCAGTAGTACACAGCCTCGTCCTCCAGCTGGACTCCACTGATGGTGAAGGTTGTCAGAGCCCCATTCCAGGTGCCACTGAACCTCTGTGGGGTACCTGAATGTCTGCTTTCACTATTATAAATCAGTGTTTTGGGAGTTTGTCCAGGTTTAAACTGGTAAAACTCCATGCTATATCCAATATCCTCTGAGGCTCTACAAAGTATCTCCACAGTGTCCTGAGGCTGGGCAGAGATGGCAGCAGGAGACTGGTCTACTGTGATGACCCCCACACAACCTAAAACGTGCAAGAGAGGAGAAGAGGAACAACAAATGATTGACAGCAAACTCAGTGTAAGATGCTGCTATTACTTATCTCACGAGTGTCTTTGGTAGACTTGCCTGTGACCCAGAGAGCCAAAAGAGTTATAATCTGGTGTGATAGACCCATGATGATGGCTGTAGCTCTGTGAAATCCTTTTTTTCACCTCTCTGAGAGCTGTAGTATTGTATGTGTGGTGAAGTACTGATTTTAAAGTCAGGGGAGGTGAATGGAAATGCAAAGGAGTGTCACAGATTTGTCACTGGACAGGACCCTAGACACACCCTTAACATCTGTGTCAAACATATCCATATTCAATACAATATTGTTTTATTACATTCTACTACTGAAATAGTTCTGTTACCATGCACCATATATCCAATCTTTGCTGTGGATTTTCCCATCTCATTAAAACCGACATTGTTTCAAAAGTACATCTGTATTTTCTCTGGTCAAGACTTAAAAATGTAACTGGTGAATGAATATGCAAAGATGTGAGATCATTTTTTACTGAGGTGAACTCAGAGGCATGTTTGCTATAAATGCTGTTCTTGCTTTTCCGTCACATCACCTTTCTCAGATACAGTATAATATTCCATTATGTAGGCCCAAATGCTGTATTGCTAAAAACAAACAGTATCAAATAGTATCGACTGCAGGCAGCTGTATGTATGTATGAAAGTGACACTTAGCAGATATTGACAGTATAAGGGGCAGTAATCTAATAAAAAAAAGTGTTCCATACTTTGACCTGGGTTTTTAAGGGGGTTGTGTGTGGTTTGACAAGTGTGTGTGTTTGCACTGGTCAAGAGCATTAAGTAAGTGTGTGTAACTCACTCTGTGTACAGTATGGGTGTGGGAGGGGAAGTTCTGTGTGCGTGTGCATGCAGACTGAGACAATCACTGAAGCATGGAAACACTCAGAGGTTTTTGTACGGCGATATTTCACTGTGTGAACGGGAGCTCTTCACTCTGCTGGCAGTAGTACACAGCCTCGTCCTCCAGCTGGACTCCACTGATGGTGAAGGTGGTCAGAGCCCCAGTCAGGGTGCCACTGAACCTCTGTGGGGTGTGTGAGTACCTATATGTACTATCATGAATCAGTGCTTTGGGAGTTTGTCCAGGTTTAAACTGGAAAAGCTCTATATCATCTCCAATATCCCGTGAGGCTCTACAAAGTATCTTCACAGTGTCCTGAGGCTGGGCATTAATGACAGCAGGAGACTGGTCTACTGTGATGACCCCCACACAACCTAAAACATGCAAGAGAGGAGAAGAGGAACAACAAATGATTGACAACAAACTCAGTGTAAGATGCTGCTATTACTTATCTCATGAGTGTCTTTGGTAGACTTGCCTGTTACCCAGAGAGCCAAAAGAGTTATAATCTGGTGTGATAGACCCATGATGATGGCTGTAGCTCTGTGAAATCTTTCACCTCTCTGAGAGCTGTAGTATTGTATGTGTGGTGAAGTACTGATTTTAAAGTCAGGGGAGGTGAATGGAAATGCAAAGGAGTGTCACAGATTTGTCACTGAACAGGACCCTAGACACACCCTTAACATCTGTGTCAAACATATCCATATTCAATACAATATTTTTTAATTACATTCTATTACTGAAATAGTTCTGTTACCATGCACCATATATCCAAGCTTTGCTGTGGATTTTCCCATCTCATTAAAACCAACATTGTTTCAAAAGTACATCTGTATTTTCTCTGGTCAAGACTTAAAAATGTAACTGGTGAATGAATATGCAAAGATGTGAGAGCATTTTTTACTGAGGTGAACTCAGAGGCATGTTTGCTATAAATGCTGTTCTTGCTTTTCCGTCACATCACCTTTCTCAGATACAGTATAATGTTCCATTATGTAGGCCCAAATGATGTATTGCTAAAAACAAACAGTATCAAATAGTATAAACTGCAGGCAGCCATATGAATGTATGAAAGTGACACTTAGCAGATATTTACAGTATCAGGGACAGTACTGTAATAACAAAGTGTTCCATACTTTGACGTGGGTTTTTTTAAGGGGGTTGTGTGTGGTTTGACAAGTGTGTGTGTTTGCACTGGTGAAGACCATTAAGTATGTGTGTGTAACTCACTCTGTGTACAGTATGGGTGTGGGAGGGGAAGTTCTGTGTGTGTGTGTATGCAGACAGAGGCAATCACTGAAGCATGGAAACACTCAGAGGTTTTTGTACGGCGATATTTCACTGTGTGAGCGGGTAGTCATAACTCTGCTGGCAGTAGTACACAGCCTCGTCCTCCAGCTGCACTCCACTGATGGTGAAGGTGGTCAGAGCCCCATTCCTGGTGCCACTGAACCTCTGTGGGGTGTGTGAATGTCTGTCATCACTATTATAAATCAGTGTTTTGGGAGTTTGTCCAGGTTTAAACTGGAAAAGCTCCATGTTATATCCAATATTCTGTGAGGCTCTACAAAGTATCTGCACAGTGTCCTGAGGCTGGGCATTGATGACAGCAGGAGACTGGTCTACTGTGATGACCCCCACACAACCTGACAGCACACAAGGGAGAAGAAATCTCAAATTTCGCAGGACACTGTAATACAGGTAATACATTCACTGATACAATATCACTGATAAATATCATAATATTTTACTGTGATATATATTACATCTAATGACTGATCGTTGATGTAGATAATAAATCTCACCTCCAACCCAGAGAGTAAAAAGGGATGCGATGGTAAACATGGTGATCGTGCTCTGTGCCATAACTTGTTTAGCGTAAAGTTTAGCGTGTCAGAGGTGTGAGTGGAGCAGCTGTGTGTGTGAGTGTGTGTGTGTGTGCGTGTGTGTGTAGAGGGGGACTGTTTTAAAGGTCCATGGGAGGGGTAGGTACGCAAATGACTATGTCCTCAAACGTATGGGGAGAAATGTACACAGCAGCCATTAACTGCACATTACTGTATGAGTTAGAGCTTCAGTAAATGAATCAGACAACATCTTGCACACATTTAACAGCTATTGCATGCTCTTTATTTCTGAGGTGTGTGTATGAGTGTGTAGTGATTACAGTAAGTCTGCTCATTTCCTTATCTGTGTATTATATAGTACATCTGGATAAATGTTTGTCTTAATATTGTGTGAATGTAAATTATGAATAAATACTGATCTATGCTCTTCAGGTTACTACCATAGACACCATTAGGCTTTAAAAAGATTAATATAAACAATGTGTGATGATAGGTGAGGGCACCTGCAAAGCTTTTTTTTTCAAACTCTTTCCAGAATACTCTATCGTGACGGTCATATTTAACTTACGACAGGGAGAATGAAGCATGTCTGTCATTGCTAGGGGATGGTTTGCAATCTGCCTGTCAGTGTCAGTAAATATATCTGGGCAGGATGAACAGGTTGTTGAGCAGTTTTGTTAATGACTCATTTTGTCACTATTTCACTGGATGAGTTGTGCAGATGTGGCAATGCAACTGTCCTGGTCAGAGACCTACATATCATTCAAGGAGTGATAAAAAACACATTTATCATATTAACATTAAATATTATATTAATATTATAAAATATATTGTGTTGCGATATGCTGTAGATCACATTTGGTGATTTTGTTGCAGCTGTGCAGAGCTTTTATGTATTTCAGTCACTGGCACACTGCCATGACTAGTGAAGCTGAGAGAAGAGCAGGAGGTTTTTGTACGGCGATATTTCACTGTGTGAGCGGGTACTCATAACTCTGCTGGCAGTAGTACACAGCATCGTCCTCCAGCTGGACTCCACTGATGGTGAAGGTGGTCAGAGCCCCATTCAAGGTGCCATTGAACCTCTGTGGGGTGTGTGAGTACCTAACTGTACTATGACGAATCAGTGTTTTGGGAGTTTGTCCAGGTTTAAACTGGAAAAGCTCCATGCTATATCCAACATCCTGTGAGGCTCTACAAAGTATCTGCACAGTGTCCTGAGGCTGGGCATTAATGACAGCAGGAGACTGGTCTACTGTGATGACCCCCACACAACCTGACAACACACAAGGGAGAAGAAATGTCAAATTTCGCAGGACACTGTAATACAGGTAATACATTCACTGATGCAATATCACTGATAAATATCATAATATTTTACTGTGATATATATTACATCTAATGACTGATCGTTGATGTAGATAATAAATCTCACCTCCAACCCAGAGAGTAAAAAGAGATGCGATGGTAAACATAGTGATCGTGCTCTGTGCCATAACTAAGTTTAGCGTGTCAGAGGTGTGAGTGGAGCAGCTGTGTGTGTGTGTGTGTATGAGTGTGTGTGAGTGTGTGTGTAGGGGGGGACTGTTTTAAAGGTCCATGGGAGGGGTAGGTACGCAAATGACTATGTCCTCAAACGTCTGGGGAGAAATGTACACAGCAGCCATTAACTGCATATTACTTTTTATGAGTTAGAGCTTCAGTGAATGAATCAGACAACATCTTGCACGCATTTAACAGCTATCGTAAGCTCTTTGTTTCTCAGGTGTGTATATGTGTGTGTAGTGATTACAGTAAGTCTGCTCATTTCCTTAACTGTGTATTATATAGTTCATCTGGATAAATGTTTATGTCTTAATATTGTGTGAATGCAAATTATAAATAAATACTGATCTATGCTCTTCAGGTTACTACCATAGACACCATTAGGCTTTAAAAGATGAATATAAACAATGTGTGACGATGCATGACAATGATAATTGATGATATTGGTGATAAATGATAATATTTAAATAAATCAAAGTGAGCTAATAATGACATTTGATGTTACCAAACTCTTGGAGACATTTGCAATCAGCATTGTGCGTCATTAGAAAGATGTGTCCTGCATGTCTGTTGGGCTTACATTTGAATGCATATTTCAGTTTCATTTTCACGGAAATGCAGCCTCTCCCTCTGAGATTTTCAGCGACTCGCAGCTATCTCTGTCCATGCAAATCAAGACATGTTCCCCGGAGGCCCGGGCCACGCATCCGCCACAGAGCAGCAGCGCAGCAGCAGGTGTCCGAAACAAGCTCGTCATGGCTGAGTGATGGCACCTGCGGTCTGCACTGTTAAAAGATGAACTTTAGGAAGGCCTAGGCTCAGGGCACTGGGATTATCCACAGACTTGATCTGACCAGTTCTCATAGGTGCATGATTAAAACAAGTAGATTTTGAAAAATCTTTCCCTTTAAATGACAGAGAAAGGTCATATAATAATTGTGAATAAATGTTTTCTAAAAGAAAACGAAGACTATTATAAATAAATAAATAAATAAATAAATAAATAAATAAATAAATAAATAAATAAATAAATAAACAAACAATCAATTACATTGAATTACCCCCCTCTTTTAATCCATTCCTGCCTTTGGGTACAACAAATAGTGTTTGCAATTTATAGGGAAAAAAACATTTTAGAGTTACTTATTTACGTAGCTAAACTGCCAACAGCACGTCTAAAAAATGTCTTCTGCTATACCTCGGCCAACCTTTGAGAAGACAACAGTGTTTAAACTACACCGATAAGAGGATAACAAGGTTGCACACTGCCACCGCGTGGACAGAAAGCAGAGTAGCTTTTACTACTCTACACTGCCGTTAGTGACGTCCGGTAATTGCATCGACCAATTTTTACAATACATCGATACGGTTAACAACAATCTACGTGTCGTGAAGTATATGCAGTACAGCGCATTGAATTACTAAAAAAAAACGGACACAAAAAAATCTGTATTAGTGTGGCACCTCCCAGTTGTACACATGACCACTGAAAATAAGTCATGTGATTGAATGTACTGTGTAAACGAGGAAGTGGATCCTGGCTAGGAAAGAAAAAGGGCTGAAGAAGAAAGGGCTCAGGTAAGACACTTGTCAAGTAATGTATTCTATCGCGGTGGAATCACACAGACTACAGCAGGCTGTAACGTAACATGAAGTGAAAATAAAGGTTGCTTCTTTTACTAAAAGGACACAAACATTACTGTTGGTTGCCTGAGTTTGTTAAAGGCACCAACTATTTCATGTAAGCTCACCTTGTAAAATGCAGATTATCATAAAGACATATCATAAACATTATAGTTACACGTTGTTATGTGTCTAATAAGATTGACATCATTAGTGCTGTTGACAGTTATGCTGTTCATTTTACCTGGTTCATACAAACATTTTCAATGCAACGAGAGAGATAAAACAACCATAAAGGTGTTCACAGATAAGGCATTTCTCCTTGCACAGAGATGAGAGCTTCGTGTGGGTTTTTGTTGCTGGCATTCACTGCAGCCGCCTCAGCACTGGAGAATGGGTTGATGAGGACCCCTCCTATGGGCTGGATGGCCTGGGAGAGGTTCCGCTGCAATGTGGACTGTGAGAACGACCCCAAGAACTGCATCAGGTGCACCGAGATGTAGAGCGTGATTGTTATGACACACACACACACACACACACACACACACACACACACACACATGCAGGAGTAGTTCAGTCGGGCTGATGTCTAAAAGCCATCTAAAATGTTGATGGTTGCTTAGGCTACATATGGGGGTCTTTTACCACAAGATTATAGCATGGTAGTATTATCTTTGTGTGTTGTGCTCATGTGTAGACTCATGTGTGTTATGAATAGCCTAGCTTGGGTGTAAATAAAGGCCTGTCAGGCTGAAACCCATAGAAAGAGGTGAATTAAAGGCTTTTACTTACATTCTCTTTCTGTTTTTTTGGGGCGGGTTATTTTTATTTTTTGCATTTTTCTATATCTGGAATTCCCTGAACCAAAAGCACCAGAGGAACCCTATACCCTTGTACTGTAGCACTGCAAAGACATGTTTTGTTGGATTAATGCTCAGACCATTTCCTCTGCTCTCCTCCTCCTCCTGCTGCTGCTGTGCGTTCCCAGTGAGCGTCTGTTCATGGACATGGCGGACCGGATAGCGGAGGACGGCTGGAGGGAGCTGGGCTACGACCACGTCATGATTGACGACTGCTGGACCTCCATGCAGAGGGACAAAGATGGCCGACTGCAGCCAGATCCAAAAAGGTGACGGTCAGGGCGTCAAACCTCAATAAGATGATGATGACTGACTGAGCATCGAAAAAGGTGACCGTCAGGCCGCGAAACCTTAATAAGATGATGATGTCCTGACTGAGCATCCAAAAAGGTGACCATCAGGGCGCGAAACCTTAAGATGATGATGGTGCACTGACTGAGCACCCAAAAAGGTGACCGTCAGGGCATGAAACCAGTGGCGGTTCTATAGTGTTTTACGCCCCGGGCGAGACCACCTCTCAAAAGGTGACTGTCAGGGCGCAAAACCTTAAGATGATGCCCTGACTGAGCATCCAAAAAGGTGACCAGCAGGGCACAAAACCTTAATAAGATTATGGTGCACTGACTGAGCATCGAAAAAGGTGACCAGCAGGGCGCAAAACCATAATAAGATGATGATGCACTGACTTAGCATCGAAAAAAGTGACTGTCAGGCCGGGAAACCTTAAGATGATGATGCACCGACTGAGCAACTTTTTGAGCAGTGTTGTCGTCAGGCAACAACGTGGTTGGCTCGTGTCTTTCAGATAGGGTTGTGCTGAAAAGTTACCTGCTGCTGATGTAAGAAGTTCTCCTGATAAAATGATGCTGTCCAGTTCTAGTGATAAAGTGCCGAAACAACGTGTGTTAGTAATGTTGCTCGGCAACCATGCTCAACATGTCGCCCTGTGCATCATCATCATCTTTAGTGGTGGGGCAGCAACCCACCCCCCCCTTTGTTGCCATGGAAACGTGGCAGTGCAATCATCCAGAGGCGGCAGACTGCAGATACAGTGCATGTACCCGTACTGGCAGACCTGGGAAGAAGAGTCAGTCAGAGGTCACTTAATGCGTGAACTATTTTTGGGAGGATAGTGAATGACTAGTGTTTTTGTCTAGACTGTTACACAACAGGGAAGTGTTCTACTTTGGTAAAAGCTTAGGGGGAAATTTCTTTTTTTCCCCTCTCCATTTTGTTTTTTAAATGGGATGTGCAAGTGTGATATGTTAGGAGTACTTTTTGTTATACTTAAAATTGTTGATTGTCGGTGTCCATATGAACGCAGGTCATTTAACCAAAACAAGAGAAAAGTAAATTGTTTGTAAAATCTCTGTTCATTTATTTCCCTCAGTCTGTCTACCTATCTCTTTGTGGTTCCTATTTCTTGTACCTACCTTGGAATGAAACAAGGGGTGGGATTGTTTTCAATGTATACTTTAAAAATGATCTTATTCTTGGTAGCCTACCCTGCCTTTAGGTTTAGATCAATGTGTTTTGTTTTACCTTCCCCATAGAGTGAATATTTCTTATGACATATTTGTATATCGGTGTGATTTGTGTCAACTTCACTACAAAGGGAGTGAGACATTTGCTCTGCTTTGGTGCATAACGTTCCACTTGGGTGGGGAATAGGCCTGACATTCTCACCCCTCTTCCTTAACTCTGTGGAATTTCCTAGGTTTCCGGGAGGGATTGCCAAGCTGGCACAGTATGTCCACGAGCGGGGCCTTAAGCTGGGCATCTACGCCGACTTTGGCACACACACATGTGGCGGCTACCCTGGCACCACTTTCGACAAGATCGAGACGGATGCTCAGACGTTTGCCGACTGGAAGGTGGACTACCTCAAATTTGACGGCTGCTACTCCAGTGCCGAGGACCAAGAGAAAGGTCAGTCCTGTTAAAGGACATGCTGGTGTAGAGGCTAAGGTCGGACTCCAGTTCATTTTCACTCGTATTTGCAGTCATTCTCATTACAATTTTTCGTGGAACTTTAGTTTAACCATCCCTATTACAGTGCACCTACACCTTGAAATACTGTTTGACAAAGTATGTAACGACATGTAACATTTTGTACATACACTGTACATACCAAACCCTACTCCTAACCCTTACCCTATCCCTAAGGTACAGTGTAAGTACATAATGTTACCTGTTGTTATTATGTTATTACACACTTGGTGAGAGTTAAAATAAATTGTCACCCAAGTTATTTTCACTAAGTGTTAATATTGTATTATATTTAATTGTATTTAAATTGTTACTTTTATAATATATTATCCCATAAAGGGTACCCACTCATGTCAAAGGCTCTGAATGCAACGGGGCGTTACATTGGCTACTCCTGCAGCTGGCCAGCCTATCAGGGTGGACTTCCTCCAAATGTAAGTCACGTGTGACCCCCATGTTTTACGTGAACTAGCCGTATGACCCTCAGAACTATTACATGACATCACTTCTCCAGTGTTTGATTCCAAAGGCGTTCCTAAGCACAGTCTGAGTTTACCAAAAATACAGTCATGATGGGGCATAGAAGTAAATAGACAGAACCAAATTACCCCTTGCTGATGCAAACTGTTGCGTGCTCCGTTCACCCTGAGTGTACCTTCCCTTGGCTAGATTAACTACACACTCCTGGGGGAAATCTGCAACCTGTGGCGTAACTATGACGACATTGAGGACTCGTGGTTGAGCGTGCTCGGCATCGTGGACTGGTTCTTCGGCAATCAGGACCAGCTGCAGCCCGTTGCTGGACCGGGACACTGGAACGACCCCGACATGGTTGGTTCTGTTCCTTTTACTTTTTAAAAAACTTTTTACAGTATTTGGTTTGGCCATTTTCATTATAAAGCTGGTCTCTCACCTTTAGTTGCTGGCATCCCCCTCATCATCGATATTTATGTATGGCTGAGGTGTTAGTTACTGTTGTTCTATTTATTGTCTATTTTATTGTGTCTGTCTATGTTTTTATAATTATAATAAAATAATAATTAATTAAAAATGATTACTATAAACTTGTCTCATCTGTTTTTCTCAGCTGATCATCGGCAACTTTGGCCTTAGCCCTGACCAATCACGTTCTCAGATGGCCCTCTGGGCCATCATGGCTGCCCCGCTGATCATGTCGAACGACCTGCGGACGCTGACCAGTGACGCCCGGAACATTCTGCAGAACAAGGCCATCATAGCTATCAGCCAGGACCCCTTGGGCGTCCAGGGCAGACGCCTGCTTCAGGTTGTCCTCTCACCTCAGGGCAGCTGACATGTTTGTTTGTGAGCAGCACATGGCAATGTTCCGGGCTAAACAATGAAGCTCAAACTGAACGTTCTAAAGTTGCAATACCTCTCTGTCACACACCTTCTTTCTCTCTCTCCCTCTCTGTCACTGTCTCTTACGTTCTTTCTGTCTCACACACACACCTCCTCACCTTCTCTCTCTCTCCCTGTCTCTCTCTCTCTCTCACACACACACACACACACACACACACCTCCTCACCTTCTCTCGCTCTCTCTCTCTCTCTCTCTCTCTCTCTCTCTCTCTCTCTCTCTCTCTCTCACACACACACACACACACACACCTCCTCACCTTCTCTCTCTCTCTCACACACACATACACACACACACACACACACACACACACACCTCCTCACCTTCTCTCTCTCTCTCACACACACATACACACACACACACACACACACACACACACCTCCTCACCTTCTCTCTCTCTCTCTCACACACACACACACACACACACACACACACACACACACACACACACACACCTCCTCACCTTCTCTCTCCCCCTCTCTCTCTGACAGGAGAAGAGTCATATTGAGGTGTACTGGCGTCCTCTAGCTGGCTCGGCCAGTGCTCTGGTCTTCTTCAGTCGCCGGACAGACATGCCCTACCGATACCACTGCAGCCTGGACAAGCTCAACTACACCGCCGGCCTCTACGACGTCTGTACCGCCCCACTCTCTCCCTTAAATAGTGCTGATTTTTATTACTATTATTTGTCTTTGTGAATTGTCCTACGGTGCTTTGAAAGGGGCTTATAAATAAAATGCACTATTATTATTATTATTATTATTATTATTATTTTATATTATTTTTGTTATTATTATTATTTACCAGCATGGTTAGAGGATGCTATTGCTTGCAAAATCTAGATTTGTCATTTGAAGTGCATTGGCCTGATATGTATGCACCTCTTGGTGTGGATTGTTAGTGGAGTTATCTCTTTTTACCATTGATTTTACCATTTTTATGTCAATTACCAGTTCAAGCTTTTATTGACTTTGTGTCTGGTAATATGTCAGTATGTGTCAGTATATATCTTTTGTAAGTAATACGCCGTGTGTGTGTCTCTTGTGTGTTTTGTCACAGGTGTATGAACTATGTGCCCAGTAATATGTCAGTTGAGATGTTTTCTAAATAATGTGTGTGTGTGTGTGTGTGTGTGTGTGTGTGTGTGTGTGCGCACGTGTGTGTGTGCACGTGTGTGTGTGCACGTGTGTGTGTGTGCGTGTGTGTGTGTGCGTGTGTATGTGCACGTGTGTGTGTCTGTCTGTTTTGTCACAGGTGTATAACGTCTTCACGGGCGAGGTGTTGTCTTTGCCGTCCCACACCACGCCCTTTACGGTCTCCATTAACCCCTCGGGAGTGGTCATGTGGTACGTCTACCCGGTCGCTCGCCACACACAGATGGGAGGAGACAGGAAGTACCACAGTGTCCGGCGGAGGCTCGGAGTGTCCTCCGTGAGGCGCGGTCAGTTCGAGGGAGAGCACCATTTTTTCCTCTGAGAAAAGAAAGACAGATTCCACCCTCATCCCTCCATAGGGAGTCTTGCTTGTGCTTCACCTGAGGTGGTTAAAAAGATGGACTTAATTTGTCTAGAACAAAGGAACTGATTTTATTCTTTTATGCTTAATGAAAGTATATGATGTACATGAACGATTTTTGCACTTGTATAATGCAGTATTTCTGTTCTTATTTTTCATTTCAATGACTCACGCAGAAGAATAAAAGGAAGTGTTGTTAAGCTTGTGTTTCAGGACATTACTGTTACTTAATGATTTATTAATAGCACGCAGCACTGGCGTGACAGATTATAATGCATGTACACTTCACCCACTTCTAACTGATGTTATGCAACAGCAAGTGTTTTACTGTCTCAAAGACTAAGCCTCAAGGAGAGGCCTTGTGATAAGAGTCAGGCCTGAACTGGAGTTTGTTGTTGACTTAACAACTTGGCACACTTCTGTGTGCAGCGGCTCCTTTGAAGCGCATACTGTAGATTTCCCCTGTAGCACATCTCTTTACCACTAGGGGGCAGTGTAGTATGCTGTTGATGGCTGACGCCTGGCACACTGCCCTGAGGGCAAATTTCACTTCCCATTCTTCAGGTTTTCATCTCTGTCATAGGGAAGACTGGTCCACAGTGAGCATAGTTTTTCTTTCTGTGCACTGATTTGGTGGCGAAATATTAGTGAATTAATCGATTTTTACTTTGTTGACAGAACATATATGTCTATGTCAGGAAATGTTTCAATCTCCCCTTATCTGACATGTGTACTGTTTTATTGCATTTCCATATCCTGGCAACTATGCTGGTTTTCACAGACTCTTCATGCATAAATACATAGACTTTAATGGAGCTCTAGGCATACAGTAGACAGTTGATGACCTCAGCTTGACTGCCTGTGTGCTCCGCTGTTCTACACTGAGTGTGAAAGTCAGCCATAATCATTCACTACTTATCACTGACCCAATATTCAAAACAGCGATAAGATGAAATAAGAAGTCAGGGTGACCAAGACCGTCTTCCGTCAAAAGAAGGCGAGAACAGTGTGACAAAGGAAGCATTTAAAGCACCCCCTAGAGATAAAGACATGTATGTGTACAGGGATTCATTGTTTATAGATAAGAGTCTGTGATTTTGGTTGCAGCCGAGCCGACTAAGTCACACACCAGACTGAGAGCTTCTGATGCACTGTGTTGATGGGTGTGTACCTCCATCTAAACTACTTCAGCATCTATGAAGAGTGTCAGGACTGAATGAACACCAGCTCATAAATATTTTTTGACCATGCACAAAGGACAGACATTGAAAAGCAATATACTGAGTTTGTTACAGTTTAAACAGTTTAAAACTAGACTCACAGTCTGCACCTTAAAAGGACTGTGAATGAAAGGGTGGGGAAGCCTCAAATAGGCTTAGTGTTTCAGAGAAGCTATAGATGGGAAAAACTACAGTATGCACTAAATACATCCCACAAATGACAAATGACACAAAAAAGCCAGTAGATAGAATACTAGTTAAAGACGCACTATTTAGGACTACATGTGTAGTGATACTTGTGCATCAAGGCTCTGATTTGTAGATCAAAATTGTGGAACAACCATGGGTAATCATGGGTTAACTTTTTTGAGAGCACATCATTTAGTAAAATGTTGGCCTTACCTGTGCTGTAAGTTACATAGAAAATAATGCATCTGCCAAATGTATAAATGTAGTCATGAATGTCCAAGGTCAGGCTAGGCCATGTAAGTACAGTAGTCTAGGGAGGCATGCTGGGAAGACATTAAGTGAAACCCTGATGCTGCCATTGTCCAGTGATTTGTGGCTTTTCCTCTCCCTGTCCCTGTCCCTGCTCTGTATGATTGAAATTTGGCTTTACTTCGTCTGCATCTGAAGGTTTGCAAAATCTCTCTTTCTCTTTTTCTTTCTCTTTCTCTTTCTCTGTCTCTCTTGGTCTCTCTCTCTCTCTCTCTCTCTGTCTCTCTGTCTGTCTGTCTCTCTCTTTTTCTGTCTGTCTCTCTCTGTCTCTCTCTTGGTCAAATGCAGAAGACAGATCTTCTCCCCAAGGATAACAATAAAGACTATCTCTCTTGCTCTCTTTCTCTCTCTTTCTCTCTCTCTCTCTTTCTCTCTCTCTCTCTCACTCTCTCTCTCCCTCTGTCCTCTCTCCTCCCTCTCTTTCTTCCTTTCTCTGTGCTCCACACCTCCAGACTGTCTGGGTGGAATATCTGCCTCTGCAAAGAGCAGTTTAGTGGACGGCCAGTGGGCCCCTGAGACCAGTGGGGATGGATGACCCCACACTCACCACACTGGAGCTGTGACGCTGCCCAGCAATGCCTGTTGGACAGTGGACAGGACAGGACAGTGGACAGTGGACAGGACAGGACAGAACAGGACAGGACAGGACAGGACAGTGAACAAGACAGGACAGTAGATAGGACAGGACAGGACAGGACAGGACAGAACAGTGGACAGTGGACAGTGGACAGTGGACAGGACAGTGGACAGTGGACAAGACAGGACAGGACAGGACAGGACAGGACAGGACAGAACAGTGGACAGTGGACAGGACAGTGAACAGGACAGGACAGTGGACAGGACAGTAGACAGTGGCCAGGACAAGACAGGACAGGACAGGACAGAACAGTGGACAGTGGACAGGACAGTGGACAGGACAGTGACAGGACAGTGGACAGAGGACAGGACAGAACAGTGGACAGTGGACAGTGGACAGGACAGGACAGGACAGAACAGTGGACAGTGGACAGTGGACAGTGGACAGTGGACAGGACAGGACAGGACAGGACAGAACAGTGGCCAGTGGACAGGACAGTGAACAGGACAGTGGACAGTGGACAGGACAGGACAGGACAGGACAGTGGACAAGACAGGACAGGACAGGACAGAACAGTGGCCAGTGGCCAGTGGCCAGTGGACAGGACAGTGGACAGGACAGTGGACAGTAGACAGTGGACAGTGGACAGGACAGGACAGGACAGGGCAGTGGACAAGACAGGACAGGACAGAACAGAACAGGACAGAACAGTGGACAGTGGACAGTGGACAGGACAGTGGACAGGACAGGACAGTGGACAGGACAGTGAACAGGACAGTGGACAGTGGACAGGACAGGACAGGACAGGACAGGACAAGACAGGACAGAACAGTGGACAGTGGACAGTGGACAGGACAGAGGACAGGACAGTGGACAGGACAGTGGACAGGAACAAGACAGAGGCCCCTACGAGTGAAGCGGCAGTAACTGCCACATCTGCCCTCACTGCTGACCGAAGGGTTGGAAGGACATCCCAGCAGCTAGATGCTCACTGAAGGAAGCTGGACACCATGAAAGCACTGACAGCAGAGAAAGACAGAGAGGTCCATGGAGAATGAGATTGAGAGAGATAGATAGATAGAGAGAGAGAGAGAGAGAGAGAGAGAGAGAGATAAAGAGAAAACCAAGGGGAGGTGGGGAGAGAGATGTAAATGTAATGGTAGAAAGAAAGAAAGAAAGGAAGGCGGGAGATAGATAGATAGATAGATAGATAGATAGATAGATAGACAGACAGACAGATAGATAGAGAGGTGTACAGGTAGAGGGTTAGAAGGAAAGAAAGAGACAGATAGAGACATAGCAAGAGCAAGCAGTGTTGTAGAATGGGGCTGTACCTTACAGGCCCATCGAGCTGAACGGGTGGTACCCCAAAGGGAGGCTGTATTCAGCCCTGCAGTAATCCCCCCTTTGTCTCCGGAACAGGAAATGTAAATATAGTCTGGGTGGAATATCTGCCTCTGCAGAGAGCAGTTCAGTGGACGGCCAGTGAGCCCCTGAGACCAGTGGGGATGGATGAGACCCCACACTCACCACACCAGAGCTCTGACACTGCCCAGCAACGCCTGTTGGACAGTGGACAGGACAGGACAGTAGATAGGACAGGACAGGACAGGACAGAACAGTGGACAGTGGACAGTGGACAGTGGACAGTGGACAGGACAGGACAGTGAACAAGACAGGACAGTAGATAGGACAGGAGATAGGACAGGACAGGACAGGACAGAACAGAACAGTGGACAGTGGACAGTGGAAATGTAAATATAGCAGCAGGTAAGGAGCACAGGGCAGGAGAGTGCAGGAAGAGAAAGAGATGAAAGGAGCAGCAGGAGAAAGAGAAAGAGAAAGAGAAAGAGAAAGGGCCGAGGCACAGGCAGAGGCAGGGGCAGGGGCAGGGGCAGAGGCAGAGGCAGGGACCGAGGCAGAGGCAGGGGCAGAGGCAGAGGCAGGGGCAGAGGCAGGGGCAGGGGCAGAGGCAGGGGCAGGGGCAGGGGCAGGGGCAGGGGCAGGGGCAGGGAGAGGTAGCTGGTGGGAGTGCTGGGGTGGGTCCGGTGGGGAGGCCCCTCTCGTTGGCCCATCGCCCTGAGTGGCCTCGGGGGAAGCGGCCCATGTCCACCCACGTCTTTCCCACGGCCCGCTCAGGGGTCACCGGGGGTCACGGCCCGCTTGCTCGCTCGCTCGCTCGCTCGCTCTGCCAGCTGGGATCACTCACGCCTGACTCCACCCGGCAGGGACCAGACCAGCCTGGGAGCCCAGATATACATCACCAATGCCCATGGGCATCCGGACACTGTGCTCCTCTGTGGTTGTGTGTGTGTGTGTGTGTGTGTGTGTGTGTGTGTGTGTGTGTGTGTGTGTGTGCGTGTTTGTGTTTGTGTGTGTAAACTCTCACAGACAATCTCCAGATGCAATAAAGATGCACTCTGAAGTGTGTGTGTGTGTGTGTGTGTGTGTGTGTGTGTGTGTGTGTGTGTGTGTGTGTGTGTCTGTGTCTGTGTCTGTGTGTCTGTGTGTGTGTAAACGCTCGCAGGCAATCTCCAGATGCACTAAAGATGCACTTTCAACTGTGTATTTTGTGTGTGTGTGTGTGTGTTTCAGAGGCAACCTCAAGATGTTCTTACTCTGGGTTCCCCTGGCTGGTTCCAGCTTTGCCGCTGGTGCCGCTTTTGATTTGCATGTTTACTTCCTGCTATCTTAGACTGAAATAACCCTCCTAACTGTGCCCTCCTTTTTAGTGTGTCTGAGCCACAAAGGACCTGCGAACAGCCATAGTTTTATGACCTCTGTTAAAGCCGGCATATGGTGTAGCATAGAATGATATCGTTAGCTTGATAGCATAATTGCCTAAGTCATTTTTTGGTCAAATTGAGATTTTTGCACAACTTTACTCCCCTACCACTTCTGCATCATCCTGTCTGTCTGCCTATGTTATTGGCCAACCACAACACTCATAAAAGTAAAAAAAAACATAGCTGCCTAAGTCATTCATTTGACTTAGGCAGTTTTACCATTGGACTTAGGCAGTTTTTATACAATCAATTTGACTTAGGCAGATTATGCCTATGACTTAGGCAGTTTTACCATTGGACTTAGGCAGTTTTTATACAATCAATTTGACTTAGGCAGATTATGCCTATGACTTAGGCAGTTTTTCTGAGAATATAAAATAAACATTACATCTTCTCAGCCATTTTGCATACATCAAAACTGCCTAAGTCACTTTTATTTGATAAAAAAAATGATGTTCGGTTTTGTTCTTTTTCCAAACTTTTTCTCACATCTACATGAATGTTCTGTGAAAATATCAATAAAAAATATGCATGTGATTTTTAGAAAATGTGTTTTTTCTTGTTTTCCAAAAACACAAAAAAATGACTTAGGCAATTATGCTATCAAGCTAACGATATGATATAGTATGGTGTGATATGGTGTGGTGTGAGTTAGAATGTTGTGGTCTGATGTACTGTAGTATGGTATGCTATTGTGGCACACCACACCATATCACAGCATTGTATATCACACCACACCACACCACACCACACCACACCATATCAGACCATATCACACCACACCACACCATATCACAGCATTCTATATCACACACCACACCACACCACACCACACCACACCATATCACACCACACCACACCATATCACAGCATTCTATATCACACACCACACCATATCACAGCATTCTACATAACAGCACACCACACCATATCACACCCCACCACACCACACCACACCATATAACAGCATTCTATATCACACACCACACCACACCACACCACACCACACCATATCACACCACACCACACCATATCACAGCATTCTATATCACACACCACACCACACCACACCACACCACACCATATCACACCACACCACACCATATCACAGCATTCTATATCACACACCACACCATATCACAGCATTCTACATAACAGCACACCACACCATATCACACCACACCACACCATATCACAGCACACAACACCACACCACACCACACCATATCACAGCACACAACACCACACCACACCACATCACATCACACCACATCACACTTCACCACACCACACCACACCACACCATATCATACCATACTACACACCACACCATATCACAGCATTCTATATCACATCACACCACACCATATCACACCACACCACACCATATCACACCACACCACACCACACCACAGCACACGATCATGTCATTCTCTACCACGCCACAAAATATCACACCACATTGCACCACACCATATCACACCATACCACACGCCACACCATACCATATCACACCACATCACACCATACCATATCACACCACATCATATCACACCATATCACACATCACCACACCACATCACACCACGCTATATCTCACCATATCACACCCCACATCACAGGAGGGACCCTGCTGAGAGACCAGAGCCTTTACTGCAGAGCTAGCTGGAGGCCAGACAGTGCTAAAGCCCTTCTGCCCTTCTGCCCTTCTGCCCTTCTCACAATCATCCCCAGATGTTCTCTCTGTCTGGTCCCAGGGGCCCTAAAGGGGAACCCCATCGACACGTTTTTGCCGTTTACCCACACCCCCCCCCCCCCCCCCCCCCCCCCCCCCCCCCCCCCCCCCATCCTCCAACCCCCGGCTGGGTTCAAAGGTCATGTGTTTCTTCTTCTCACCTCTAGTCACCCTTCTTGAAACTTGTGAATTACATAATTAAGTTAGTTGTAAAATGAAAGAAAGTGCAACTTTCCCCCCGGTGTCGGCTTGTGATTTCACAGACTCGTGGTCAACCACACACACACACACACACACACACACACACACACACACACACACACAAACCTGAAGAAAAACAACAATTTCTCCCAAACTGTGCGCCCCTGCACTGTGGGACAGAAGGTTTTTTGAACCGACAATTCTTGTGTCAGGTATTTAACGTAACTGCCTTCAAAAACACTACATGTAAGGTGCTGAAAAATTGTGTCAACCTAAAATACAGTGAATGCAGAGTCTTCAGAGAGACTTCTCAGTGCTTTCTGTGCACATTGCAAGCATTTTGACAAGATTTTGGGGCCATTTCCATAGGTGGTCCAGACAGTTTGAACACACAAGTGAATAAGCTATACACTGGAAACACACAAAAAAACAGTTGATTTTTTTGCCGTCATTCAAGACTCTTTTGGCCTAACTGTGACACGTTCCTTTCAAAGGCTGCAATCTATGGATCTACTTCTACTTCTGATCTACTTCTGATTCTTATCACTCAGTGTGTCAACCAGCACACACACACACACACACACACACACACACACACACACACACACACACACACACACACACTCATCTGTTCATCATCAGTGCACCAGATGTGACAGGAAGCAACACCAAGACTGATCCTCAAACAGTCAAACATGGACACTACCAGTCCACAGCAGTGCACTCCAGGAACTAGACATATCCCCAGTCTGAGTTAAAAACAAGGACTTTAATACCAACAACATACTGCTTATTGAAATAAAAAAAGACAGCTATCTTATGTGCTGCCACTGCAGTGCTTGTTCACTATGTGAGGAAAGTCTTGTGCTCTTGTCTTGTCTTGTGCACTTGCACTTTACTGTTGTTGTTGTTGTTGACTATGTAAACGCATAGGATAGTGAGAAACGTAATTTCGATTCCTTTGTATGTCAAGTACATGTGAAGAAATTGACAAATAAAACTGACTTTGACTTTGACTTTGACTTTGACTTTGAAAGTTGGTCACATGACCACAGGTGCGTCTTTTACATTCCATTACATAACATTCATTCTCAGTGTAGTCTCTATTTGCCCATACAAATTACATTCCATTACATTACACTTAGCTGACGCTCTTATCCAGAGTGACTTACAGTTATGTAGGTACAGGGTTTCAGTTACAGTCCCTGGAGTTAGATGCCTTGGTCAAGAGCACTTCAGCCATGGATGAGGGCTGTAGAATTCTGATCCTGATCAAAAGCAACAACGAGTCCAAACTTCTATCTTGACCAACGAAAACACAACGCAATCCAATGGAGATTAGGGACTTCGGGTGTAAAGTCAAAATGCACCGAAAATGTAACAGAGTGCAAGAGATCACTCGTTGTTTTACTCCCCCACCCCTATTCATCCTAATGCGTTTAAAGAGGATACGTTCATCCCGTTCGAACAGTATTCAATCTTTGACCCTCCAATCCCAAGACCAATGCTCTAACCACTAGCCCACAGCTGCCTAAGCTCTTCTTACACCTTGAGTGGTCATGTGGCAAAAAGTTTGTTGCAGACTCTTGGGAGATGATGGCATCCTTGGTCGTGATAGTTCAGTGAGGGGGTTTGGGACCCGATTCCCAGTCTGAATCTGATGTCTAATGTCTAGAGCCATAGTCATAAATGTATCACATGCATGGCTGTGCACTATGCAGACTCCAGATGCAGTGAGTGGTTTGTGTCACTGGTGCTGTGCTGGAGGGTGGGCTGTGTGCATCTGTGGAAAGGTAGACAGAAGGGTACAGATTTGCTGATATACCAGAGTGGGTCTTTGTGGTAGTGCTGTCTGCCCTAAAAAGCCAAAAGGCAGTAACTGCACTTTGTCAAACTGGGTTTAGACTGGAAATTGACTTCATAACACCTCCTTTGTCTTGTGTGTGACTAAATCTCTTGCTTTGTGCTATGAAGAAAGTACCTAAAACCATCACCACTACTATACCTACAGATCATGTTTTTACTGGGGCAGTGTGACAACTTTAAAGGTATTTTCTCTCATTTTCTATGTTCACACAGTTACTGCACTTTGCCTTTGTAGGGCAGCTTGGTGTCACTGAATGGGCCTGAGCCTTAATCTTCACCCGGTGCTGTATTGTGCTGTGTTGTATTGTGCAGTGCTGTGCTGTGCTGTATTGTGCTGTGTTGTATTGTGCTGTGCAGTGCTGTGCAGTATTGTGCTGTGCTGTGCAGTGCAGTGCTGTGCTGTATTGTGCCGTGCTGTATTGTGCAGTGCTGTGCTGTGCTGTGCTGTATTGTGCTGTGCTGTGCTGTGCTGTGTTGTGCTGTATTGTACTGTGCTGTGTTGTTGTACTGTGCTGTATTGTGCTGTGCTGTGCTGTGCTGTGTTGTGCTGTGCTGTGCTGTGCTGTATTGTGCAGTGCTGTATTGTGCAGTGCTGTGCTGTGCTGTGCTGTATTGTGCTGTGCTGTGCTGTGCAGTGCTGTGCTGTATTGTCCTGCGCTGTGCTGTGCTGCGCTGTGCTGTGCTGTGCTGTGCTGTATTGTGCTGTGCTTTGCTGTTCTGTGCTAGCCTGGCTAACGCGACTTATCAATGCTCTGCGAACATTGGTCTGGCCAAGCTGTGTTGTAAACCCATTTCTCAGTGTTTGCTACTGGACGAAGCTTCGACCAATCACATTAGTGTCCATGTATAAGACAGAGAATAGTAACGTGCATATGAGTAAACAAAAACGTAACTGCACAAAAGCTCGAAATTCCATATGCTATCGCTGACAATGTAACATGCAGCTATTTTGTCAATGAAATAGCTCCACAACTTTGCAAGATATTACTGTG
This sequence comes from Setipinna tenuifilis, assembly GCA_030347295.1. Classification (NCBI taxonomy): domain Eukaryota; kingdom Metazoa; phylum Chordata; class Actinopteri; order Clupeiformes; family Engraulidae; genus Setipinna; species Setipinna tenuifilis. The sequence goes on from CM059277.1 coordinate 8,478,814, forward strand.
TTGTTCTGCTATTTACATACTGTAAACTGGGTTGACTTGGCAACACTTACCATTTATAAGTCAGATGAACCTCGTCGACAACAATGCCAAGGAGATTTTCTTTGTAGACTCCGTTGACTAACATGTTCATCCATCTTCCAAAACAGCAGCTACAGCTGCATTGAAATCTTGCCGTTGCTCCACGTTCGCCATGTTGACAGTGACTGAGGTAGATTTCCGGTCGCTAAACTACTGCGTCATTGCCTTTTTGAAATGCTAGATTTTCATTGGTAATGTAGAAACGGCGTTGAATGGGAGCTTGGCCAGACTGACTTTGCAAGCGTAATTCAAATGCAGCGGCACAGGAAGTATGGGCGTGCCCAGGCTAGTTCTGTGCTGTGCTGTGCTGTGCTTTGCTTTGCTTTGCTTTGCTTTGCTTTGCTTTGCTTTGTTGTGTTGTGCTTTGCTGTGCTGTGCAGTGCTGTGCTGTGCTGTGCTGTGCAGTGCTGTATTGTGCTGTGCTGTGCTTTGTTTTGCTTTGCTTTGCTGTGTTGTGCTGTGCTGTGCTGTATTGTGCTGTGCAGTGCTGTGCTGTGCAGTGCTGTGCTGTATTGTGCTGTGCAGTGCTGTGCTGTGCTGTGCTGTGCTGTATTGTGCTGTGCTGTGCTGTGCTGTATTGTGCTGTGCTGTGCTGTGCTGTGCTGTGCTGTATTGTGCTGTGCTGTATTGTGCTCTACTGTGCACTGCGCTGCGTTGCAGATGACAGAGATAAAGGGGCTGATTGTGGCGGCCCTCTCTGTGAGCCACTGATCCTTGGCATGGCCACGCCGCTCCACACAGCCTCGCTCGGGATCGGGAAGCATGTGACTCTGCGATTCCATTGTGCTGGGGGACAGACGGACAGACGGACAGACGGACTGATGGTCCATCAAATCAATGGCGGCGTCTGTGTGATCAGGGAGGCTGCAGTGGGGATACTTTCAAAGGGGGAGACAACACATGCGTGTATGCCTCCAAACTCCAAACCATCTCACTCTTTTTCTCTCTCTCTCTTTCTTTCTTTCTTTCTTCAAAGAAACACTCTCTCATACTCTGTCTCTCTCTCTCTCTCTCTCTCTCTCTCTGTTATACACACACTCTTCCTATATCACTCTCATACTAGCTGTCTTTCTGTCTCTCTGTCTCTCCCTCTCTCTCTCTCACACACACACACACACACACACACACACACACAGGCGAGGCTGTGGCGGCCAACGTCACGTGCAGACTTCACAGAGAGAGAGAGCCCTTCCATTGATTAGTCCCCCCCCCCCCCCCCCCAACCCACACGCTTCTCATCACAGAAACTCAACACTTCAGCCTTTGTTGCTCTTCCTCGTCACAACACACAGAAAGGGGGGTAGGGGGTCGGGGGGTGAGTGAGGGGAGAGAGAGGAGGGATATGAGGCTGGGCTATTAAGGAAAGGCTTCCTGCACTTCATCACGTAGCCTCTCTTTCTCACACTCTCTCACACACACACACACACACATACACACACACACACACACACACACACACACACACACACACACACACACACACACACACACACACACAAACACACACTTTTCCCACTTGGTGTGTTAGAATCATTCCCTTCATCTCTCTGCCTCACGCCATCACTGCCTCTGCAGACCCAAGACTCCAGAAATAAAAGAGACACGGCCCTCTCTCTCCTTTTCCGAGCCACATGGCGTGTAATGGCTCCTCTAAGCTACCACTTCCCTCTTTCTTTTTTCCCTTTGACAGCAGCAGAGTGGGCACATGGATGAAATGGGTCAGCGTTTTGTTGTACCGTCAGTGGAAGTGAAACTAAACCACCAGAGCAAAAATACCGTTTCGAATGTCACTGTGTGTGTGTGTGTGTGTGTGTGTGTGTGTGTGTGTGTGCATGTGCGTGTAAAAATGGCAAGTATTATCACCTGTAACTGGTCTGTGTGTGTGTGTGTGTGTGTGCTGATATTTGGCAGCTTGGGACACGTCCACAAATCAGCGGTTAGTGGGCTAAGGCTGGCAGGACTAACTAAAGCAAACGCTTAACAACTTGCAAAATTCTGTTCTGTATCAGCAGTGATAGGCAGCCTTGCTGTGTGGCACAGGCGATGTTTTTTGTATCCGTGGCAAAGCTGTATTTCACCTCTGAAAATATTTGAATCCTGTTTGTAAGAAATACAATTGGTGGATTCAAATAAAGAATTCAAATGTGTGTAGAAGTGGAAGAAGAGTGCCGCACCTAAGTGCTTCATATATGTTGCACTGAGTGTTGGCACAAGCTTCATCTATTCTTCACCACATGATGTTAGACTCCAAACTCAAGATGGAAGACTGTTTATTTGTCAATATACCGTATTACAAGTAATGCAATGTTCTGAAATGCCCTTTCCCTGGTGTGTGTCTTTGGTGTTCTAAACAAACAGTAATATTTATTACTATTATTATTTAATCCTGTTATAAATTATTCTATTCTATTATTTTCTATTCTATTCTATTCTATTCTATTCTATTCTATTTTCTTTTCTATCAATTTTCCCCTCTCCCCTACTTGCCTGCCTTTACTATCCTTTATGTCCTATCAATAAATCCAAAAAGAAACCGTTTTTAGTGTGTTGTGCTGTGGCACTTAAAAAGTATAATTTTAATCCCATTTATGTATACCATCCAGCTATTAGTGCAAGCTTAAGACTAATTTACAGTCCAGGCGACAAATGTCGTTCGACCAAAAAATTAGGTTGTCAACAGATGTTGCAGTGCTAGAGGCTTTTATAGTTTTTCTCTGTCAAAAAAAATAAAAAATAAAATAGAACACTTTTTAAACCCATTCAAACAAGGACGGATGTAGTGTGTGATCAAAGCAACACTCCAGAACACAGGACTTTGAGTTGCTATTCAATCAGAGTCAATGACAATGTCTGTGTCAGTTCACATTTTTTGGTGTACGTGACAAGCCCTGTGACAGTGCCACACTAGCAGACAGAAAGGCTTTTATGCCATATTGTGTGGAGCGACACCGGTCACCTCAGGACTATAAATTGGCCTTTACCCAACACCAGGGCATAAAGTCAGCATTATATGACTTCTCATTTAGCACGCCCTCTTATCTCTTATCCCTCTTTCAAACCACTTATCACACCTGATACTTCTTTTCCAGTACCACCAATATCACCAGTCTCCTCCGTCCTAATCTGTTGTTCCCCTTTGTATTTTTCCTGTCCTGCTGTCTCCCCTCACCTCTGTTCAGTTTTCCCAATACTGTGTGTCTGTACTGTCCTTATGTACTGTATGTAATGTATGTCCCACTACTGTGTGTTTGTACTGTCCTTTGTAAAGCTTCTTTGAGTGTCATGAAAAGCGCTATATAAAATCAATGTATTATTATTATTATTATTATTATTATTATTATTATTATCTAGAGTCCATTACTGTGAAGGGAACAGGAGATTGTGGTGAATGACAGGGACAGTCCCCTGGTTCGAAAGAGGTTCGAAGCAGATCAAGGTGAAGGGCCGGCTTAAACACCTAGATTATTTTATAATATAATAATATACTGTACTGTATATAACATACTTAATTTCTTTCATTATTCGTTCAGCAAAAAATATTAGCAGTATCAAAATATACACTATTTGGCCACATAATTAAACTGTTTCTCTGGAACCAATGAGTAAACCTGACACCTCATCCAAAAAAACCAGGGGGTTTCCACAAATTACGCCACACTTTACAAGAAATCAGCTTATCTGCTCATTTCCCTGGACATCACTGACTAGCAACAACTTACTGTAAAGGCAAACAGACTTGGCTCATGATAATACTTGGCCATTGTAATATCTCAAGAGGATGGCCTCTTCCAGTGAATCAGACAACACAATAAACACAATGGCATGCATGTGTACATTTCAATCGATTGTAATTACAGTATAAGTTGTATAGCAGATAGCTAGCGCTGCTATCAACAGTAGCCTATTGGCAGTGTGATGGAGTGACCATCACTGGGCCTGGGTTTGAAGCTGGGTGGGGTGACCCCCCCCTTCGCTACAGTCAGTTAAGGGCTTTTTTTTTTCAGTTTATTTTACAGTCTATTTTACAGCCCCTGACCTGTCAAAGTGTATCTACATCAAAGTACACAATGTACACAGTGTTAAGTAGGCTACACAATGTTAAATGCACTACAGTAGATAGATACACTGTAAAAGAGCCTTTGTTACCAGGCCTTCATTCACCGTCACCTCAAAAAAAACTTACCACAATTTAAAAAAGTGTACAGATACACACAGATTCAAATAAGGTGTGTAAAGTTAAGGTTTGGGTAACACATGTAATATAATAACACTTTAATTTACGGTTCCCTTTTTAGTGTATCTACATGCAACAGCATGTAATATAATGTACTTACACTCTACATAACTAAACACCGACCCCAAGCCTAACCCTATGGTACAGTGGAAGTACATACTGCCCTACAAAGGCAAAGGACAGTAACTGCATAATTTGTCAAATTGAGTTAAGACTGGAAATTGACTTTATAACACCTCCTTTGTTTCATGACTAAATCTCTTGCTTCCTCCTATTAAGAAAGTACATAAACACATCACCACTATTATACCCACAACATGTTTGACTGGGCAGTATGACAACTTTGAAGCCATTTTTCTCAGTTTCAATGTTTGTGTAGTTACTGCACTTTGCCTTTGTAGGGCAGCATAATGTTACACACTTTGCTAGACTGTTCGTAACAGGGTACAGTCTAGGGATGTAACAGGGACAGTAAAATAAAGTGTTACCAAGCCTTTTGCAAAACTCACTGACTCCTCTTTGCAAAACTCTGAACATTCTCATTCTAAAAAACACATTTTGCATTATTTAATATGTAATGCAAAACATTTTTCAACATTTAGAGCACAAATACCATATGCTAAACATGAGTGAGAATTGACTTTGCTTTATTTCACACGAGCTGCTACTACCAATATAACGTTAGCTTGATAGCATAATTGCCTAAGTCATTTTTTTGTGTTTTTGGAAAACAAGAAAAAACACATTTTCTAAAAATCACATGCATATTTTTTATTGATATTTTCACAGAACATTCATGTAGATGTGAGAAAAAGTTTGGAAAAAGAACAAAACCGAACATCATTTTTTTTATCAAATAAAAGTGACTTAGGCAGTTTTGACGTATGCAAAATGGCCGAGAAGATGTAATGTTTATTTTATATTCTCAGAAAAACTGCCTAAGTCATAGGCATAATCTGCCTAAGTCAAATTGATTGTATAAAAACTGCCTAAGTCCAATGGTAAAACTGCCTAAGTCATAGGCATAATCTGCCTAAGTCAAATTGATTGTATAAAAACTGCCTAAGTCCAATGGTAAAACTGCCTAAGTCAAATGAATGACTTAGGCAGCTATGTTTTTTTTTACTTTTATGAGTGTTGTGATTGTCCAATGACATAGGCAGACAGACAGGATGATGCAGAAGTGGTAGGGGAGTAAAGTTGTGCAAAAATCTCAATTTGACCAAAAAATGACTTAGGCAATTATGCTATCAAGCTAACGATAAGCAAGTTGAGAGAGTTTGGTTTTGAGCGCATATAAAACCGTTTCAAATTAGTACTGTGCTTTGGCAACAAGAGCCAGGAGTTTTGGGAAATGCGTGTGGACAATTGGAGTTTTTCTTTACAGTTTTGGGAAATTAGGGCTAGGTTTCAGAAACTGAGTTTGAGTAATTGTGAAAAACTGTAATGTGTGCACTTGACGTGCGAGGAGAGTTAGTTGGTATTTCCCTCCCAAAAGTGTCAGGCTTAGTCAGCAGATGAAACACCTCTCAGCCCCCAACAGACCAAAGTCATTTTCCAGTCAAGTGATAAACTGGAAACTGCCATTTCAGTTTGTCTTGGCAGATGTGTTAGGGTCTAATTAGCCTCTATTTCCCAAATGCATGAATGCACACTTCACAAGTCTCAGACTGCCAGATCAAATTGAAACTGCAAAAGCGAAACCATCAAATCCAAACTTTGCCTTCAGACATTACAGTAAATAAAAGCCATCAAACCGTAATGACTGTAAATAAAGACACAACACATGAATACATTTTCAATATTTGTCAACAATGTTTTCAGTGTACTAGATTTTAGAGAATGTAACAATATGCAACTAATGCAGCTACCTCAGCAGTGTGATCCCAACATATTCAGTGCCTTCAGACCTTGAAACTTTTCTTTTGTGGGAGGTTTTATTATTTGGCAGAGGTGAAAGGCTAACACACACACATACACGCGCACACACACACACACACACACACACACACACACACACACACACACACACACACGAACGCAGGCACACACATATACCCTGTAACTTGAACAAATTCCAAAGTCAGCTTTCCACCCTCTGTGATCCATACATCAAAGCAATGCAATTTTTTTTATATCTTTTCCTCATTAAGTCTGCCAATGCCATATTTAAACCTATTGATCCCTTCAGCAGATGGTTTGAAGGTCACACATGAAATAAAAAAAAAATCCTCAGTGAAAGCCTGTTATCGGTGAGCTTCCCCGCTGTAGACTAGAAAACCATGCGCATGATAAAGCTTTCATCACAGCTTTCAGAGGCTGCCGCGTAATGTGGCTGTGGAAACACAATAGCATGATGGAGCAGCAGGTGGTTTGAGGGAAGGGAAAGGCCGCTCATGTCATTGCAGTGTGCCAATGTCACCAGAGGGGGCAGTGTTGTCAAAGCAGACGGCCTGCCTGCAGCTGTGATGTGGCCATCAAAGCAAGCTCACAGGTGCCTTTTATCTTGGTGCCTGCACACACCCCGTAAGCAGGGCTTTGTGTGTGTGTGTGTGTGTGTCTGTGTCTGTGTATGTGTGTGTGGGGCTGGGAGTGTGTGAGGCTTCGTGTGTGTGTGAGGCTTCCTGTGTGTGTGTGTGTGTGTGTGTGTGTGTGTGTGTGTGTGTGTGTGTGTGTGTGCACTTGTGTGCGTGTGTATGTATGTGTGTAGCTAAGTGCGCACGTGTGTGTCTGTGTGTATGTCTGCGTGTATGTGTGTGCGTGTGTGTGTGTGCATGTGTGTGTGTATGTGTACGTGTGCGTGTGTGTCTGTGCGTGTGTGTGTATCCACTGCTTTGTGCTGCAGTCTCTGCTTGGTGCAGCATGCTCATTGGTTGGATGCACCGGCCTCCGATCCAAAACTTCCTTGCGCAGATTAACCAGGGTGACCTTGGTGGGCCAGGCTAATTCCCTCCATCGCTGTGACTAACTGACCCTAATACCCCCTCAGCAGCCATCCCCACTGACCCACAGTCGACCCACCCAGCATCTCCGGGTAAAGAGAGGGGTGGGTGTGGGGATTTAGGGGTGCAGTTGCAGGCTACATCCTGCCCTTGCTCCATCACCCCTCAAAAAGAACTGGATTGGGTTGTTATATTCATTGTGTGTAAGTAAACAAAAAATACATATCTATATCAGCAAATAAGTTAGTAAGATATTGTAAGTGAGATCTCCCTTTGCTGGGTTTGGCTGTCTTAAAAAGCACTATATAAATTAAATGTGTGTTGTTAGTGTATCTTTTGAGACACTCAAAAACATTTTAACAAAAAAAAAAAGGAACTTGACTGACGTTAAGTGCGCACACTGACTGAGTATTGAGTGTCGTGTGCCACACACTGCTAATTGCCATGTTCAGCAGGCATTACTAATCGCAGGGGCAATAAAATATTATGCAATATTAAAAATGCAGAGTGGCCCTTCTTGTGTTACAGTGCGTGACTGTCTGCTCTGGCCTGTCCTTCCCCTGGCCAATGCCCTTGCAGATCACCTGTGGAATGTGGCGTCTGTCTCAGTGTGTCCAGCCGACCACAGACAGATGGTGTGTATCATCTCTCTCTCTCTCTCTCTCTCTCTCTCTCTGTGTCTCTCTCTCTCTCTCCCTGTCTCTCTCTCTCTCTATCGGCCTCTGTCTTTCTCTGTCTCCCTCTTTCTTTCTCTCTCTCTCTGTCTCTCTCGCTCTCCCTCTGTTTCTCTCACTTTCTTTCTCTCTCTCTGTATTCCTCACTCCCCCCCCCATATCACTATCTCTTTTTCTCTCTGTCTGTCTCTTTCAGTTTCTCTCTCTCTCTCACTCACTCTCTCTCTCTCTTTCTCTCTGTCTCCCTCTGTTTTCCTCACTTTCTCTCTCCCCACCCATATCACTATCTCTCTTTCTCTGTCTCTCTTTTCTTTCACTTTCTCTCTCTTTCTCTGTCTTTCCCTCTCTCTCCTGAGGGCTATTAGGAGGCTGTGAGGGCTGAGTGATGACCAGGATGTGACCTGGGTCACAACTTATATCAGATTGCCCCAGTCACGGGGTACGGACAGTGACTCCATGCGTGCATGACGTTAAACAGTAGGGCCGTGCTCAGGATGGGAGCTCTACATTGTAGCATGTGCTTCTCTCCCATCTCTCTCTCCCACCCGCTCTCCTCTGTCCTCTCCTCCCACTCGCTCCCTCTTTTCCGGCCCTTTCCGGCTCTCGTCTTCAGCAAGTTGACGCTTCCGTGACGTGACCGGTGCCAGGCCATGCTGTTCCAGGACCAGGACTTGCTGAATGGGCCCACTGAGGCAAAGCTGGACCACCAGCGAGAGCCACGATGCCCAATTAACCTTCTCAGAGGATCCATTACGTAACCTTTTATTTAGCTGACCATCACAGTCTTTACACTATACACAGGATTATAATTGATTCAGATGTCAATCACTTATAATGTTGTGTATAGTATTTTTGTGTATAAGCCATAAGCATCAACAGCTTGAAATATTTCATTTTGTATGTTATAGATCAATAGTAGCTGAGTAGCTAAAGTATATGAGTTTTGCTTTAAAAATAAATAAATAAAATTCATAAACTTATCCACAACATTGTAATTTGTTGAGATATGCCTGTACACACTTTGAAGGGCAGATTCAATGAGTGTGTGTAAAATCACTGCAAACGTTAGCACACAAAATGATGGCATATTTGGATAGTCTAGCGTGTCCTGGAAACAAAACATAGGACACATATGTAGCCTTTATACCGACTTAGATAACTTAAATATGGCTTATAATTAAAGGTTACAAAAAAGAAACTTCTAAAAAATGTCTTGGGTGGCATGGGGTGAATTCGCTGAATGAATCATACTATCTGTTTTCTCTCTGTCTCTCTGTCATCTCCGCAGGTCTGTCGTGGACTAGTTTGGAGAAGACCTTCAGGTCTGTGTTGTGTCTAACCTCAGCAAACACCAAGAGAAGTCGCAACACAGGCCTTGGGTTAATACCTTGCGGATTGGACTGCATGTTTTACAACAGGACCCTATTTAATTACACTTATAAATGTCCTGCGACTTCCAATCTGCGTCAATCTGCAAGCTTTTCAGCTCAGTGCAGATTTGTTTTTTTTTTTAAATAGCAGCATAACAATAAGCATTGTCTTGAGGCACTTTGCGAAACTGCCCCCCTCCCTCTCTCTCTGCCCCCCTGCCTGCCCCCCCCCTGTATGTCCTTGTGCAGGCTACTGCAGGTTAGTTGGCACTGTGGTGGAGGAAAGGGCATTGCAGTGCAATAGCCTCTGGTGAAACTAGAGGGAAGTGATCATATCGCCATTGTTTGAGTGTAGTCCTTTCATGCTGTACAGAAACGATGATGAGTGATCACACACACACACAGACACGCACAGTACACACACACACACACACACACACACAGTACACACATACACACACAGTACACACATACACACCCACACACACACACACACACACACACACACACACACACACACACACACACACACACACACAGACTTACATATGCACATGAGTGCATGCGGGCACACACACACACACACACACACACACACACACACACACGCACACACACACTCGCACACACACACACACACACACATTCACATACACATATACACATATAGACATTATGCAAAACTGAAATAGCCAGTTATCTAGTCAGTGCAGAGGTGTGTTGGTCTGTGAGTACGAGTGTGTGTGTCTGGTTCCTGTCTGGTAGTGACAGTATCTCTGATGGCCTCTGATTCATCTCCTATGTATGCGCCCCACACCCTCTCCCTCTCCTCTTCCCAATCACTCTCCCTCCTCCTGCCCCACACCCTCTCCCTCTCCTCTTCCCAATCACCCTCTCCTCCCTCCTGCATCACTCTTTCTCCTTCTCCTCCTCCCAATCACCCTCTCCTTCTCTCTTTCATTCTCCTATACGGCCCACACCCTCTCCCTCTCCTCTTCCCAAACACTCTCCCTCCCTCCTGTACGCCCCACACCCTCTCCTTCTCCTCCTCCCAATCACCCTCTCCTTCTCTCTTTCATTCTTCTATATGGCTCACACCCTCTCCCTCTCCTCTTCCCAATCACTCTCCTCCCTACTGCATCACTCCTATACGCCCCTCACCCTCTCTTTCTCCTCCTCCCAATCACTCTCCTCCCTCCTGCCCCACACCCTCTCCTTCTCTCCCTCCCTCTCTCTCTCCTTCTCTCTTTCATTCTCCTATACGCCCCTCACCCTCTCTTTCTCCTCCTCCCAATCACTCTCCTCCCTCCTGCCCCTCACCCTCTCCTTGTCCTCCTCCCAATCACCCTCTCTTTCTCCTCCTCCCAATCACCCTCTCCTTCTCTCTTTCATTCTCCTATACGCCCCACACCCTCTCCTCCTCTTCCCAATCACTCTCCTCCCTACTGCATCACTCCTATACGCCCCACACCCTCTCCTCTTCCCAATCACTCTCCCTCCCTCCTATACGCCCCACACCCTCTCCTTCTCCTCCTCCCAATCACCCTCTCCTTCTCTCTTTCATTCTCCTATATGGCCCACACCCTCTCCCTCTCCTCCTCCCAAACACTCTCCCTCCCTCCTATATGGCCCACACCCTTTTCTTCTCCTCTCTCCCTCCCTCCTATACGCCCCACACTCTCTCCTTCTCCTCCTCCCAATCACCCTCTCCTTCTCTCTTTCATTCTCCTATATGGCCCACACCCTCTCCCTCTCCTCTTCCCAAACACTCTCCCTCCCTCCTGCACCACACCCTCTCTCTTTCCTTGCATTTATCTTCTACTCCTCCCTCTCTCTTTCTCTCTCTCCTTCCCTTTCATTCTCCTCTTCCTAATCACTCTCCCTCCCTCCTGCATCACTTCTTCTCTCTTTCCATGCATTTATCTTATACTCCTCCCTCTCTCTTTCTCTCTCTCCTTCTGTTTCATTCTCCTATAACCCCTACACCCTCTCCTTC
>CM059277.1:8507607-8512607 GCA_030347295.1 Setipinna tenuifilis
CACACACACACACACACACACACACACACACTCTCTCTCTCTGTCTCTCTCTCTATCTTACTCTCTCTCTCTCTCTCTCTCCATCTCCCTCTCTGTCTCTCTCTCTCTCTCTCTCTCTCTCTCTCTCACACACACACACACACACACACACAAACACACACACCTCTCTCTCTCTCTCTCTCTCTCTCTCTCTCTGTCTCTGCACTGAGTCGGAGGGAGGATGGTTCACACAGGCAGTGGGGCCTCCCTAAAGGCCGGCCCTAGTCTCTGGCCAGGAAACCGTACCCTGTGATGGATTACTGGATTGCGGCCTGATGAAAGTGAGCGTGTGTGCCGTAATCCCGCGGGTCCGAGCCCCGCTTGTGCACAGGATCTCCTCCTCCTCCATTACTCCCCTTCCGCCATTCCTCCCTCTGATCTTCCTCTCCGAGACGTAATTCCCGAGTCGGAGCGTCGCCGCCGCCGCCCCTGCCGCTGCCGCCACTCCCCTAACGAGCTCTCGCAACGTCCGCAGCAGTCTCGGCTTTTATTACCCTTAGTGCTCGCCTCCTTCAAACATGACTCTCGGAGATGACGGGAATCAACTGACTGGAGGATGTTTTCCAGCCAATGCTTCTGTTGTGGTCAGAGATGAAGGACTTAAAATCTCAGAGTCTATAACGCATGGGTGTGTGTGTGTGTGTGTGTATGTGTGTGTATGCATAAGAGTGTGTGCGCGTGTGTGTTTGAGTCGGTGTGTGTGTGTGTGTGTGTGTGTGTGTGTGTGTGTGTGTTCGGGAGAGTGTGTGTGTGTGTGTGTTTGTGAGTCAGTGTGTGTGTGCGTGTGTGTGTGCGCGTGTGTTTGTGTGTGTGTGCCGGCACCATAGGCAGATGCATGGCATGGGTTGCCATCCATCCGTGGTGTTTTGAGGGGAACATGGACTGAAACATGGAACTGATTGAACATGTTTCTTTTTTAAATCAATTAGTCCAGAGCAATTATGACATTTATGTGACAACAAAACAGGGAGTGGCGCGTCCACCATCTGTCTCTGATGCCTAGCTCAGCACAAAAAAGTCAAACTTTTCAAAACAATCAGTGTATCAAAGCAACTTTGAACTTGAAAAACAATGGCTCCTTTGCATGATCCCCACTGCTTTGATTTAAAGGCATGAAGCGATCGGGACTGGCTCTACATTGATTGACTTGCATTTTATGAGATATAAATATAAAAATAGCCCGCTTTTAAAGTCTGTCATGGACTACTCAAAGATAGCATCCCTACCACTTGGGGGCGCTGTCTGCCCTTGCTGAAAGCTGTCATCGTGTAATTGGCAGCAGAGTAGAAGACTGGTGGGGTCTTACCATGTCATGACTCTGTCAACTGGAGGACTGTTTTATATTCACCGTGGGACAAACAGTTATACGCCCTCCCCAAGGAAGAGGAGAACATCGAGTCAAGTCAAGTAAGTTTATTGTCGTTTCAGCCATACACATACTACATAGTGAGATGAAACAATATTTTACTGGAAAAAAATGGTGGTACATGCAAGTGTGAAAGCACAGTAGAGACAAGACAACAGATACAGTGCAGTGCATGCACACACACTATTATGATCCGCCACCTTCTCACACACACACAGACACACACACACACACACAGACACACACACACACAGACACACACACACACACACACACACGTACACACACACACATGAACACATACACACACACACACACACACACACACACACACACACACACACACACACTCACAGGCCTGTCCAGAAAGATGGCTGGGCCCCTGAAAAGAGCCAATTATTGGGCAGCCCTCCCCTAAAATAAGAGCAGTGCTCTCCTCCATCCTGACTGAGGTACCCTGAGCATGGCCCTGTCCCCACACACTGCTCCCTGGGCACCACTGTCATGGCTGCCCCCCTGTTCACACATTTGATAGGATGCCATGGTTAAATTGTTTTGTGTGCTGTAGTGTGGTGTGCTGTGTGATCACAATGACAAATGGAAATCATTGTCACTTTTTCACTTTTATGTCACTTTGAATAGTTCAAATTACAGGGGGTACTGGGGACTACAGTACCCAATCAAGACCCAAACCCCCCAAGAAACCAAAATGGTTTGGGGGTACCAACATATTAATGTAATTAATGTAAAATGTAAAAGGTAATACCCCCAATTATGTAGGGATAATTTACACTCTGGATGTGACTGTGGATGTGGATGTGGATGAATGCAGCCTCTGCCTTTGTGACAGCACACAGGGTTTCCCATGCCCCTGGACACAATGCTGGGAGTGTGCACAGGGATTCCCATGCCCCTGGACACAGCACTGGGAGTGCGCACAGGGTTTCCCAGGCCCCTGCACACAGCACTGAGAGTGTGCACAGGGTTTCCCAGGCCCCTGGACACAGCACTGGGAGTGCACACAGGGTTTCCCAGGCCCCTGGACACAGCTCTGGGAGTGCACACAGGGTTTCCCTGGCCCCTGGACACAGCACTGGGAGTGCGCACAGGGTTTCCCAGGCCCCTGGACATAGCGCTGGGAGTGCACACAGGGTTTCCCAGGGCCCTGGACACAGCACTGGGATTACGTACAGGGTTTCCCAGGCCCCTGGACACAGCACTGGGAGTGTGCCACACGTGGCGCCGGCCGGACTGACGCAGACAACTGCTCAAGGGTCAATGGGTGTGTGTCACAAAGTGTGACAGTTCCAGTGTGTGTGTGTGTGTGTGTGTGTGTGTGTGTGTGTGTGTGTGAGGTCTCCGAAACGCATGGTGTGAGGCCTGAGACAGATGACTTTGATGCAGTCTACCGTCTGTCTGTGCTCTTGTGCATGGTCTGTCTGTTTCTTGCTGTGTGTGTGTGTGTGTGTGTGTGTGTGTGTGTGTGTGTGTGTGTGTGTGTGTGTGTGTGTGTGTGAGTATGTGTGGTGTCTCTGTGAAACTCTGTATGTCTGTGTGTGTGCGTGAGGATGTCTGTAAGTGCCTGCGTGCATGTGTGTGTGTGTGTGTGTGTGTGTGTGTGTGTGTGTGTGTGTGTGTGTGTGTGAGTATGTGTGGTGTCTCTGTGAAACTCTGTATGTCTGTGTGTGTGCGTGAGGATGTCTGTAAGTGCCTGCGTGCATGTGTGTGTGTGTGTGTGTGTGTGTGTGTGTGTGTGTGAGTGTGTGTGTGTGTGTGCTTGTGTGGTTTGCTGTCCCGTGCCTGTGAGGTCACAAGGTCGAATGAGGACACATTTCCATGCTGTCCATGTCAGATGGCTTAACTGACATCCCTTTTCGGAAACCTCCACCCTGTATGCTCACTGCCCAATAGGGCAAACACAGGAAAACATCCAGCCTTCTTCAGCCATCATGCTACAGAGAGAGAGAGAGAGAGAGAGAGAGAGAGAGAGAGAGAGAGAGAGAGCGAGAGAGAGAAAGAGAGAGAGAGAGAGAGAGAGAGAGAGAGAGAGGAAGAGAGAGAGGGAGAGAGAGACACAGAGACACAGAGAGAGAGAGAGAGAGACAGAGACAGAGACAAAAAGGCAGACAGACAGACAGACAGGCAGACAGACAAGCTAGGCTGTGAGAATAAAGTGGCATGCTTTAAAGGTGAAGACTACTTTACTTTTCCTGATACACTACAACTACAGCCTTAATACACTACACTGCAATACACTAATACTAATAATAGATAGATAGATAGATAGATAGATAGATAGATAGATAGATAGATAGATAGATAGATAGATAGATAGATACATACATACGTACGTACATACATACATACATACATACATACATACATAGATGTAGTGAGTAAAGACTGAATGACGTAAAGTCTGAATGACGTAATGTACGAGAACAAGGAGGAGACTCGTGCCCAGTAGTCAATATCACCCCTCCCTTTCTGTGGAGACTTAAAAGCAGTAAAAACGTCCCAGGGGACAAAGCAACTTCTCAAAAATCTATCTGTTGCCCATGACAGCGACAGAAGTCTACCGCAGAACATGCCCCCTGTCTGCTGAATGCGCTGCGTCAGGGACAGCGGCCATTGTTCCTGATTGAATGCAGCTTGTATTGGCTCCCCTTCTCTGCCATTGATGTAAGGGACTCCCGCTTTGTCCCCATCACTCAGCCAGCTTCCCTTACCAGCCTGTCCAACCCCCTCCACATGCCTCTCCTGGGAAACTAATACAATTATTACACAGTACAATACACTTGTATTGTTCTGATACACTACATTCCAAAACGCTAATAAAATTCTGTTGCATTACACAACAAAACACGAATAGAATGCTAATGAAACTGCAGGACACTGCGGTACACTCTGATACACTAATGTGATTCTAATACACTATGTTGCAATACAATAATACAATTCCGATGCATTACATTGATGTGATTCTAATGCACCATACTAAGCCCATACACAAAAAAAAGGGAAAAATGATCAAAAATGCCTCTGTGTGGAGAACACAGGGGCGCCCCCCATGGGTTGGGGTGATACGATGATTCTATGGGCCCAGTACTGTTTTTCATCTATTTATCTATCTATGTCTGTAGGCTATCAGGGTTTTTTAATGTACTGATTGATCTATGTATACTGGCCGCTAGTGCATGTCTGAGTGATTGTGTGCATACTTTTTATGTACTGTACTGTCTGATGTATGAATGAACAATTTTGTACAGCCCAACTTCTGTTTATTTATAGATCAATACCCCTCCACACACCCTGCCCAACCCTATATGTCAGCAACTGTGGCACAAGAATTCCGCTGTATTGCAAAGTATACTGTATGCGAGAATAAAACTGAACTTAACATTACTAGCGGGCCCTTTGAGGACACTATCAACATTACATTAATGAAACTGAACATCATTAGGACACTGATATTAACATTATTAATTCCATCACCTCATAGGGCCCAACATTTCAAGTTGTGCCCTTGAGAGAACAACCAAAACTTGTACACAGCCATGGCTCTGTAAACAGGAAATGAAGTCATGCACTATTA
>CM059277.1:8515107-8538751 GCA_030347295.1 Setipinna tenuifilis
CACATGAGTGACTTCCTGGAAAATACTGCATTGGACAGCTGGAGACACAGAGCTGGAGGACATTTGATGATATATTCAGATAAAAGAAGACTGTAATTTATTCCCAGGAAGAGAGAAAGGTCCCTTTTGACTCATCTGTTTAGCAGGACACGAACATTATCTCGGCCATTCCTTACTCAGCAAATTGTTGTGTGTGTGTGTGTGTGTGTGTGTGTGTGTGTGTGTGTGTGTGTGTATGCGTGTGTGTGTGTGTGTTCTGCTCAAAGTGCAGGCGACTGTGCAGTGTATGTATGCGCACAATGTAAGTGTGTGTGTGTGTGTATGCATGTATGCGAGAGAGAAAGAAAGAAAGAGAGAGAGAGGGAGAGAGAGAGAAAGAAAGAAAGTGTGTGTGTGAACTTCTCAAAGTGCTGGTGGAGTATGTGTGTGTGTGTGTGTGTGTGTGTGTGTGTGCATGTTTCCATTTTGAGTCAAGTGCATGCTTTTGCGTGGGTGTGTTACAGCTGTATAATGGGTTTGCGAGTTTCCAGAGCTGCGGCTTGTTGCAGGGAGAGGAGTGGAGCGGAGCGGAGCGGAGAGGAGAGGAGAGGAGAGGAGGGGAGAGGAGAGGAGTGGAGAAGAGAGGAGAGGAGTGGAAGAGGAGAGGAGTGGAGTGGAGTGGAGTGGAGTGGAGAGGAGTGGAGAGGAGGGGAGTGGAGAAGAGTGGAGAGGAGAGGAGAGTAGAGGAGAGGAGAGGAGTGGAGAGGAGAGGAGAGTAGAGGAGTGGAAGAGGAGAAGAGAGGAGAGGAGTGGAGTCGAGAGGAGAGGAGCGGAGAGGAGAGGAGAGGAGAGGAGAGGAGAGGAGTGGAGAGAAGAGGAGAGGAGAGGAGTGGAGTGGAGAGGAGAGGAGAGAAGAGAAGAGGAGCGTAGCGGAGAGGAGTGGAGAGGAGCGGAGAGGAGCGGAGAGGAGAGGAGAGGAGAGGGGAGGGGAGGAGAGGAGGGGAGAGGAGCGGAGCGGAGCGGAGCGGAGAGGAGAGGAGAGGAGAGGAGAGGAGAGGAGTGGAAAGGAGAGGAGAGGAGAGGAGAGGAGAGGAATGGAGAGGAGAGGAGAGGAGTGTAGAGGAGAGGATTGGAGAGGAGAGGAGAGGAGAGGAGCGTAGCGGAGTGGAGAGGAGAGGAGAGGAGCGGAGAGGAGAGGAGAGGAGCTGAGGGGAGAGGAGCAGGGCTGAGCTGAGGGGAAGCCTATGCGGTGTGGCCTGCATGTTCTGGTCCCCACAGCTTCTCTGGCTGGGAACCAGACCACCACAGCCGCAGATATAACCATAGCCTGAGTGGAACTTTTGCACATTCAGAAGAAACTTCACGACTAGTGTGTGTACACACACACACACATACACACACACACACACACACACACACACATAGACGCACACACACACCTCTAGAAAAAAAAGCAGCTGTTACATAACTGAGATGAAATATGGGTCATGGCTAATTCCTTTACCACCCCTGCCATCTTCCCATGTCGGAGCCCTCTGATGCTCCCTGTTGCCCTGCTCCTGCTCCGGCTCCTGCTCCTGAGTCAGCGCTTCTCACATCTGCCTTTGTGTGTCTCCTGTGCAGCATGGGCCTCTTTTGACCTGTGTGACCACTCGCTTTTTAACTCCATCAGCACATCTCTCTCTCTCTCTTTCTTTCTCTCTCTGTCTCTCTCTCTCTCTCTCTCTCTCTCTCTTCCGCTCTCTCCTTTCCGCTCTCTCTTTCTTTCTCTCTCTCTCTGTGTCTCTCTTTCTTTCTCTCTCTCTCTCTTCTGCTCTCTCCTTTCCTCTCTCTCTTTCTTTCTCTCTCTCTCTTCCGCTCTCTGTCTCTCTCTCTTTCTCTCTCTTCCTCTCTCTCCTTTCCTCTCTCTTTCTTTCTCTCTCTCTCTTCCGCTCTCTCCTTTCCTCTCTCTCTTTCTTTCTCTCTCTCTTCCACTCTCTGTCTCTCTCTCTTTCTCTTTCTCTCTCTTCCTCTCTCTCCTTCCCCCTCTCTCTCTGTCTTTCTCACTGTCTTTCTCTATCTTCCTCTCTCTCCTTTCCTCTCTCTGTCTTTCTGTCTCTCTTTCTTTCTCTCTCCTTCCCTCTCTCTCTGTCTTTCTGTCTCTCTCTCTTCCCCTCTCTCCTTCCCTCTCTCTCTGTCTCTCTTTCTTTTTGTCTCTCTCTCTTCCTCTCTCCTTGCCTCGCTCTCTTTCTTGCTCTCTCTCTCTGCTTAACTTTCTCTCTTACTTTATCTATTTTTCACTTCCTCTCTCTCTTTCTTTCTCTCTCTCTGTCCCTCACTGTCTCTCTCTTTCCTCTTTTTCTCTCTCTCTCTCACCACCTTTCTGTCTTTTCCCTCCCTCTCTTTATCTCTCTCTCTCTCCCTCCCTCTCTCTCTCTTGTTCTCCCTCTCTCCCTCTCTCTCTCTTCCTCTCTCCTAGCAAATCTAGTGGGTGTCTGGCCATCTTTTTTTCCCGCTTTCTAGATGGTAGTCACGTCCTCCCATGTGTTGATATAAGCACTAATGGTGCTAAGATGGATGTGCTTCCGAGTGATTGATGACGCAGTAAAAAAAAAAAAAAAAAAAAAAAACTGAAGAGGTTGAAAGACGACAACTTTACAGCACCCTCTCACATTTCATATGTCACATTTATTGACTGATGTCATGGGACGTTGGGAAAGACGACTGGTCCAGGGTCAGGCCTTGGGCGTACCCCCCTCCGCTGGGAGCCCTGTCTGAGTAGGCAAGTCTCACTTCGGCGTTCCCACTTTCACACTAAAACACTCTGTACCTACGCTCAGCCACAGACATCGATCGTAAATATACGCCTCCAGACCAACCATGTCAAATAATAACGATTCGGGGTTTTTAAATTGTATAATTATGGTAATTACACTGCATAACATGCTGGTAGTGGTTGTTGATGATGTTTGGAAAATTCCTCAATTCATAGCAGATGTTTTAACCAGGCAATCTTTACCAATCCCCAATCCCCAATTCTTGGTACATGACCTTAAAGTGCGATTAAGTGACATTTTTTCATGTGGTGCATTAAGTGTAACTGTAAAGGTTTATTTGTCTTCAAGCTGGCTTTCGCCCAGCTAAGCCCCACTTTAAAGCAGTTCAAAAATAAATAAGGAAGGAAAATCAATTTGCCTGCCCTGCCTGGTAACGAACAGTCCACCAGGCCCCTTCTCTCCTCTTAGGAAACAGAGAAAGCAGTGGCAGAGAGAGAGAGAGAGAGAGAGAGAGAGAGAGAGAGAGAGGGAGAGAGAGAGAGAGAGAGGGAGAGAGGGAAAGAGAGAGAGGGAGAGAGGGGGGAGAGAGAGAGAGAGGGGAAAGAGAGAGAGGGAGAGAGAGAGAGAGAGAGAGAGGGAGGGAGAGTGAAGGAGAGAGGGAGAGAGGGAGGGAGAGAGAGAGAGCAAACAGAAGCCCTTCGTTAATGGAAGCCATTACTCACCCGTGATCAACGGGACGCCGGTCGCTGCTCTCCTCTCCTGCCCAGCAACGTGGTTCCCATCAGGTGGAGGGGAGCGGGCAGCCTTTCATCTGAGAGGGGGTAAATGAGCCATGGGTGTACCCAGTGACAAATCCCCGCTGGGATAATGGGATGGGATGACCACAGGGGAGAGGACAGTAGGAGATGGGGATGGGATGGGGATGGGGATGGACTCTCCAGGCAACAGACGCAGTTCCTGTAACAAATACAGTTCCTGTTCTCTTCAAAGTGGGACAGTTTGGCTCTGTGGGTTTCTCCAGGCAACAAATACAGTCACTGTATCAAATAGAGTTTCTGTAACAAACACGGTTCCTGTATCAAATACAGTTATCTATCTAAAGAAGGACAGATTGCCCCTAGTGTTTTCTTACTTCTCTGTTTAGTGTGTTTTGTTTGATATATTGTGTGTGTAAAATTTTAGGGCCTTTTTACACCTTCAGTTTTGATGTAAACACTGTATGATCATAACCCTGATTATGCTCCGGCTTTGACCTTGACCTTGAAGTTCGTTTAAATGTCATATTGCTTGAGTATGTCCAGAGATTGTTCATAGATTGGCAATTACACTGACGTCTGCATGAAAAATGATGGATTCAGTAAAACAACGATTAACTGGCTGGATACTGTCTTGGTCAAACCAAAATGGAAACCTACTGTATTTAAGGGAAAGAATGCCTGGCTACTGCTTAGCTGACCATTACTTGTGGGTGGCATGAGTGACTGCCAGACTTGCACTGCCGCATGTATTATGGTTATTTACAGTCTTTTTGAATACATGCTTCTGGTCGAGGTAGTAAATGTAGACTACTGAATATTCCCACAAAAATTCTTATACAGCACATCCATAAAAAGATGCCATGTAAATGTATGTTGTCTTGATAATTGTTGGTTTTAATTACGTTATCATGCAAAAGGATGTGGTTGCAGTCATAAATAAACCAGAATATTCCTTTATGAGGGAAAAACTCTAGCTCAGGCATTTGCATTGTGTGTCAGTGAGGTGTTGGTGATTTCTCAGCCTAGCACCAGTCTGTGGGTAATAGGATTTAATCAATGTGATCATTATGGGACAGTAATCCAACTTACTGAAACACCATATCTGCATGTTGGTCAGCTATGAATTTCATAGCATTAACGTCAGATCAGGCTCATACACAATTGACCGTGAACATGGCTTAAACATGTGCTCTGCCCCTGCAGATAGAGTAGGCTAAAGTAGGCTAAATGAGCTCCTTTTGTTCATTTGAATGTCTGTTTCTCTGTCTTTTGTATGTACAAATATAAGTCCTTTTTTGTATGAACTGCGTAAGTTCTGTACATTTCTTAAACTAAAAGAAGACCACACTGCACTCAAGTTCAGAGCACTTCAGTACGTTCAAAGCAGATACTCCTAATGTCTTTTTATATAAATAGATAATGCATAATGTTACTGACACATTAATAAGTTGTGTATTATTATTGTTATCATTATTATTAATAATAATAACTATTATTATTACATTGTGTTCTATTGTGAGCTACTCTGCCTGTCTAGAAGGTCTATTTCAGGCACCTGCCCCTGCCGTTGCCGTGAATAGTCCTGGTTGCCATGAGGCTTGGCTGTGCTGTCAACACACATTAGCCTTGTCTCGCTAAACGCTAAACGCCAAACGCTGGGTCATGGTCCACCAGCCAGTGCTGTGCTGCGCTGCTGTGCTCTATGCTCTGCTCTGCTCTGCGCTGCGCTACACTGCACTGCGCTGCTGCTGTGTTGGCTGCCAGACAAGCCACCTCCTCCTCCCACATCTCCAGGCCTTTCTGCCGCGACCTTTGGCTGACCTGTGGGAGTCACCGCTACCCTCGTTTAACCCTGGCACATGACCCCGGTCACAATATTCCCACAGGTGAGCGATATTAGCACTGACGGCCACAGCTGTCAGGTGTGAAAGAGGGGCTTGTGTGAGAACCCCCTCAGTGCACTTTGACGCCTGAGACTCCCCTTCCCTTCCCCTCACAGTCATGGACAAGGGGAGTCATTGCCAGGAAAGGCTGTCGATCCCTAAGTGCTAGCAGTTAGCAGGAACGTTACTAGCAATTAAGCCTTACTGGAGCAGTGGTCCCCCCAAGCCTAAAAAATGTTGTACACAGTTGTTACATCAGCTTCATGCTACCTGACCTCATGTCTGTGAGAATGTCCCACACCATTCAGAACAATTGTTAGAAAGTGACAGAAGTTAGAAATGTACTCTTTTCCTACAATCTATTGTTAGGTTAGATTAATTAGATTAATTAATCTGCCAAACAAAAACTAATTTGTTACTAAAATCTCTAAACAGGCCAAACAAAAAAAGGCCTAGTGACGGCCGTGGCAGTTAGCAGTCCATTTTCGACCATGTTGTTGTTTTCATAGAGCACATGTCTGTGCGTATCCGTGTTATTGGACGAGATGGACGGTGGAGACCGGAGCCCCGTGGCCCACACGAGGGGGACATTTTATCTTCCTCTGGCAACAGCAGGGGAAAAAAAGAGCAGTGCTCACTCGTTCGTTTGGACAGATAACCTGTCCAACACCTCCCTCGGACACAGTGTCCGTTTCCTCATCAGCTGACACGTGTGTTTGTGTGTGTGTGTGTCTGTGTGTGTGTGTGTGTGTGTGTGTGTGTGTATGTGTGTGTTTGTGTGTATGTGTGTGTGTGTGTGTGTGTGTGTGTGTGTGTGTATGTGTGTGTGTATGTGTGTGTTTGTGTGTATGTGTGTATGTGTGTGTGTGTGTGTGTGTGTGTGTGTCTGTGTGTGTGTCTGTGTGTGGTGTTACAGCAACATGCTAAAAATCTGCATGGGTGGCAATGGGGGGTGGTACATGTAGCACTTTGTTGTCCAAACTTGTCGGCACATCTGACTCCCCTGGAGGTATGTAGTGGCGGTTAACATGGATGTCTGAAAACTTAGCGACATAAATGCACCAATTACCATAGAAAGCCTCCAGGGAGCCCACTTCATCTGGCACACGTCTGATGGAGGCTTCAGAGAGGCTTCTAGAGGTCAGTTATTCCTTGGAGTCCCACAGTCACAAGACTGAACCCCCTACCCCCCACTCACTCACACACATACACACACACACACACACACACACACACATATACATACACACACACACACATACACACGCACACACACACACACACATACACACACACACGCACACATACACACACACAAACACACACACACACACACACACACCTCCCTATTTGCGTAACGTTGGCAGAGACACCTGGGGGTACAGAGTGCAGCCCTGGGAGGACGGCCGCCATGTGACCCGCTCCGGCGTGTGTGAGAGCGCACGTCGACTCCCGCCGCTACGCTAACAGGTCACATTCGGCATTCCAGGACAGCAGCATTTGGAAATGAAACCACGCCACGTAATTTCGGAGTGGTTTCGATGTGGTCGTCAATGTCAAACGATCACCTCGTAGTGCCGGTGGCTAATGTCAAAATAGATGTGATGAAATGTGCGTATGGGATAGAGTCACTGCTTTGGGGGCAGGGGGGGAACGGGGGTGTTGGGTGGAGGTGTGGATGGAGGACAAGAGTGTTACTGTGGGGGGTGTTAAAGTCATTGCTTGGGGTGGTAAGGGTACAGGTTTAGGGTGCATGTGGGGGGGGTGCAGATGAAGGGGGTAGGTGTGTGTGTGTGTGTGTGGGGGGGGGGGGGGCGGTGGGGTGCAGGTGCACGGTGCATGTGTGTGTGGGGGGGTGATGTTAAGGTGTCACTGGGGGGATTGGTGGGTGGTGGGGTGCAGATAAAGGGTGCGTGTGGGGTGGGGGGGGCAGTGGGGTGCAGGTGTAGGGTGCATGTGGGTGGTTGGGGGGGTTGGGGGTGATGTGAAGGTGTTACTGGGGGGACTGGGGGGGGGGGGGGGGGGGGTGCAGGTAAAGGGTGCGTGTGGGGTGGGGGGGGTGGGGGGGTGCAGGTGTAGGGTGCATGTGGGGGGGTGGGGGGTAATGTGTAGGTGGGGGTGTTACTGCCCCCACCAGTGAGGCCGACGAGGAAGGGCAAGAGATCTCAGCTCCCTGCTGGAGATTGATGGGCTTTCCTGGCTCCGAGTGTGCTCTGTGCTCTGTCATCATGCCAAGTGAAAAATGTCACTGCCATATTAGATTCCCCTCGCCGCGCAGGCTGGGCTGCCTCTCTGGCCACCGCTGTACTTGTTTGCTATAAATGGCAGCAGCCCTTTCTCGAACCACGGACGGGCTGAGAAGGTCCAGGTGGGCCACACTGGCATTAATCACCTGACTCAGCTGGTTTTGGGGGTGTGTGTGTGTGTGTGTGGAGAGAAATGGGGGGAGAGGGTGGGGGTGTTTCAGTGTGTGTGTGTGTGTGTGTGTGTGTGTGTGTGTGAAGGGGAGTTATGGGGGTGGTGGGGGCAAACCTCGTAATCATATCACTCCCTTACGGTTTCTCCCTCGAGTTCTCTAATTATAGCATAACCTTCAAGGTGGCTATTGTGTTCCTGTGTGCTATCCATAATTCTCTCATATTTTATTTCAGCTGAAGGAATAATAATAACAATAATTACTTACTTGCATAGTGCATGTCATACAAAGGATGTAGCTCAAAGTGCTTTAAGACTTTAGAAAACCAACACAAGACAGAAATACACATGACAAGCTTTGTTATACTCCAGTAGCAGCAGAAGATATCCATCAGGAAGCTGTGGAGAGCTCCACTTATGTCCCCCCTAGGAGAAAGCACCAGGGAGACGAAGGTGAGGGAAAACTCTTTGAGGAAGAAGAAATGAAGGAAAAAGCCTCAGGCAAAACTGCAGCCCGCAGGGCAGCCCATCTGCCAGTCTGGTAACGGGTGTTGGATTTTAGTGTATTTTAGTGACTTCACACCTTTGTTTTCTAAAAAAACTAAAATAGGTGTTCACTGAATAAAAGACATGACGTCCCAATGCTTTGGATCAGGATCGATAATTTATGACATAGGTGATGTTACAAATTGAGTTGATAGGAAATAAAAGAAAGAAAAGTGACAAGAAATAAAGACCAACACTTTGGCTAAGTGTCTAAGTCTAAGTCTGAGTTATTCAGCTGTCTCTCCCACAAGGTACAGGGAGGCTTGTTGGTAGGTGACATCCTTCTGGTTGTTTTATCCGTCTCTCTGAATGCGAGAAATCGGGGGTCTCTGAGTGCCACTTTTTGCCCTGATGTCTTTCGCGTGACCCTCCTGTGGACAGCTGCCTGAACAGTGCTGGCTTGTGAGACTGTCACAGAAAGAAAGCAAGAGGAGAGAGGAGCATACTGCTGTTTCTGGCATGGTCACCGACCTTCTAAAGCAATGCTGTTTATGTATGTGTATATACTCTCATGTGTGGTGTGTATATGTGTGTTTATAGGGGAAACAGGAAAGTCTAAATGTTTCTGAGAGTCTTAGATCTCAGATATGGTCGGCCACCAATGTGTATGTGTGTGTGTGTGTGTCCTTGTATGTCCTTGTGTGTGTGTGTGTGTGTGTGTGTGTGTGTGTGTGTGTGTGTGTGTGTGTGTGTGTGTGTGTGTGTGTGTGTGTGTGTGTAAATTCTGTGCCACCAACTGTTCTGCATTCTCGTTACAGTACATTGGAAAAAACATCTAAAAGTGGACTAACCATGACATTTTTTTCCAAGGTAGCCTGTTTAACCCTGCAGTCCCAACACACACACATAGACACACACATACACACACACACACAGGTTTGTTTATTTGCTCTTGTGAGACATCAGCTGACCACTGACTTCATTGAGAGGTGGGGTGGGGGGGGGGGGGGGGGGGGCAGTGAGAGTCCCTCATGGCTCCAGGAAGGTGACCTTGCCCCCATTGTCTATAAACATCTCCTGAAGGTCATCCAGAAGTCAGGCCACAGCAATGGGACAGGCCTGCCCTTGCACTGCTGCACCCAGTTTTGGAGAGAGCTGTACCCACAATGTTGACACAGCCCAGAAGTTCACCCTGCCGAGCGGCCCCTAAAATCTCAGCCAGGCACCGTAAATAGGTTAATCAGAGAACAGAGAACAACAACAATACAGCAAATACACAAGCACAACAAGGGCAGGGAAAGTCCAGATGTGCCCTATCAACCCCACACCACAGCCACACGTGATTTGGCTTCTCGATATAGCACGGTTATTATATAGATCGTCAGTGTATACATATCATTTGGGGCATTCAAGTGTGTTTGGGAGATGATTGTACTGTATACATGAGGCACGAGAGAACACTGTCATTAAAACAAATGGCAAATTTGTATATGTAGGCGAGTGGCGTATGGTATGGGAGCGCAGAGGGAAACACATCATAATGCATTCCTTGCTTCTGTGCTCCTCGGTGGAAGTTGCTGATTGGCTGAAATAAGGTAAGATTGGGGCTCGTTTCAGCCCTGTGCTTCTTATCCAAAAGAACACGTGCAGACACATGCCAAAGCAGGCACAGCAGAAGGAGTAAAAACATAACACAACCCAAAAAAGCTCTTGGGACACCCAGCTGAAGACCTGACCGTCTAAACACCGGTAATTTTAATATCTTGGTACAGCTTTATAAGCCTGGCTGTCACATCAAGCTCATGACGGAGCTTGGTCTGGCAAACCTCCCATAGACAGGAAGTTCTTACAGGCAGGATCAATGAGCGTCTTTCAAACAGAGCTACAACCAATCAGACAACTGAGTCCGATTTTTCATTGGTGCCTGCTTTTTCTGGCAAAGGAACAGCCAAGAATAGACAGGTTGGCCAGACTGACTTGAACGTGAAATTCAATGTAGTGTCACAGGCAGTATGGGCAGGCCAAGTCTACAGCTTTATTGGAGTGTGCATTTTTATTAAAACTCATGCTTGTATTTTATATTTTCTAATTTCTACAGAGCCCGGACTCTGCACTGCAATGCATGCCAAGGATCCATGTTTAGGATGGACATAGCAAGGAACATAAGGAGACTTGGACTCACTGCATCCAATCCAATGCAAAGCAAGGCACCTCTAATTGCAATCACAGACTGCACCTTAAAGTCATGCTCATGTAATCCACTCCCAGAGCCTCTCAGGGTGGGCTTTGGGGCAGGTGTTACCTCTTTTCCACTCTACTCCACTCACACACACACACACACACACACACACACACACACACACACACACACACACACACACACACACACACACAGCCGTCTGCTTTGCTACTAAAACCAACATGAAACGAAGCCAAGAGAACCATACACGACTGGACAGCACCCAGAATAACCCCTGCAGGCTACAGGCTATCTATCCTCTTCTCCTCAGATGACACACCTCTCTCTCTTTCTCTCTCTGCTCGGCCCACCAGGGCGATCAGCCGTATTGTATTTGCATTCTTGCTCACACACACACAAGGCTGCACAAGGCCCTTCGAGGCCACTGTATGTGTGTGTGTGTGTGTGTGTGTGTGTGTGTGTCCCAATAAGCCTCTCTGTTTTGGAGGCCACAGCACTGTATGTGTGTGTGTGTGTGTGTGTGTGTGTGTCCCACAGCACTGTATGTGTGTGTGTCCCAATAAGCCCTTTCTGTTTTGGAGGCCACAGCACTGTATGTGTGTGTGTGTCCCACTGCACTGTATGTGTGTGTGTCCAAATAAGCCTCTCTGTTTTGGAATCTGTAAATTAAAACAGCATATCAAAGGGGAAGCTGTGTGGCACATCACGATCGGGTAACCGGAGGAGAAGGGATTTGGTCAGACACAATGGTGTGATATAGTGCGGTGTGGTGTGTGTGTGTGTGTGTGTGTGTGTGTGTGTGTGTGTGTGTGTGTGTGTGTGTGTGTGTGTGTGGTGTGTGGGGGGGGTCAGGTGGCTCTACTTTTCTCAGTCACACCGTCAGTCTGTCAGTGTGTTGGTTCCTGTGCATTACTGTTGCACTCTGGGTCCGGTTCTACTTTCTATGGCATGCTCTGCCTATCAAGAACATGATCACAATGGCAGCCTACAGATCCATAATGTTTACACTACTAGGACATCAAGCGCTCTTGATGGTTCGAAACGCATTCCTGGGGGTGTGTGTGTGGTGGAAGTGTGGGGGTGTGTGGGGGGGGTGTGTGGGAATGTGTAGGGGTGTGTGGGGGGTGTGTGTGTGTGTGTGGCTGTGTGGGAGTGTTTGTGATAGCCCAGCGCATTACAATGCTCGCTGGGAGCGGAATGTGTCATGCTGAGGGGTATGTGGTAACCTCAGGCCAGTACTCTTCTCTGTATTA
The DNA here is from genome assembly GCA_030347295.1 of Setipinna tenuifilis. Classification (NCBI taxonomy): domain Eukaryota; kingdom Metazoa; phylum Chordata; class Actinopteri; order Clupeiformes; family Engraulidae; genus Setipinna; species Setipinna tenuifilis. Next base: position 8,526,838 of record CM059277.1, read on the forward strand.
ATATCTTCCTGCACGAGGCGGCCAAGGTGACCTCTGGAGACCGCGGGGAACGCCGGAGCCGCGTCCAGCATTCATGACGTCTGGCAACTCGCACCGCGCAACGGCTACTTTTAGCAGGAGCAGAAGCAGGGGCAGAAGCAGGGGCAGGGGCAGGAGTAGGGGCAGGAGTAGGGGCAGGAGTAGGGGCAGGGGCGTTTTATCTGACACGTGATGCCTCAGCCTTCTCTGCTATTACCACTGCACACACACCGTTGCACACGGACATACAGACACACACATACACACCCCCCCCCCACACACGTACACCAATGTACACAGACACACACACACACACACACACACACACACACACACACACACACACACATGCATCCACCCCCCCCCCCACATACATACACACACATGTGCACACATACATACACACACATGTGCACACATACACACAAACACACACACACACACACACACACACACACACACACACACACACACACACACACAAACTCTTTTATCTGGCCCTCTTTTCACTTCACCCTCCCCGCCAGCCTCCTAGTCCTCCACTGACCCTCTGACAGAAGCGTTTTACAGGGAAACTGTGCCGGATCTCCGAGTGTTTATGGCTCGCTGACAGCCAGCCGACAGTGACGTAGACCACTCTCTCCCGTGTTGATCTGAAGGGTCAGGGGCAGTTTGGGTACACAGAGAGAAAGAGAGAGAGAGAGAGAGAGAGAGAGAGAGAGAGAGAGAGGAACAGAAATGCTGAAGAGAATCTCTAATAAAATGACATTACGTTGCATTACACTACACTTAGCAGACACTTTTATGTAAAGCAACTTACAATAGAGGACTCAAATCAATCTACGGATATGCAGAGGAGAACAGAGTAAGCAAGAGCATAACAAAGCACAGAGTACAGAGCAAGTAAGAGCATAACAATGTAACAAAAATATAGGACAGTGCTGGTAAATAGAGGCTAGTGAAGGTTAGCAAAGGTTAGCATTGTTAGGATGATTACAAAAGTAAGAGGGAGGGTGCATCGAGGAACAGTAGTTAAAAGGGAGACAGGTGATAGGTGCCTGTAAAAAGCACGAGTGAAAGTAAAAGAGAGAAAAAGAGAGAAAGTAAAAAAAAAAAACAGAGGGAAAGAAAGAGAAAGTGATGGATGAGGTAGAGGCCAGTGATTGACAGCTGATTGGTGGTCCCAGGTCACATGGTGCAGGGGCCCGTATAGCGTATAGCGCTTGGCGACGAGTTAATGACATACTGCCATAAGCGTCAGGCGAGACAGGTTAATGGCCGTCCCTGCTCCGTATGGTGTGTGCCTTGAGCGCGCTCTCCACGGGGGTCAGAGTATTTCAGCATCAAACCTTGGCTTTGAGTCACCGGGCTTTTTATAACCTCGATGAGAAAACTCAGAGAGTGAGAGAGAGAGAAAGAGGGAGAGAGAGTGAGAGGGGGAGCAGTGAAAGAGAGGAAGCCTGATGAAAGTTTGCTGACGTCCCAAGGAGAAAAAAAGACAACATTCAGTGAGTCTGTTGCATAAGTCCCAGTGCAGCACAGAGGAACCTGCAGATAATTGATGGCCCTCTTCTGCCTCAGTAGATTTAAAGTTTCTGCCATGTGAACCAAACCAAACTCCAAACGAAGAGTCGTACCTGTGTTATTCTCTCTCTCTTTCTCTCTCTCTCTCTCACAGACACACACACATATGCACACACTGAACTTTCCAGTTGATGATGAGTATTTTCAAACATTGGACAATGGCCATAAATGCCATTGAGCTTCTCACCGGAGAGTAATGGCATATAATGTCACAGTGCACTGCTCCTTCGAATAAACTTTCGAATAAAGTTCCAAACAGAAGGTGATTTTTGAGCTAGTCAGAGATAACCAGCTACAGTATTAATCTCCCATGTTATGCCATTGCTCTTTAACTTATAAAAATAAAACTTTATTAAAGAAATAATTCATATAATTAATAACTTTGAAAAAATTAAACCTTTTGCCACTAGGTGATTCCTCAATCTACCTAGGCATTCAGCTTTTAGCTACGGTCAGTTCTCAGTGTCCCCAGTTGAAACTGTGACCAGGGGCGAATCTAGACCATTTTTAGGGGTGCCAAGGCACCCCCGTGAAACTGCTCGGCACCCCCTGGCTCAGTGCAAAATGAATAATATATTAGATATAATAATAGTGTTGTGTGATAAGCACTGGGGGCCGGGCACCCCTAAAGACCAGATGCTGAAATCGCCCCTGACTGTGACCATGCTTCTTCGTCCGACCGTGTGCTGGCGATAAGCTAAAGTCAATTAGTTTGGGCAGGCACCCTTATGATTGGGGCTGGCAGCGCTCTTGGCCTCTCGGACCAGGTGAAGACATACCTCATGGCCATAATAAGCTGATGGTCTTTGCTTGGTCGCTGCGCTGCGCTGCGCTCCTCTCCGCCTGCCCAGGGCTTATTTTAGACCCTGTGGGAGATGTGACGGAGTGTCAGCGAGTGCAGAGCCTCCCAGGCTCCTTGTCCCTCTTGCAGTTTTGTCTCACATTACAGCAAGAGGAGAGAGTGTGTGTGTGTGTGTGTGTGTGTGTGTGTGTGTGTGTGTGTGTGAGAGAGAGACAGAGAGAGAGAGGGAGACAGAAACAGAGGAGTAATGGAATGAGAGAGGCAAAAAGTGCAGAAGAAAGAAGAAGGTGGAAAAAAAAGTAGACTAAACGAATCATTGTTTAACACAAGACTATCACGAGGTGATCCTAGCCAGCACAGACTTTTCAGTCAGGTATAAGCTCGGCGTGGCATTTAATAGGTTCCGCTATATTTAAAGAGAGATGAATGCCTCCTGGGGTGGTGGGGAGGCCAGCAGGGGTGAAAGCTGAGAGATCTGGCAAGCCAGGCGGCACCCGGGGCTACATTAGTACTCCGGCAAGGCTGAAGGACCACAGGGAAGTGAGCCACCGCATTCGTGTTCAAAGGCTTCCTCGTGTGTCACTTGCAGAAGCTGGGGTGGGGTGGGGGTGGGAGTGGGGTGGGTTGGGAGTGGGGTGGGGGTTGAGAAGCTTAATAATAACATGTGGATAGACACCAGTTAACAGGTTGTTACATTAGAGACTATTAGGCTCTGCAAATGTTTACATTATTGTTAACAAGGTAACACGGGTGACTGTTACAGGAGAACAGCTCAAGAGTTACAGGTGAACCAGGTGCATTAGGGAAAGAAACAAAGTCTTATACAAAATAAATATGTTTATTGAGTGTTTACTTATTCCAGAAAGAATATAAGATCTAATACACAATAAATATGTTAATTAGATGTTTAATTATTGCTTATGATTAATTTAGGACTCAGCTCACTATTTAGGTCAAAATAAATACAGTACATACTATAAAAAGCAGCCATATAAATTACGGTAGCTGTGTTGTAATATCCATAGGTTAACTATAGTTAGCGATGACTCAGGAAGTGTTGATCTGAGACATTTAGCTCTGGCTGCAGGGCCATTCTTAAGGTCATTGGATGAAGGAAGACAGAGAGGGTAGCCTGTAAGGTGATGCAATCCAGATCAGAAGAGAAACTGGAAGTGACCTAAAATTGGCCCCTGCAGGACTCCGTTGAAATAATGGTGTATTGTTGGAATTGTAGTTCAGTTTCAGGGGGAGGAGCTACAGTACAGTGATCAGGTTGTGTCACATATGGAAAAACATGAAATTACTGAAAACTTAAAATGTACCTAAAAAACTAGATTTACTTGTTTGCACTTCTACTCAACCCAAGTCATTTTATCCATTTAGCACATTTATTAAAAAAAGAAAACATCAGGAGTTGGCCTAAAGTGATTTATGAGATAGCCCACAGAATACAAATGCAGAAGTAGTTAGGGTTGGGTTAGATGTAATGATGGAGACCTACTGATAGTTACCTTGGGGAGATTGAGTCACATACAGTAGGACACAGAGTGTAAAAATGGAATCCATTGGCACATTTATTTATGGTGTAAGATGCTATTTCTGGACAGATTGTGAAAAGGAGGTCGTTTATGTAATCCTTGGACGACAGAAATAGGTTACAAAGCAAAGATGTCTTACTAGTGTGAACATGCAAGAGTTGTTGCAACATCCTTCCTCTGGCCTAACCCAACCCAGTTGGCTCTCTGCTCCAATGCGAAATGGTAGAAAATGAAAGAACCATGCACCAGTAATGAAAACATACTTATCAGTATCATACTTATAAGTTGTGGTTAAAGGAAGCTTCCTTTAATTTTATTTTGTCCATTTTTACCCTAAGGATGCTATATTGCTTGTGTTTTGTTTTGTTCTATGTACTAGGCCTATAAAATGTTGTGATGACGTTTCTGTACATATTTCTGTTGTTGATGTTCTGTCATCCCCAAAACAATTGTGCATTTGTAAAACGTTAAGCAATTATTAACTACTTATGACATGCCCCCTAGGGTTAAGTTTTTGTTCAGAATTGCACAGTACCTCTCTAAAAGGCTCCTGTTCACATATACTTTGACCCACCATCAAATGCTTGATGTCCTGTGAAGCTCAGACCTTGGAGATTGGATTGATGTGGAAAATCTAACTGTGTTATGCACAGACAAAGAGCCACAGACAGAATAACATGGACTTTTTTTTTAACCAGTCAGTCAAATCTCAAAGGTGAACTTTTGAAGTTGCGGCTTACTTCAAGTCAGCTGCTCAGAGGCACATGGCATGTTGAGCCGTAATCATGTGCAGCACCATAGCTGTCTATGCAGGCGTCCAATGCCTGAATGGTTCAAGGGAATCTCTACCAAACGTGCATCATGGTCATGTCAGGAATTCTTCTTCAAAAAAAAGAGCAACAGGTTCTCCTTGAAGTCACGAAACGCCCTTCCATGTCTCCATATCAGGGCTTGTCTACATTAAGGACGATTAATTATCCCCCTGTCATGTTTATCTCGTGTCTGCCCATATGGCATGCTGATTCCAGTGAATAATCTTCCCAGCCTCATCGTCCTCTTTCCTCGAACAGCCTTGTATCGTGTAATTACATCCGTCCACAGTCTGAGGCCATAATCTCCCCCTTGACAGGCCTTTGACTAATAGCTCACTGTCAGTCTTTTAGTGTCATCATGAAGTCCCAGTGTTTTGAGTTAGTAAAGATCCCTCATAAATCTGTGTTTGCTGTTTTCACTCCACCAATGTTTAGGCAACAACCTGCAAGCATAAGAGACAGCTCATGAAGGGAGTAGTTGAGAAATTGATTTATCGCGAGCAGCGTCAACGTCACCGTCATATTTTTCTCGCCATGTCGTCTGGCTTGTGGTTATTATCTCTTGTTTTGTTTTATTTTTCAGATCCATTAAAGAGGCAGCAAGATACCAAGTCGTAAAGGCAAACTTGCACAGGAATATGATTTTATGGCTTGAAAATGATCACTTGCTGTGGCCAATACCACTGTATTCAGCCAAGTTTCAAAAGCTTTTTAACAGGTTTCTGCTACAACACCTCTGAAAGTTTAGATGAGTTTTTTGCAGCTACTGAGATCTGATCCAAACAGTAATTTACGTCTTTGTTTTGTTTGCTTGTCAATGCGCAAAGCATTAAAATAGGAGGAAAAAAAGTGCCAAAGAAGGGAAAGTTGATCCAAATTTTAATTCACCTAATCGATTAATTGGATTCTCCTCAGTCTGGTACGCTCTATACTGGGAGAGTCAAAGTCAGCTGTGATTGCCCAATAGTGTTTTGACAGGGGCAGTAAGTCACCCAGCGTTACATTACATCAGCCTCACTGACGCTGTGGCGAGCCAGGCTGAATAATGGAGTCATTTTAAAGCTCCCATCTTTCAGTAAGCCCGGGACAGTTCAGGATGTTGGTTGCGCCCGCCTCCTCCTCAGAGTCAAATTTGGCCAAGCGCTAACAGAGACTTGGCAAAAGCGAGATGATATTATCTCTCAAAAATAAATAAAAACTGTGATTATATCATAACATAAGGACAAAACGTACTTAAGTACTTTGTAAATGTCAGATAATGCGATTGGAAAAGTGATAACTGAATGAGTAATCTACATAGTGTTTTTGAGCTGTACTGTAAGGAGGCCCTTGCAAAGCTAAAGAGAGCTGCCTTTGTTGACTATGAAGCTCTGACAGACTTCAGATATGTTCTATGTCACCTCCTGCCCTTCCCTCCATGTCCTTTTTACCCTCCCTGGAAAATCATGTGACTTTCACCTATGCGTATGTGTGTGTGTGTGTGTGTGTGTGTGTGTGTGTGTGTGTGTGTGTGTGATTGTCATGCATATTTATGGAAAACTATTAACAGAGTACCTGCAGGCACTCTCCTGCCTCTTGCCTCCCAACAATCGGGGCGGCGGAACGGGCCGTGTGTGTGTGCGTAACCATTAACAACGGAACCGTACCGTACAGTCTGTTCTCGTCTGACCTCGTTGCCCTGCTTCTGTGTCTGCCGTCTCCACTTGGACTTGGATCTCTGCTGTGCAGCTGGCCTGAGAGCGCACAGACACACACACCCACACACACACCACACACACAGACACAAACACACACATACACACCCACACACAATCACACATAAACACACCCACACACACAGACACACTCACTCACACACACACACACAGAAAAGCACAGACACACACACACACACACACACACACACACACACACACAGACGCACTCCACACACATACACCTACACATACACACACCACACTCACATACACCCACACACTCCACCATCCACACACACACACTTACACACACACACACACACTCACACCACACACATACACTTACACGCACACACCACACTCACATACACCCACTCACACACACTTACACACACACCCACACTCACATACAGTACACCAACACACACTCACACATACACACGTCCCTCTGGGTCTGAACGAGGTCGCCTTCCCTGCAGTAAATCAACATGGGACACTGAAGGAGCGGTTCGATCTTGCCTGGAGCATTTTACACCTCTGGGGCTGAGCACCATACGGATGCCAGTGTGTCCTACAGGAGCAGTGCTTATGCCAGTGTGTCTTACAGGAGCTGCGCTTAGCCGCCGTACGCCGAATGCCACAGGTCCATGTGGAGACATACATTACACCGCACTGGCAGGGGCACGTCCCCCATGCCAGAGGAGAGATGGGTCGAGGGAGAGAGGAGGTGAGAGAGAGAGAGAAAGAGAGAGAGAGAGAGAGAAAGGATGTGAGAGAGAGAGACAGAAAAAGAGGAGGAGGTGAAGAGAGAGGAGCTAAGAGAGAAGATGAGAGAAAATGAGACAGCGAGGATCTGAGAGAGAGTGGAGGTGAGAGAGGAGGTGAGAGAGAGGAGCTTAGAAAGAGGAAGTGAGAGAGAGGAGGTAAGAGAGAGAGAGAGAGAGGAGCTGAGAGAGAGAGGAGCTGAGAGAGAGAGAGAGGGAGAGAGAGAGAGAGAGAGAGATAGAGAGAGAGAGAGAGAGGAGCTGAAAGAGGAGCTGCGCTCTTCCAGTCTGCACTGATCCCTTCAGTCACAGCCTTGACAGTTCCCATGACATTTGCCTGGGTGGATTTGAATGGGAGTGTGTGTGTGTGTGTATGTGTGTGTGTGTCTCTGTGTGTGTGTGTGTGTGTGTGTGTGTGTGTGTGTGTGTGTGTGTATGTATGTGAGTTACTGTGTATATGGGTGTATTTCTGTATATGATGTACATGTTGGTACATTTGACAAATCCACAACACTAAAAAATACAAACACAAACAAAAAAATTGTTCCACCCCTCTCTATGCTCCTTTAGTGTATGTTATATTTATTTGTATAGTTATTTTTTATCTGAAAACACACACAAAGGTTTTGAATGTATGCATATAGATTCAGAACACTTGGGTCCCTATACCTGGGTCCTCTACACTCTATAATCTATTATACTGGGAAATGTGTGTGTGCACGTGTAAATTTGCACTTGCATATGTTTTTATCCCTAAACAAGGCAAGAGACACACAGTACTCCTCTGTGTTCCTGGAGATACTGGAACAAATAACTGTATATGTTCTAATCCTTTTGTGTATGTGTGTCTGGTCTGTGTATATTGTATGTGTGCACCCTGTTTGTGTATGTTTTTTATAATTGAGTCCATAAGTCTGTTTAATAAAGTTATGTATGTATGCACACACACACACAAGCACACACACACACACACACACACACACACACACACACGCACACACACACACACACACACACACACACACACACACACACACACTGTCCTCCCCTGTCCATCACACATTACAGCAGAGGGCTGCAGTGCAGTGATTACAGCAATTTCCCTGTTCTTGGCGAGCTGGCCAGCGCTGCTTTGTTTTGTGGCTTTGCTTATGTAAGAGGGATGTAAACCAGTTGCTTATGGCAGGCAGGAGATTGCAGCGAGGGGTCTTTATGCTTGGCAAAGCCCTAGGCCACATTTGTTCCAGCCCGGGTGGGAAAAACACAGCATATGGCCCTGGGAGTGCAGTTCAGCTCAGAACAGCTACAGCTACAGCTACTTTGGTTGGGTTGCTTTCCTGTCCTTGCAGCACAAACTTAAGCTGGAAATCAACTAGAGCTTTAAGCTGCTCCATTTTTAACCATACACAGCTCTTTTTCCCGGAAAGAGCGGAAAAACACATGTAGTAATACAATGTAAGTATACTTTGGTTGTTTGAAAAGTGCTTTCTCACACATATACAACTCCCACCAGACACGCACACAAACTCTAATTATACATACTCACATAGATACACACACAAACACATATGCACACACACTCACATTCAGAAACCTAATCAAGTAGATTCAAAAATGAGTCAAGGAAGGACCTTAAGGGCATTTGAAAGTAATGTCATAATATGCATAATATTTCAGCGCACACACACATACGCACACACCCAAAAAAGCTACTGAAAGAAAGACCTTTAGGGAAAAAATGGCGCGGTACCTCACTAGACCTACAAATTGCAAAGTTTCTCACGCACACTCCCACACCCACACCCACACCTGCATACACACACACACACACACACACACACACACACACACTTAACCCAAAAAAGTTTCGACAAGCCCCACAACAGGGAAAGCCCTTGAAGGCAAACGCAGGGTAATGCCTGATCGCTTAATCATATCTGCCCTGCGCGGTACACATATTATCTGCCGGAGTCACGTCTTCTGGGTCAGTGGCCAACCCAGTGTGGGCAGACAGATGAGACCGCAAAGCTCAATCTCATAAAGGTGATCCCATGTCTGAGACCTCTCCGACAGGCTAGGCTTATTGGATGTCAGGCCTGGAAAAGACGAGAGGAGAGGAGAGGAGAGGAGAGGAGAGGAGAGGAGAGGAGAAGAAGAGGAGACGTGGGGAGTCTTCATTTACTGTATGAAACTGACAAGATGAAAGAAAGGTATGCATTACCTGCAGGTGCCGTTGTCTTTTCATCTCTCTCTCTCTCTCTCTCTCTGTTCCCCCTTTTTTATTTCAATCATTTATTCATTTATTCACATCTTTATTTTAGCTGTCTGTGATTTTTTTTTCTTTTTTTTTGTAGTAAGATTACCAAACAGTGCCGGGGGCAGCAATATTAGGCTGACAGAGCTGTCCAGGTATTTGACAGAGAACATTCCGGAGTCCTCGGTAGTTGGCAGCAGGTTCAGGTGGGCTGGGGAATGTACTGTATTTGTGACAGGTCAGGAGTGGTTATCCAGCTCAACCTAATGACAGCTGCTTACTTATGTCACACACACCTTCTCCATGTCCATGTGGATTTCTGCTTTAGATCTCATTGTGGATATCCATGTGGTTTTTTGAGTTTTTAAAACGTGTTTAATATTAGCTATGGCAGCTGCATTGGGGATAATCAAAGCCACCAGTGTAGCAGTCTGAGGCACAATTAATATCTGGGCCTTGGCAGACTTTTGATGCCCCCCCCCCTTTCTCTTTCTCTTTCTGCCTGTGTATGTGTGTGTTTGTGTGTGTGTGTGTGTGTATGTGTGTGTGTGTATGTGTGTGTGTGTGTGTATGTGTGTGTGTATGTGAGTGTGTGTATGTGTGTGTGTGTGTGTGTGTGTGTTTGCCTGGCTGTGATGGGAAGTGTTGCTGATCAGCGGTCACTTTCTCTTTCTGTGTGTGTGTGTGTGTGTATGTGTGTATGTGTGTATGTGTGTGTGTTTGTTTGCCTGGCTGTGCTGGAAAGTGTTGCTGATCAGTGGTTGTGATGGGAAGTTTACACAAACTCTGGCGGGAGAAGTTCAGAAACGCCAACAGGAGCGGAGCGGAGCAGAGCGAGGTGAGGCCTTGGCCCCGTGCCAGAACCCCCCCAGGCTCCCGTCCCCTGTCAGCGTCCTGTCAGGAATTCAACCCCCAACGCACACACACACACACACACACACACACACACACACACACACACACACACACATATATACACACATACGCACACACACACACACACACACACACACACACACACACGCACACACACACATATACACACAAGCCCCAGCACACACACACACACACACACACACACACACACACACATACACACACAAGCCCCAGCACACACACACACCTCTGCCACTCGTCTCGCTCTCTCTTCCCATGGTCTGCGTCTGTGAGAATGTTCCGGACAGTGACAGGTTGCCGATAAAGCTGTCTGTCTCCTTGCCACTCCAGCCAAGGACGGGGGCCTGTGGGCCATTCATCAGTCCCTCATGCCTATGGATGCCTCTGTCACACTCCTACACAGGTGTCAATGCACCTTTAATTGCTTTTAGGATTTGCATACACCGATGCTTTGTCAACCAGAAACAGAGAGAGAGAGAAAAAAAAGAAAAGAGTTGTGGCAATCGTACCGCAACTTGCCTGCTCCATCTTGCCCCGGTGCTTTGTAGTGGGTAATTAGTCACTCAGTGAAACCTCTGACTGACATGTGGATATAAATCATCAAATTTAATTGTTGTTTTTATTTTTTATGTTTTCATTTCGCTAATAAAATGCTCTCCGCATTCCAGCCTAAAGAAACTACAGTAACACGTGTAGAAGCTACTGCATACCTGCTAAATACTCTCGCTCCAGCTGGCTAATACTGGCATATTTACATTCATCAGTGGCGATTTTAGGCTCTTTTTAGGGCTGCATAATTGTAGCCCTAAATTTGAACTCAGTCCCCCTGAAAGATAAAGACAATATTATTACCTATATGTAATGTGTAATAATATATAAATATATATATGTAATATATTACATATATATGTGTGTTTGTTACAGTAACACACTATAGAACACACTGTCAGCACTGGGGGCTAATCACCTCTAAAGGTCAGACCCTACAATTGCCCCTGACATTTATGTTTATTACTGTGAGCTGTACTTATAAATGAAGAAATGAACAAAATGGATGATAGAGAAACACTTCTCACATACCAATCTGATGAGACCGCTTCTTCTTCTGGCCTGAGAAATCAAGAGACAATTGAAATAGTCATTCCCCAAAAGGAAGTGGAAGAAATTGGAGGTGTGTCTGTGTCTAATAAAAAAAATATGAATAGTATTTCTGGGACACATGAGTGAATCAACTGTTACAAGAGAAAAAAAGAGAAATGTCTGAAATGTGTATGTTTGTTGACTTTGCTTCTAATAGATAAATAAGAGAGATTAAGCTTAAGAGTATGTTCCTCTGTTTTCAATATGGTTACCCCTCCTTTTTACACACACAACACTGCACAGATGTTTACAGTAGAGCACACCAGCTTGCTCCGGTTGGAGTTGGTTGGATTTGGGTTGTGTTACCTGTAGCTCAGGTGGGACAGAGCCCTCAGTGCTCTCCTGTAATGTAGATGACCTTGGCCAGCACCAGTCAGATACATCTAAAGTCAAGATAAAAGTCAAGAT
>CM059277.1:8538851-8553851 GCA_030347295.1 Setipinna tenuifilis
CACACACACACACACACACACACACACACACACACACCACACACACATGCACGCACGCTCATCTCTCTCTCCTCTCACACACACACACACCAACACACACACACACCCACACACACATGCACTAATACACACCACACACACACACACACACACACTAACACACACATATAGTACACAAAACAGACACACACTCTTTCTCTCTCTCTTATAGTCAGACACACATGCAACCACATACACTGCCACATTGCCACAGTCTTTCCCTTCAGTAAAAGTATTGTACTATCCAACTCAGAGGACTTTGGCATCCGGCTTTGTCGTGTTCACTCAAGCAGAGGGTAAGTATATGTAAATGATTTGAATGTTCACAACTGGTCATTTAAGTGAACACATTTGGAATGTTTTTCTTGGCTCAGGGTTGCAGTAAGTCCAAAGCTTGGCAGGCCAAACACCAACACCCCCCCCCACCACTACCAACCCCCGCCCCCCCCCCCCCACCCAAACAAGGTTTCCGTGCGGAATGAGCCCCCACCCACAGACACTGGCCTTCATTATGGTCTCTAATACCCTGCTTAGTTTGCTCTGACAGGGGGGGGGGGCATAATTCTGTGGTATCGCATTAGCTCTTCATGATTTTATTACTGATACTTGTTTAAAAAAAGAAAAAAAAAGAAACAAAAAGACAAAGACAAAAAGAAAAAAAATGCCAGCAATGTGCGTGTTACTCAAGCTAATGCTGTGTCATTGGCAGCACCCTTTCTCTCCTTCCCTCTCTCCCTCCCTCCCTCCCACTTTCCCTCTTTCTTTCTGACTCTTTCTTTCTGACTCCCTCTTTCTCCCTCGTTTTCTCTCCCTCTGTCACTCTCCTTCTCTTTCTCCCGCTTTTCTGTCTTTGTCTGTCTTACATAAACTCCATGCACCGTACTCCCTGACTTTAACCTCGTTGCACAATCGCTGTCAAGGCCCAAGAGTGTGTGCAGTGCTGAATCACATGTTTGCACATCTCCCGGTCTTTTAAGGCACCTGATCTGATTGATTCTCACAGGTGAGAATAAAAGGTTTGGAGGCTATTGAGAGAGTGCATTGGTTTCGTGTAAACACCTGTGTGTGTTGTCTCCCTCTCTCTGTCTTTCTCTCTCTCTTTCGCTCTCACTCTTTTGCTATGCCCTCCGCTCTCTCTCTCTCTCTCCCTGTCTCTCTCTCCCTCTCTCTCTCACTCTCTCTTGGTGGGCTTGGGAAGCGAAGGTACAGCGGAAATGATTATTTTGGTCCTTGAGCGCCTTACTAAGTAATTCAGAAGGGGATTTAGCCTGTTTGGCAACGAGTTTTTTTTAAAAAGCTTCACAAAGACTGTGCTTTCAAATGATGTTTTTTTTTTTTGTTATGCCCTGGTTTGTGTTTGCGTCATTATGTAATGACAGTTTTCATGATGAATGTAATTATGCTGCCACTACGTGCCTCTTGGCACTACATCTGATGTACGTATATACAGTATGTCACAAAAGTGAGTACACCCCTAATATTTTTAGTACTTTTTTATCATATCTTTCCATGGGAGAAGTCTAAATATATAACACTTTTACAATGTAAAGTAGGCAGTGTACAGCTTATACCTACTTTACATTGTATCAAAGTGTTATATCTTCAGACTTCTCACAAGGAAAGATATAATAAAAAAATGTACAAAAATGTGAGGGGTGTACTCGCTTTTGTGACATACTGTAGATGCGAAAACCATGACAGCAGACACTGGGGGGAGGAGTGGGGTGGGGGTTCAGGTGATCAGCGAATGAATACTGAACACAATGGAAACCTACATTATGTAATGACAGTTTTCATGATGAATGTAATTATGCTGCAACTACGTGCCTCTAGGCACTCTGCATCTGATGTACGTATAGAGATGAGAAAACCAGGACAGCAGACACTGGGGGGTGGGGTGGTTCAGGTGATCGGCGATCGCATGCTGAAGACAATGGAAACCTACAGGTTAGTTTATGATGAACATGCTGTCTGCCTCTCACAGTCTCTGCATGGGGCTCTACAGGTTCACCAATTAACAGCAACAGCGGCTGCGACTCTCTGAAGTACTCACTGAATGAATCAACTCGTCTGATCTAACACACTCTATTAGTCAATGTTTGATGAGCATCTGAATGGGTTATGAGACATCTGGAGGCATGACATGACGGGAAAGGACAAATGTCACTCTCAATGTCACCGTTTGGCCACCACACACCGCAGCTTAGATGTTGTGCTGGAACCCTGCCTGTGTGACTCTGACCATGACCATGTCTAAACTTGCTTCCCATTTCCCAAATGTCCATTTTGTGTGGCAAGAGAAGCTGTAAGATTGTGGGAATGTGAGAGAGAGAGAAAGAGAGAGAGAGAGAAAGAGAGGGAGGAAGGAGAAAGACTTGCTAGTCGTCCATTTCAAATGAGGCGAGGAAAGAAGATGAGTACCTTTCAAAAAACACTGGCGCCAAAGTTGAATGTGCACTTGCCGCTGTCGTCTTTGTCTACGGCACCCACACACACACACATGCATGCATAAACACATGCACACACACACACACACACACACAAACAAACACACACACACACACACACACACACACACACACACACACACACGCACATGCATACACACACACACAAACAAACACACACACACACACACACACACACACACGCACATGCGGTCTATGGACAAAAGGAGGCCTGAAGCCTGACATGGGCAACAGCACAGACACAGAGACACACCCCACCGGTGGCCTATGACTCACGGGAGTACGCCCACCCTGTTCGTGCGTGTGTGTGTCTGTTTCTGTGTCTGTGTGTGTGTGTGTGTGTGTGTGTGTGTTTGTGTGTACATGTGTGACTCAGGACAGACTCAAAGGGGACACGCCCACCCTGGTGCCATGTCTCTGTTCCCATGCCAGCCAGCGTCTTAATCGGAGCACCTGATTGGTCAGAAGTGGATGATGCAAGGGTTGATAACAATAACCAAGTTCACATCCAGCTAATGTGTAAGTACACATTTAAAGTTATCCGAATAAGAAACCCTCACTTCTAAAACACATAAAATGTGCATTTATCTTTGTTGTCTAAAAGGGATGTTGATGGGTATTCTGTTAAGCCAAATCACTACGGAGGTGCATAACTGACAGTGAATACTTTGAAAATAAACATAACTAATGATTCTGAGTGATAACAACATTCTGACGTTTCAGAATATGGTCTGGGAAGCAAGACCTGAGAAAGGCCACAGGCCAAACGTCTCTGTTAATAAGAAATTATTGACGTAGAGCATGAGTGTGCGATATCTTTTGTCTTTTACTAATTACCGGTCTAGCACATCCTGGCAAGATAAGAAGATGAAATCTGCAATTAATGATTGAGTTGGTGTCTGTACACATAACATGGAGATTTAACGATCCAGGTGGTAGCCTACCAGCAGATGAAGTGCAGGTGCGTGCTGAGCAGGAATGACGAAATACTGAACGCACCAAATGGCTCATTTGCCTGCAGTTGACAACACCTACATTTAACGATCCAGGTGGTTGCATCCGATAAGACAAACATCCACCTGAGATCCACACAGTGGCTTAAGGACCCCTAAATTTGAACTCAGCTCCCATGAAAACTAAAGACTCTATTGTCGTCCAAAAATTAGTTATCAACAAAGTAGAGACAAAGCCAAGCCGAGTAGTGGTAAATGACAAAACCTCCGAGGTTTATTGTGACGGATCCGGGAGCTTAATACAGCGTGCACCTAAGGCTGTGACCATACAAACTCAAAGATATGGGGCAATCGCCCTCCTTATATACAGGTGTGATGCCTTTGTTTAGTGTGGCGGGAGATTCGGGAGATCTGGTTGGGGGTGGGGATACACTGGATACAATGGAAGGGGGTGGGGATACACTGGATACAATGGAAGCACGCCCCAACATACATGCATCTTTGATTTTTCTACTACATTACCCCCCTTTGAAAGTTTTCAAACTTTCACAAAACAAAAAAAAATGTTACATGTTACGTTACAATGGAGGGAAATAAAACCCAGGTTAAAATAAATTAAAAGCAGCCTTAACATGTGCAAAAACATTCTGAACTTCAGCTTAAAAGGTAATGTACAGTAGAGAGTCTGTACAGATAAAAAGATGGTTCCGTGAGCGAAATGAAATACCGTAAACAACATATTATGACTATAGATCTAACTGACTGGACTATTACAATTACCATTAATGCATCCAAGAAGAACTAAACAAATACATTTACAGTTTCCATGAATGAGACCTGCCAGTCTCTTTTTTCTTTATCAGTCACACTCGCAGGGAAAGGCGAAAACCATGTTACCCAAAGTAAAACCACTATCATTGCCAATTATGTGGGAACCGATGAGAGGTTTGGGAAAATTCCTTTCCGGTGTCATGTGAGAATGACCACCCAGGTTTGGACAGCCGAGAGCGGACAAAAATGTGCATTAAAGAAGGTCTATACAATTGTGTCATCTTGTGTCATCTTTCTACATGTTGAAACTCTAATACTCTGATATTGTGGCTGTGACAGAATACTGTAGAATGTTGGAAAGAAGTAACAACAACAATAGACCATGCTAACAGACTTATGGAAAGCAAAACAAAAACAAACAGACCATGCTAAACAGACATATGAAAAACAACAACAGACCATGCTAAACAAACATATGGAAAGTATGGTGAACACCATCATCTTGGTAGCTGTAGAGTTCATGTAATAGAAAGAAGTATGGGGATGACGCATATGATATTTGACTCCTCTTCATGTGGTGTGTGGTGTGCAGTGTGTCTGTGTGTGGACACACGCAAACAAGAGTAATCCTCTTCATCTTCTTAAACCTTGAAACGCCTATGCTGAAAGCCAGGGTAGACTGCCTGTGCCTTCTGGATCCGTACTGCTCATGGGGTTTATTCTGCCCACAGTAGGTCCACTATGCTAAAAGTGTGTGTGTGTGTGTAGTGTCTGTGTTGGTTCGTTGCTCCAATTTCACCAACGACTTTCTCCGGTCTTCCTCCAGTAAAATGTGACTTGGCACAGGGGTCTTTGTAATGTCCCCCTTTTGACACCTTGTGAATGTAGCAGAATCAGTAGAATCCTTGTTCTTCAATGGTGAAAGGCAAGGCGTCAGTTTCCTGCAAATCTCAAACAAATCTTAAGTGTAGTTATGAAAATGGTTAAACTATCTCCTATAGAGATTTCAGTTAGCTTTCCAGTGTCCATCTGAGGACTTGATAACTTGTAGTTAACCTATAACTTGTAGTATTGATAGTGCAGGCATGAGTACAGTCAGAATCACGACCCCTCCTCACCCCCATCCTCCATTGAAACTGATTTGATTCATAAGGCTGATTAGACTATACATGTCTGGCTGAGCTATTGGAGTCAGTTGTTTTCTTAGAATCTGACCTAAAACAGAGACACAAAGTCACAAGGACACAAAGACACTCTAATCCAACAGTACTTGTGTATTCAATATTGACACCCAAAGAGATTGTAGCTCAGAGTAGCTCAGACTGACCAGCTTTTGTTAGGCGACGATGGGTGTTGACTTAACGTGTCTGCAAAAAGGTGGTGATCCTAAAAACCATCAGGAAGTGATTCAAGACTAATCAGAAGGTGATCCTAGACTCATCAGCCATCAAGCTACCCCCCATTTTCCATTGAAAGTTAATAGCCTATAGTCTACAAACCGTACTCCTCCCCCTTTCTGATCTGCTAAGCTGTTAACAGCTTAGTAGATCAGGGTCCTTTGCAGCAAACACTACACAAGTTTTACCTTGTTTCAATCTTACAACTATCCTTAATGTCTAACCTTGACGGGGAAAAACCATTTAGTGTCCACAATTAAATTACGCCATAAGTTTAAATAACTCAGACGGGGAAGCACCTTTTGATCTCCACTATTAAGTTACGTCATTAATTAAACTTTTCACTCTAAATCAGCAAAGGAGAGATGACATAATACCAGAAGTGTACCAAAGCTTAACACGTGATGTGATTCTACAACCTTGCCCATTCTCCTCTGCTCAAAATCTTAGCTTACTAAGTCCCAACATTTATCACTTTTAACCAACCCAAACAGTCCCGCCACATTTCTTTAAAGTGGCTTCACACACATATCAGTTTAGAGAACCGGACCTGTTGGGCCTACAGTGATCTGTGAGTTTTTTCCACTCACCAATACTTAACAATGGACCAAGAACAGCTTAGGTCTGATGGGCGTCGTGGTGTGTGTAGCAGTCAACACCTCTCAATGGTGTCTTCCTTCAGTGTTTTGCTTTGCTTTGACTGTGGCATACAATTATTTTCTGAAAAACTTAAAACTGTTTAGATAACACAGGCATAATTAAAATAATGCACAACTAGAGGATGGTGTGGAGGTTGAGACCCAACTGCACTTTAGCCATTTAAGTTTAAGTGTACTGGGCTTGCATTGTAAACATAATATGTACTACAGATTGATATGACCTCTTCTAGTTTCTTATATCAATGTGACCTTATAAACATAGAGATGACAATGCTAAAGACAGGACAACCAATAAGTCTCATCAGTGGATTAAAACAAACAAGCGATGGACTAACTGCAAACAAAATAAATGAATGAATCACTACATTGAGTATATGAGGCAAAATGAACAGTATAACTTAAAAGCATTGAAATGTATGTGTTTCTATGTTCTATGCTGAGACGTTTCAGACATCAAATTCATCACACCTTCTCTAGGTGACTAAATGGCAATCGATTAGCATAAAAAACAGGTATTAGCAGGAGTCTTTCCTGAGTGGTTTTCAAAGTCTGCTGAATCAGGGATTAAAACAAGTTGTTGCATCTGTTGTGAATGAACACAAAGAGGTTATGTAAAGGCAAAACATTTTGCACAAGTATACTCAATGATGATTCATCAGAAAACATATTTAGCAGTGACAAAAACAATTCGAAATCTGTTATCAAAATCAACTTTTTGTTAAAGTCAGGTTCTGCATCAAATCATATTTTCGCCTGATAGGTTTAGCTTCATAAACCTAAACAAAGAAATGGATAAAAGCGTGAAAGTTAAATGTCATGTTACAAATCCATACAGTCTTTCAAATCTAAACTGGAAATCCTGTGAACAAATGAAAGTGGTAAATGTGGTCTTTGTAGCAACACTATGATAAGTATGCTACAAGTATGTTGTAAGTACAAACTTATAAAGGGTGCCCCGCGTTGTTCCTTTATATCCCGTCTGTTGTCTAATGCTTCTAACTGAACTGTGATACCCAGCACACATATATAACTTTATCCCAGTAAGGGTAAATCCCTACTTTCCCCAACATATAAAGTAAACCTTTAACAGCATAAATATTTACAACAATACACGTCCAAATTCAATACCCATAACATATTTACAGTCCGCAGTTCGCCTTTCAAACAGTTCACCGTTCAGCGCAAACTTGATTCAATGAATGTCTATGAGTTGCAGGCCTGTTCGGAGCTTGGGATCGGTGAGGCCACAAACTTAACAGCCGCTTCACTCTCATGAGCCAAACAAAGAAACAAAACACCTTTACCTCGTTGTTGCGCAATGTTCAGAAGACCTCAACAGCGATGTAGCCTAGCTCCCCACAGCGTCGCGGGACCCGTTGATTTCTGCAGAATCTCCTAGGTTCAACTTGTTCAGTCGAACGACACTCTGCGTGTCTCCGTAGTCCCAACACTGTAAAAAGCTGCACTTCTACCGCCTAGCACTGTCTCAGAGGTTAGTTTTCCAAAAACAGCGTTCTTTCTCCTGGAGATCGTGCACAGACTCACTTTCAATTACCGACCAATCAGGATAAATCAGAGTTACACAGCCAATCAAAATTCACCATCAACTCTGTTTCCAGGCAAAATAGCCATCTGTGGGTTTTCACAGGCATAAAAAAAAACATCTTGCAACAGCACATACACACAGCCGTCACATACAACAAAATGCAAATAAAACATGAAATAAACAAAGTAAAATGTTTTAACCCTGTTGCAAACACAAAAAAAAAACATTTACCTTGGCTGGCCTGGCCAATTCTCACACACACTCATTCACTCGCTCCGGAAACAAAGGGGAATACATGCTCGTGGTTAGTGTTAGATTTCGGTTAATTGTTATGCTCTCAACAGAGCAGAAGACATGCAGTTTGAGGGAGTAACACACAGACATAGATACGCACAAACATACACGTACGCAACCACACACGCACACGCACAACCTAGGCTCGCACACACACGAACTTTTAATGGTTCGCTGGCTTAACGCACCGAAAACCCACTAGTTCGTTCGCTCACTAACATTCAATGCCCGTCAGCAAAATAGTGGGAGTTATCAAGGACACCCATATGATGATAATAATCAGCACTAACCATTATAAACACTGAGTGCACCAGATCTGTTCGTTCTATGACAAATACACACACAAAGTTACCAACACATTCTCGCTTCCAGCACGAGCTTCTTGCCCCGCAAGGTATAGACTCCCCGAGCCTTCCCGTTTCCTGAACGAGCTTCTTGTCTTCTGGACAAGGTGCTAGCAGCTATTTCCCTGAATAGACTTAGAGCTCGCTGCTTCCTCGAGCAGACTTTGGTACCGCTACTCCCAGAGTAGGCTTTTTATCCCCACGCTAGTATAACCAAATAAATAATTTATCAGCGCCCAATATTTTTGTAGTGGGGCGGTGTCCCCGACACCTTAATAATCCTCTGCCCGTCTAAGGGCAGGCAAACAATAGGCCTTTTTCCTGAATTATAGACACAGCTTTAAATGTGTAAATTCAGTGTACTTACCATACTCGGCTGGTTTCTCCCTTACACAGCTCGGTCTTTGCTATCTGATCCGCAGAGGCACTCGAACGACATCGAGAGGCAGGGTGCCACGGAGCTGTTTTTTATAGCCCCTACGGCCTTCTCCCAAGCTTCTCCCCAGGTCGCGGCATGGGAAGCCTCCTCTCCGTCGTCCGGCCCCAACTGCGTCTCAGAGATGAAAGACCCTGCTCACAGCGCCATAATGTCGTCCAAAAATTAGTTATCAACAAAGTAGAGACAAAGCCAAGCCGAGTAGTGGTAAATGACAAAACCTCCGAGGTTTATTGTGACGGATCCGGGAGCTTAATACAGCGTGCACCTAAGGCTGTGACCATACAAACTCAAAGATATGGGGCAATCGCCCTCCTTATATACAGGTGTGATGCCTTTGTTTAGTGTGGCGGGAGATTCGGGAGATCTGGTTGGGGGTGGGGATACACTGGATACAATGGAAGGGGGTGGGGATACACTGGATACAATGGAAGCACGCCCCAACATACATGCATCTTTGATTTTTCTACTACACTATCATTACATATAATAACTAGGCCTATGCAGTCGTCTTCGACTGCTAAAGGTATATCCCCGAAACGCGATGCTTCAAAGCCCCCAACATTCATACTGTATTTCATGAATCTACCCTAGAACATTGAAACACCAAATCTGGGACAAATCCATCCAACTGGTCAGAAGTTATGGGCCAAACCAAAATTCAGCCATCTTGAATTCAGCCATCTTGAAAGTGTTGGCCTCCAAACTCGAATAAGTTCATGAACCTACCCTAGAGCATTAACACACCAAATCTGGGAGAAATCCATCCACCCAGTCAGAAGTTATGGGCCAAACCAAAATTCAGCCATCTTGAATTCAGCCATCTTGAAAGTGTTGACCTCCAAACTCGAACCAGTTCATGAACCTGCCCTAGAGCATTGACCCAAAAAATCTGGGACAAATCCAAACATCCGTTCAAAAGTTATCGCGTTAACACGAAAGACCTTACGCGGCGGACGCGGCGGACGCGGCGGACGCGGCGGCGGCGCACGCAAAACCATTACATCCCCGACGCTCCGCGCTTCGGGGATATAATAATATATTGTACTAAACATGGAGAACCAGTGTCAGCGCTGGGAGCTAAGCACCCTTAAAGGTCAGACCATAGGATTGCTCCTGGATGATCCACAACTGATAAGATATGCATATGATTCAGTGAGCTGTGTTGTCTGTGTTAGATAAAATCCAATGTTTACTGGTTGGGTTCAGTAGGTGTGAGGGATGTGGGTTTAATGTCAACATCCTGCACTGACTGCAATACCACGTGTGATAAGAGTACGGTACACATATCACGCCCTCATTCAGACCTTCACCTGGATCAATGACATTGCTGTAATTTTTACAGTAAAATGTCATACAGTGATGTGGCATTACCACAAGAATACCAGCGCGTGTGTATAAATTTTCCCACAACGTCAATGGAAATACCAGTCTAACCTGTTAGTTAACCTAACAGTTATTCAACACGTGTACACACAGTGGCTGAGAGAATCTGACTGTTGTACAATAGTTTCTTCCCATGAGTAAGTCTCATAATCCCCAACCTAATGCCGCAAAAATAACAGTTATTCAGTCTCTCTCAAACCAGACGACTGCTTATATTTTGGAAGAGGTCCTTTTTAATTATTGCCAGTGATGTGATGAATGCCACTGCTGAACTGCTGAAAATAACAACCTTACAACCGAAGACTGTTAAAAAAGACTTTATATTGTTTATAAAGTAATTAAACAATCCTTAATAATCCTTAAAGAATTCTTAAAAGTAATTTAGGGACTATTTTCTTCACGGAAAAGATTGTCGTGCTATGGTACTGTATGTTCTGGTCTTTACGTAACTATATATTGTTTTTGTGAAACTGTTCCATCGTGGGAGAGACCCACTCAGGCAGAACACAATTTGTTTGTCATTGTCGTCTCGGAAAAAAAAGGCTGTTCTCATAACACTGTGTCCATATTATGAAATAATATTTACCAACTTAACTGATTCAATGCACACTACAACCATAACAGGGACAGCGGCCCGTGCAGTTTGGACACAATGTACATAAACTATAAGATGTGCTGGCTCAGGGGGCACTGCATGCTCTGGGCATTTCTCATGACATGGCTGCCATCTGGGCTAACTCTGCCCAGTCACACTTCCCACATACACACTGGAGAGGTCATAGGTCCTATAGCCAACGATATAGCAGAATGAGCTTGAACATGTAAACCGTGATCAAGGTAACAATGTGAAATGATACACGATATATAAAAAAATAACAACAACAAAAAAAACACGGAGACATTACAGTACAGGCCAAAAGTTTGGACACACCTTCTCATTCAATGTGTTTTCTTTATTTTCATGACAGTTTACACTGTAGATTCTCACTGAAGGCTTGTACTCTACATGTGTTGCAATAAGATGGTTTTGTTTTGTGAGATTCTTCTTCTTTGTCTTAAATGGATTGCTACAAAATTATATCTTAGTGTCTTGACAGTCATCAAAAAGACAGTTTATGTCAAAAATATGTTACTGGTACTGCCAAATTAACTGAACTGGTCACAACTAAAATGCACTCAAATGGTCAAATGGCAAGACTTGCCATAATCGTTGATCTGATATTGACTTTATTGTTTTTACACATATCTACATGGATCATTTATTTGTAATAGAAGTCCATTATTGTTTGTGTGTGTATGTGTGTGTGTGTGTGTGTGTGTGTGTGTGTATGTGTGTGTGTGTGCGTGTGTGTGTGTGTGTGTGTGCATGTGTGTGTACACATGGTGGGGAGGTTATCAAATGTGGTAGCCACTATGAGAGACATCAGATGAGGGATGGTATCCAGACAAAACACACAGTGACATGAGTCATGTAGGAGTAGCAGTACAAGAATACTCTTATCTATCCCCTTTTAATGTTTCTGAAGATCAAACACATTTAACCCCACCTTAACACACACACACACACACACACACACACACATGCACGCACACACACACACACACATGCACGCACACACATGCACGCACACACCTTGCACTGTAAGCAAGGTCCTGTCCTGTAAACTTTTGAGTGTTCCGTTATCGAAGTAAAGCAATTAATCAACTTGGTGATAAGAATGACTCAACACAATGGAATGAAGCAGCTCCATCAGTGAGTATTTAGCACTTCAGATTTAAGTAAATGTATGCAATGCAATGTCAATGTAAGTAAAAAATAACACACATAAAAGAAGAAAAAGGATTTACCATGCTGAAACTTTAATGGTTTTTTTTATTTAAAAAAGGAAAAAAAATTTTTTGCCTCCGTTTGCTTTTCTTCAACACACTTCATGTTGAATCAGGCATTAAATTATTATTTTTTTAAATTAAATTATTATTATTGTTTGTCAAATGACAAGGCAGTAATAAAGCAATATTAAACTACATTTTGTTAAATTGTAGAAATTGTGGAAATTTCATTCTCGACTTTCGATTACATTTTCTCAAAAGCCAGGTAGACCTTAAATGACAAATCTTCAAAATGTCAAAATGTTGAGAAAACATCCTCTCACCCCATACTTTTCACTACCCCTCTCCCTTCAGAATATCACCAAGTCAAGTTTAGATTAACACAGCATATCACCATGTCAAATTTTCATGAATAGTGCGTTTCATTTGCAGTCGGAGCTCGGTTTCCGGGTAGTTGTGCGCATTTAACAGCAGGAAGTGACATCATGGGCAGCCCCTGGCTCTCGAGCGTTCGCCCTACAAACTTGGAGCAGCACAGAGGACCCCGAGTTCACCATTCAAGATGGCTGTGCAGTTCAAGCACGCTGAGTGAATGCTATGATATTTTCTATTGATATTTTTTACATGATATTTGCATGATATATTTTAGATGACATGATTTGGTGTTGTCATCGGCCTTGCACATAATCAGTGTTGTTTTAGTCGATAGTACTTCCTATTACAGTCATGTTATTTGTGAAATTCAGCACTGTCTGCTCTTTATCAAGTATAATTTCAAGTTTGGCAAATGGCACACATCCAACTTGGGTTTTATTGTGGTTTTTTAGGGGACACGAGGTCAGTCTGCCCGCCAAATCTTGGTTGCCAAAACAAATACAATGCACTGTAACACAGCATATCACCATGCCAAATTTATATTAACAGCACATTACAATGGCAAGTTTAGTTTGGACGTGATGGCCTTAAAGCAACAAGAAACACGGTTCGAGTGGAGGGGAAGGTCACTGACCAGCTTTACGAGAGGTGTGTTTATTTTATTGGCCCCTCTCACCTGTGTGTGCGATGGGCGTTACCTGGTTGTGGCGAGCCAGTGTAAGGCACACCTGTGGCTCTTGTGCCATCAGCCCATACCTGACCTGAGCGCAGGATGGTTAGAGGGGGGTCAATGACAGCTAGGTCGTCCGTGGGTGACAGGTATTTACGGGAGGACTAACGAGGCAGACAAGACAAGGTAAATGACTGAAGGTATGAGTCAAGCTGACGTTGGCACACTCTATCCATAGTTAAAAATATTCCCACAGGTGAAGTGATTAGACGTCTGAAGGTGTCATAGTTTATTGATCCCAAAGGTAATTAAGGGTTTCTAAAAAAAAACATGCATAGAGAAAGTCTTCCTGAGATGGGGACTTACAATCTCAATGATGGACATCTGACGGTCACCATGTGGGACAAAGCCACACGATTAAGACTTTGCTCGACTTTGCTCCTACAGTGTCCCGTGTTGATTTACTGCAGGGAAGGCGACCTCGTGTGTGTGTGTGTGTGTGTGTGTGTGTGTGTGTTAGTGTGGTTGTACTGTACGTGAGTGTGGGTGTGTGTGTACAGTAAGTGTGTGGAGTAAGTCTGTCTGTCTGTGTGTGTGTGTGTGTGTGTGTGTGCGTGCACGTGAGCATATGTCTGTGTTTGTTTATGCATATTCATCTCTAATGGCAAACATCTGGTGGCAGCTGTGGCCTAATGGTTAGGGAGTTGGCCTTGGGATTGAAAGGCTGAAGGTTCAGGTCCCACCCTTACCAGTAGGAAGAGTGTGTGTGGACTCCCTACACCTTCATCCATGGCTGAAGTGTCCTTAAGCAAGGCACTGAACCCCACATTGCTCCAGGGACTGTAACCAATACCCTGTACCTAAATACATTGGATAAAATGTGTCAGCTAAGTATAAAGTACAGTTGTGAGCTCTCCAAAAGACAAAAGTGGAGACACGCTAGCCCCTGAGTTTAGCTCACTAGGTAAAGTGTCCTCACTCCCATTTCGTGTGTGTGCTGGGGGTTGAGGTGGGACAGGTCACAGGAAGAGAACAGCAGGGGTTACATGGTGCCATGATCCGGATTAAAAAAAAGGAGGGGGAGGGGGGGGGGGGGGTAGTTGCTGAACTAATGACTGTTAGTGACTGAACTAGCAGCCTAGCTTTTAGCTTTCTGTTAAAGGTGTCCTCACTCCCAATCTAAGGTGCTGTAAATTTGCAGGTTCAAGGCTGGTCAGGTGGTATGTTGTAACCGGTAAACTTGTATTCATGAGTCCATGTATGGTAAGTGAACTACATTTACTCTATGTAGCTCGTTACATCTTAATGCATCACATTCACCCATTCACACACACTCTCTGCAAAGGCTACATTAGCATACAATATGTCAGCTGGCACATCAAGAGTTGAGAGCCTGGCCAAAGAACACTTAGACCGGGCAGCTGGACTTGAACCGGCACCCCTCCAACTACTGGTCAACTCTTATCTCCTGGGCCACTGTTGCTCTATATTTACCCCTGTTTGTGTTATTGTGTGGATAGTTGTGTTTA
The DNA here is from genome assembly GCA_030347295.1 of Setipinna tenuifilis. Lineage (NCBI taxonomy): Eukaryota > Metazoa > Chordata > Actinopteri > Clupeiformes > Engraulidae > Setipinna > Setipinna tenuifilis. The sequence continues at coordinate 8,553,549 of CM059277.1, forward strand.
TGTATTCGCATGTGTGCATAACGTAAATGTTTTTGTATGTTTGCGTGTGTGTGTGCATATATTTGTGTGTGTGTATGTTTGTGTGAGTGTGTGGATGTGTATATGTATGTGTGTGTGTGTGTGTGTGTGTGTGTGTGTGCATATGTATATGTGTTTGTGTGTGTGTGTGTGTTTTTCTTGCATTTAGCTCCATAAATAAACCAACAGGGCGCTGGGCAGCCTGCTGCATATTTCCTCAGTGGTGTAGGGTGAGCCCCATGTGTCAGGGGCAGAGGCAGGGCGCTACTGAGCATGCCCAGTCCG
>CM059277.1:8558851-8561351 GCA_030347295.1 Setipinna tenuifilis
TCAGAAAGTAAAAACCCTGCCACAAATTTGATCCAACCAGCTCTAAATCAGCTGATCATAACGAGCTCTCAAGACAGGTAGATCAGCTATTTAGTGAAGTCACCTGTGTTAGAAGGAAAATGTGGCAGGGTTTTTACTTTCTGAACCTGGAATTGACACCTCTATTAAAAACCTAGGACTTCCCCTGCAAGAGCTGTCCCTGGACCACACTGTGAGTGGTTGACCTCCTCCAACACCAGCGCGTCTGTTGCGCAGTACAGTACGGTACGGTACAGTGTCTCCCCTGGGATTCTGTTGTAGCAGTCATGCTGTCAGTTGAGAAACATTGTTAGTCCAACTATGCTAGAGGGCTTTAGGGGCGAATTTGAAAAAAGCTCCATAAATGTGACTTTCGGCAACTTCTGAGTTATGTAAGTGACAGATTGAGAGTTCAAAATAAGAGCTTGGGTATAGTGTTGACACAATGTGCAAATAAAAGGTATTGGTAACACTTTAGAATTACGACTCCCTATAAATCATGTAGAAATGTATTTGCTAACTAACACTAGTTTATCATTTGTTAACCTTTATTTTCACATTATTTCTCATCAATAAATCATTTATAAACACATTTATATTCTGATTGCTTTTCTGTTGGCTGTCTCTCTGTATAAAAGAAGAAAAGAGGTTCGTAATGCAACAGGCTTCCATAGTTTTGCTTCTCATCAAACATTCCCACTCATGTTTATCATGTTTTAACACACCCAAATTTTATTTCACACCAAACTCCTCCTTTAACTTTTATGGCTTTTTTGCACCTCAGATTAAAATCTTTACATCAGAGTGCACCAATACCACCTCACCCCAAGGGTTACTATATTGGCAATAACTACACTAGTAATTCTGTTGCACATCACACTAAATGCCGCTTGTGTTCCCACCCTCTGGCCTGTTCAGGTGGAAGTGGCTCTTGAGGCTAACCTTTGATCCACGTTCCCTGCAGAACGTGACACGTTCCACATCTACTACTTAAAGGTGCAGCCTGTCACTCTAATCCCCTTAACCTTTTTTTCCTCCAATCAGGGCCCAGCCACAAAAGAACAACCAGCCAATCAGCACGAGCTTCGGGAGCACGGGGGCGGGGAGTGTCATGTGATTGACCGATGGGATCAAATGTCAAACAACCTTTCCCGAAACCGAATCTAGGACGGCACCTTTAATTATTCTGATAACGCGTCACTCCGAAAACGATCCAGCCCTGATCTGACATGCGGCCAGTTAATCAAAGACAAATCCGTCTTCAACAGTCGCCGTTAATCTCGGTTCCTTGGCACTGAACGTCAAACATTCATCCATTAAATTTCCAACTTATCAGCATTTAACTGGAACTCAATGACTTGCATCGTTTGTTTCTTTGTGTTCCGTGTGTGTGTAATCAAAACAGTTGGCAGGTGCCTGATGTGTGCGGAGAGGAAGAGGGTGTAGTGTAGAACTGATGGAAGATCCCGGAGGTGTCTGTCCCAGACTAATTTTAGAAGCTACCATCTAAGTTCCACGTGTGGCAAATCACCTGACTCCACCCACGAACCTAATACAGGTGATGTCAGTAATTACGTGCTCTACCTCTACCTGGCTGAAGAGTTGTGCCAGGTACAATCAGCTGATTTAGTAAATGGCTGGAATGGCATTGTAGGCTTTTGAGGCCAGATTGCTGTCATCCAAACAGTTGGCAGGTTCCCACGGCCCAATCTCTCTGTGTGCAGACAGGCACAGTACAGACAGTCCAGTGGTGTAGCCAGAAATCATGGTCAGGTGGGCTTAGCCCAAAGCACATTATAGGTTATTCTTATTACAAAAACAGTCAATCAAACTTATACAGCCCTCTGATTGGGTGGGCCTGGGTGGGCCTTGGGTGGGCCTGATTGACCCATCCACCAGTGGCAACGCCTATGGGGAGAGGGTGTTGCATAGAAATAGTGGAAGATTGCAGGGGTGTCTGTGTCACTCTCTGACTCATGGTGGGCTCCATGCACACATCAAAGCACAGCTCCTCTGAAGGCAATGCAATGCAGTGGAATGCAATGATGCCCTGTAATCCATCTTTGCTTCATGACTGACTTTCCACTTAGATCATTGCCCAAGCCAGCAGCCAGCTCAACTTGCCCAACACCTGATGTTACAGAAACACAGACACTATCTATTTCTATCTATGGTTAGATTTTCAATATTATCTATCTATCTATCTATCTATCTATCTATCTATCTATCTATCTATCTATCTATCTATCTATCTATCTATCTATCTATCTATATTTCTGTCTGTCTGCCTGTCTGTCTTACAGTGTCTGTCTGTCTTCCTGTCTGTTTGTTTGTCTGCCTGCCTATCTATCTATTTATCTCTGTCCTGTCAAAATCCCAGTCTCTGACTCATTTCTTCATATCTCCCTTGTCATCCCTCTATTCTCCTGACCCCCCCCCCCCCCACCCCCCCCCCCCCCCCCACCCTACACACACACACACA
>CM059277.1:8566351-8596351 GCA_030347295.1 Setipinna tenuifilis
GTGTTTCAGTAAATGTAACTATGCGTGTATGTGTGTGTGTGTGCGTGTGTGTGTGTGTGTGTGTGTCTGACTTTTTACATTCTTTTGAGTTTAAATTGTTTCTCCCAAAATCTTGCAGTGGTATTATAAAAGAGCTTTCCCACAGTTCTCCTGGACCCATGATTCATATGAGTCCAATTGAAAACGTTTTCGTTCAGAGAAACTGTTCAGAAATACAAACCATACTTACAAGTCATACAAGTGTGTTTGGATCTGAATCAAAGACCAAGTCTTCTTTGACTTTGGTTTAGAATCGAACCTCTGATTCAATTTGAGTTTATGTGATTATTATGTGATAAGTTCTGTTAAGCTTCAGTTTAGAGTACATCGAATGACCAAAGTCGGAATCCGTTTGCTTTCAATTTACAGTAATCAAAATCACATTTTAAATCCAGTTTGAAAAACAAAACAAACAAAAAACACAGACACCAGCAAAAAAAATAGAGCCAAAGATCTATTTCGAAATTTAGAATCACTATACTCCAGCTTGTGTAAAACTCAAAACTGAACTAAATTGACATATTTTGAAAATGTTGATCTTTTCCTGGGAATGTAAACACAAGTTCAGTCCATAAGCGAGTCCGTCCACAAGGCACCCTCTGCTCCACTCCAACTGCTCAATTATGTTGAAGACATCCCTCTGATTGCAGTCAAGTTTAAACGATTAGATCTGAAATAGACAGAAGAGCCACCAAAGTGGCACTAAAGTGGCACTAAAGTCCCCTGTGTCCAAACTGTGTGGCTTGTGGTTATCAGATGAGATGGAGATATTGTGGATTCCTCACAACTACACACACTCTTGGATTTTACAGTGCAAGATTTTCTTTTTTTTTTTTGAGAAAGAGAGAGAGAGGGGTTTGAGGAGGTCCACCGTATTGCCCCCTGCCAGTGGCATAGCTTTATATTACATTACATTACATTACATTACATTACATTGCATTGCATTTGACAGACGCTTTTATCCAAAACGACTTACAAAAAAGGAGGTGTAAAAGGACACAGAGTAAGCAGACAACCTTTATACATACAGGGAGGTGCATGTGTCTGAATAAGTTTCCCGGGAGAATTTAGGGCTCGTCCAGGATATGAACCCGGGACCTCTCACATAGCTTGTCAAAAACAAAATGCAGGCAACTGCTGGGGGCTCCAGACCACTACAGAGCCCTGATAACTATTAAACTATAGTAGTGACAATACAGAGTTTAATGGGAATTAGAAACAGACAAAACAGATTTTAATGGAAATTAGGAATGGACAATACAGGTTTTAATGGAAATTAGGAACGGACAATACAGGTTTTAATGGAAATTAGGAACGGACAATACAGCTTTTAATGGAAATTAGGAACGGACAATACAGCTTTTAATGGAAATTAGAAACTTACAGTACAGTTTAATAGAAATTAGGGACAGACACAACAGTTTTTTTAATGAATATGAGCAAGTTTTGCTTAGGGCCTTACTTACCAGACTCTAGAATTGGTCCCTTGCTCTGTGCATACAGAATACCTCTCAAACTCACACACCTTCAAAACACTCTCTCCCGCGTCACACTGTCCACCTGAATCAGTGTGTGTGTCCTCCTCGTGCAGTGCTCCTTCCCCTTCGTCCTGTCCGGCCTCCTGCCACACATCTTACGATGCTGGAAAGCAGCCCAGATGTGAAATAAACCTGTCATGTCTCTTTTTGTAGTTTTTATGATATTTTTTCCCAGGAACATTATTTTTAGATTGTGATTCTAACGCTGTCACTGTAAATTAGCTCTGAGACAGGAGAGTGCACTACAGAGAGAGAGAGAGAGAGAGAGAGAGAGAAAGGATGGATGCGGATGTGAACCCTGACAATGGTTCCTGCTCTTTTCCTCTCTCTCTTACTTTTTTCCTCTCTCTCTCTCTCTCTCTCTCTACAGTGCTGTATTGGCATGCCAAAAAAGTGCATTCGTATTGCCAACACACTAATACAGATGTGGGTGACACAGTAAAACAACACAATGTAGAGATCAGTGTACTACACTGTACACTGTCTATCTTCATGTCTCTCTCTCTCTCTCTCTCTTCCTCTCTCTCTCTCTCTCTGTCTCTCTTCATGTCTCTCTCTCCTTCTCTCTCTCTTTCTCTCTTTTCCTCTCTCTCCCTCGCTCTCTGTCTATCTTCATGTCTCTCTCTCTCTTTCTCTATCTCTCTCTATCTCTTTTCCTTCTCTCTCTCTCTCTCTCTCTCTCTCGCTGTCTCTCTTCATGTCTCTCTCTCTCTTTCTCTCTCTCTCTTTTCCTCTCTCTCTCTCTCTCTCTCTGTCTCTCTTCATGTCTGTCTCCGTCTCTCCTTCTGGGCCTGATCCTTGGGGACGTGCTGCTAATCTGTGCCTATGCTGTGGTCTAGCGAGGAATGCACCAAATTACATAAGAACACTCCCATTAGGTACTTTTGGACTCTAATTAGAGAGGTTCTGTTCGCAAATCACAACGTTTCCCTGCCAAAAGGGCTCAAAACCATTAAGGCTTTGAGAACAATTTAGAATGAATAATTTGAAAAAATAGCACCGAGACAATGTTTAGTTTTTCAAAAGACTACCCTAATATTAAAACACTTATTTTCTTTTTTTTACAGATCAGGAGTTGTTTTGTGTATATTTATGTTTACAGTGGTAAAGTACAATTTTGAATGATATGATTTTGAATGATAATACAATAAAATCTGACATCAAAAAGACATCCAATAGGGCGTAATAAATTATCACCCTTTTATATGACTTGACAAACAAACATTAGAAAAACAAACAAATAAACAGATAAATAAACAGTGCTGTGGTCATTATATGTTTTGTGGGGCCTTTCATCAGTACAGATCCCTTATATTAGAGTCATCCCTGTGTTGCCCCTAGTTTCCCCGGCAACCTCCAACAGACTTTTACCTCAGCTGCTTATCTTCCCAATCAGGTTTGAGCAAGGACGTGTGTGTGGCCTGTGTAATGAGATAAACAGACCCACATACAGATGTGAACCTGTGACCTTGGGCTGGGGCAGTGGCCATGCTGTTAGCAAGTTTTAAGGTTAACCTATTACAGTGGGAGAATATTTTACCTTCACGTGGAAACATTTGTACTCATAACACACAATATCTGAAGTTGTCCTACAGGGTACAAGGATGATTTATGGCTTAGATTGGATAACACAAATGGGCCAAGATATACGTGCTTCCTGGCTTTGAATTTTTATCATTAAAGATTATCCTGAGGAGATCCTGTATGTCAAAGGATCTTCCAGGGTCAATGTCAATGATGGCTAAGTAAATACATTCTACAGGCGCCATCTTAGCATCTTTTGCTAACACATGCTGACACCCCTTCTGTTACACAAAACGTTGCAGCTCAGTATCCCTGTATTTTTATTTATTTATTTATTTAGCCTGTGAGGCACCTGATCTTTTTTAGTAAAGTCCACTGAGTGCCCTTCCTGTAAGGAATGGTGTGAAGTGAACCGTTTTTTTCCATTTTAAAGAAGCCAAAGACAGGCAGGACACGCTTGTGTGCACAAAAAAAGGCCCCAGTATACACACAAGAGGACACGAACGCTTACTGGCAGGGGAAGGAACTTGTCCCATTTGGGGAAATACTTTAGGTCTGTAAATGAGATCATTATCATACCATGTAATTACATGCGATGTAAAGTTTATTTGGGTATCACATCACATACCTCTAACTGCCTTACAGTGCCTGTTACGTGGTTTGGAAACTGCGGACGTTCTCGACACATATGACTAGAAGGACTAAAAGGACTAAAAGGATTCTAAGGTATGAGACCTTCAGAACCCAAACACAAATGTGTGACATGAATGTGTGGTTCTCCGGCGCTGGCTTTTCCCTTCTTCTACAGTAAAAGGTCATTTTTCTAAGTGTTCTTTGAGCTCTTTGGCACAATCTACAGATCTCTGTTTTGTATGGCCTGTGTGTCTTATTAAAAGCGGTTTCAGTGTTCTGATTTTGAGCGCAGTTTCTTGAGCATGTTTATAGTTAATAATTGCTACAGTATGTGTCCATGTAAAGTTTTGATGAGACACATTTTAAAATGGGCTTATAGTTGTTACATGTCTTCAAGCAGGTTGGCTGTGCATCAATGTCAAGATAGTGTTCAAAGACAGGGCCCCACACAGTAATTCATTTTTCATTTAATAAAAAACAATATCTTTTGAAAATAAATATGTTTTAATAGTTTTGCTAAAAACAAAAAAAACTGTTAATATTATCTTTAAACCAAAAATAAATATATTACTGTGAAAATATACTAAAAACGTGACTTTTACATGAAATAAGAAACAAAAACAAAAACAATGTCATCACTTTTAATACAACAGAATGTGTATCTTTATTAGTCAAGAGGGCTTTAAAGTTGCTCCCGAGGAGCATTACTGTAGAAGTGTCTGTCAAGCCCACTTCCTTTACAGGGCTACAACTCCAGTGGCTGTTGGTTGATTCTGGGCATGCTCAGTTCAGTCACACGTGGTACCTTTTCAGGAAGGCACGTTATGCACAAGAGGGTCTCCTGTCCCTGTCCGTGACCCACCAATAGTTCCATGTCCCATTTCACAGGTGATGGCCACGAGAGCACATACAAGAATTCTGCCCAACAACAACAACAGCGTTTGAGGAATGTTGAAAGTTTTGTTTTGTCTCTGTGAACTCTTTTCTTTTCTTTCTTATTTTCTTTTTCTTAAAAAAAAAAGTCGTCTACAGTTTTCATGGATTCAACGCCAGGCAGAGTCATGACACTGACAAGAAAGACAAAGCAAAAACAAAAACAAACAAACAAACAAACAAGAACAATAACACTGAATATAAATAGATCAACTTAAATACATTGAATACTGAACATATTCTATCATTAAATTAGGTGTAGTGTACTACAAAAAGGGATATTAGGTATGCATATAGAGATGGTTACTTTTTGCCAGGAACACTTCCTAAGAAAGTGTGCAACTTTCATTTCTTTGGAAAAACAAACAGAACAAACAACTGGACAGGCCACTTAGTGTGACCCCTGATGCACACCACTGTTCTCTGGCAGAGGATGGAATCACGCAGTTTAATGATCTCGTCTGTCTCTATATAAACCTACAGTTAATATCCCTTTAGAAGTATCTCTTCTTCACAACCAGTCCTATTGGATGTTAGTCAGTACAGTCATCTGTGACAAGGGTCTCCAGCAACGACGGGCAGGTCACAGGATACAGGGAGCGAAGTTCCACACGTCACACTGCACATGCACGTGCCCTGGACCGGCCATTTTCAGTCTGTCTCACTTTTTTCCCCCATATCCCACGGTTGCTAGGAGACACCCTTCTCCTTGCACCTCTCCTTTAGGGTGACGTCATGACAAGGTCAATAAAATATAGACATATATATATATTTATATATATATAATAATTATATAATTATATAATTATATAATACAGTTAATGTATATATAATTATATATATAATACAATTATATAATTATATAATAATTATATATATATATATAGATAGATAAACTTTCTCCACAGCAGACCCAAATCCAGTGACATACATTTCAGCCTTGACAGCCAATAGCATTCTTTTAGAAGTCTGTAGTTTTCACTGGCACTGAAGCAGATCCCATTCACGCACGGATGTGCATTCGTTCACAATTGAATGTAGTGTTTTCAATTTATATAGCAGCGGTACACATTGTCATCATCTCTTATATATAAATATATATATCTATATATTTATACACATACTTTCATATATTAAAATCAGGAAAAATGGGAGGATTTCTTTCACGTTTTGTCTCTTCTGATGTGCTTTGTTGTTGTTGTTGTTGTTGTCGTTGTCGTTTTCTCTTTCAATATGTCCAGGGAATGCGTACTTAATGTGTAAAAGAAAGTGCTGCGTAAAAAAAATATATATTCCTTCATTTATTCTCCTCCGTGCTTCTCCACCAATCATCATCTTGGCTTGTCACATCTGCAAAGACACAAAGGAGAAGGCAGATTAGAGAGGTAAACTCCCCAGGACGGGTGGGAGAGAGGGAGACAGTCTGACCCCTGAACATCCTGGAGGTGTAAAGATGGTGGAAGCGTTGTGTGGGAGATGCAGGTACGTGTGTGTGGTTCTACACCATACATATGTCTATAGGAGACCGGGATCCCCTGGGCATTGTCATCGTGTTCTGTCTCAGTACAGAGAACACCACTGAGGTAGGGGGTGGGGGGATCTGTGTGTGTAGGAGATCAAAGTTCATCATTGTGATTAGGGTCAGCGTTGGTGTGTGTGTATGCACGTGTATTTGTATCTGTGTGTGTGTGTGTGTGTGTGTGTGTGTGTCTGGGGTGGGGTTACATTTTCCTCCAGGATGCACAGTGTGTAAGACTGTCTCCAACTCTACCCTCTAGATAGTTAGGAAACGTCCCCACATAAACCACATGGTTCGTCCATCAAATTAGTATGGTCACAGGTTACATGGGCCGGACCACGAGAAGCAAGCAGCATGGACACTGTCTCATTACTTTCTCAACCACTCAATTTTAAGCTCGTCTCTCCTAAGTGAGTTGTGATTGGCCTGATTTTTTTTTTGCAGTTAGGCTTTTGATTGGATGATGTTAATGATGCTTGGTTGGGTTGCAATGCATATTCAGAAGAGCTTGGTGCTCATAAGAAACAAACCAAAAAATAAAAATAAAAAAATAGAGTGAAACTCGTGGGGCCACCAATTCTATCCAGTGCTACTTGCAAACAAAGATTACATTAAATAGCAAATAATCAAGATTGCTCTAATGTTTACAGGAGTCAAATGGAAACACTCCAGCATGTAAAGTCTACTTAAATCTGAACGAATGGGAACAACAAAACTCCTATGCGAGATTCATACATCGTGTTGTTACTGTGTCGTTATCTAAATGTTTGTCCAACACTCTACCAATACTAATTTGAGAAAATGCAATAATAGACTTTTTAAATGTTTTAAATTTTGAATTGAATCTGTTCACAGAAGCACTGGTGAGAATGTAAGGCCCCTTATGTCCTACAGCACCAAGCAGTAACATAGTATCTGACTTTGGGAATGAGCGTCATCAGACATGGCCTAACTCTAGGCCTGATCCAGATACTATTGGCTTGGTGACGTGCAACAGGTCCCAGCACAGACCTCTTCGCCTCTCAGTGGGCCTCTGTGCTGGCAAAGCCACACACACACACTCACACACTCCCACACACTCACACACACACTCACATACACACACACACACACATTCCTGTTGCTTGGTGCCAGAATGCCCTGTGTGGTGGGTCTCACACATGCCACTAAGTGCATGACAACTGAGTGTGTTGCAGTGGAGTTTCAACAAAAGCGTAAATGATTTAGGTTTAGTCCAAGAGCCTAAGAGCCTACTGGTGTTTGGCACTTTTTAGGGCTGACTAAAATCTCGGCCACGTGAGTGAAGGGACAAAAACGAATCTGCATAACTGTCCTAAACAGTCCGATTTAACTAAGTGTGAAATGGATCTGGCCTTAGTATCAGGGCCAAACCAGAGTCCGAACTGGTGCGGGATCGTGGGGGGTGGGGGTGTGGGGGTGTAGGGGGGTACAGCTGCCTGCTTTTGACCGGCTGGCATTCACAGTTCTGACATCAAGCAAAGATGTCAAGCAAAGAGAAGAACTCCAACACAGTGAAGCAAAAAAAATATATAAATCTTTCAGAAAACACAAAGATGAATGCACACACATACACGTACATGTACACGTACACATACACATGCACGAGCACATACAAAAAGCACACACAAACAGACACCAAGGCAACGGCAGAGAAGCATGCATTTCTCTGCAAAGGAAGAAAAAACATGGAGGCATGTTGATCAGAGCACGGATTAGAGACCGGAGCGAGTTGTTTGTCGTATGTATGTTGTAAACAAACCTGCAAGTTCTTTCGTTTAACTCAAGCTGTCTGGACTTGCATTGTAATTGTGTGAATTTGCAGGAACATTTACAGGTGATAGGGTCCTGCACATACAAGCGCTTTCTTCTTTCTGAGCAAGGCTCACAGTGGCTGCAAGGGAAGCAAAAAGAGGAGGGAGAGAGAGAGAGAGAGAGAGAGAGAGAGTGAGAGAGAGAAAGAAAGAGAGAGAGAGAGAGAGAGGGAGAGACTAAGCTAAAGCGTTCTGGGCAGATAGAGGGAAAGACAGACACTCATGCACCATCCTGTACCATCCCCCTGCCCCGCCCCGCCCCACCCGACACCCCCCCCCCCCCACACACACACCCTCCCTCCAAAACACAAACCCCTCAGCCCCCACTCTCCACCCCTTCATCACATGGTACCTCCGACCTCCTCCACCTCCTCCTCCTCCTGCAATAACAGTGAGCTACAGTACGCCCCATAATTCTCAGGCTGGTAAGTGTCATTGAAGTTATGCATAAGTAGAGCAATGGTGACACAGTGTAGTAGACAGCCCGGTAAGGAGGTATGGGGGCCGTTAATGGAGGTAGCAGGGTGAAAGGTGAGGCGTGAGAGGTCAGGGCTGGCAAGGTAAGAGGGAGTTGTGTTAAGAAGGGGAGCGGAGATAGCATGTGATGGTGGGGAAGCTTGTGGAGTCTTATGCACACATTGTGTGTCTGTCACACACTCACACTCACTCGCTCTCTTTCTCTCACACACTCATACACACACACACGCACACACAAATACACACATGTGTGATAAGATTTCTTGGCAACATTTAAGCAACAATGAACACTTATGGGGACACACACATGACCCTGTATAGCACACACAGACACAGATACACACATTCACCCACTCACACACACACACACACACACACACACACACACACACACACACACACACACAGCTTTTATGACAGGTTCATGTGTGATGTGACAAAGCCCACACTGACATTGACGACACTGACAGCACAGCACAGCACAGCTCCATGAGGTGACTGACACATGTGTGACACGTATGCGTACATGTTCGTGGGGTACGTGTGGGCTCCCATCCCACCATGGGGGTGTCATGCAGCACAGGACTCAGACAGGTGAACATGAGCTTGGCATTTTAATGGGCCAGAGGCTTACAGCAGAGGCTCAACGTGAGGCTTAGCACCCGCATTCGCATTCGCATTCGCTCGCCCTAATCTCGCCGCTGGCACAGTCCAAGTTTCGCTCCTCCGCGAGATTTAAAGGGTGGGTTAGGGGGTGGGGGGGTAGTAGGGGGGGTCAGGGCGAAAGTAAAAATAAACCTAGCTTTGGTTGAGAGGTGCAGTATCTTTTTATGATTTTATGACATTTTAATGTCCATGTATTTGGCACAACAGAAGGCCAAGAATTGCCTTGTCAAACGTGAATGCTGACAGTTCTTTATTTCAACTGAGGCTACTCCAACCAACCCACCCCCACCACCACCCCCACCCCAACCTCCAGTCAGCATGTCCACAGACCCACCTCCTCCTCCCCCTCCTCCTCCTCCTCCACTGGCCTCCTCTAGCTACTGTGGCCACTGTCATGTGCAAGCCTACACAGTCAATCCCTTGCACAGCACAGCCACACTCCCACCTCCACCTACAACATCTATCTGAGGGCACTACAGCCACTACAGCCAGCAGCCCATCCGCTACCTGCTACCAGCTGTCCAGCAGTGACAACACGTATACACATACACACAACAGCCAGAGAGGGCCACGTCGAGGCACCAGGCTGGGTACTAGAAGAAGAAGAGGAAGAAGAAAGACAAGAGGAGGTTGAGGAGGAGTAGGAGGAAAAAGAAAAGGAGGAGGAAGAGGAAGAGACTGGGTCTCAGCCTGTTCCTCTCTGGCTGGTTAGTGTCTCTAAGACAAGCACAGAGTCATGCGGGGGAGAGGTGAGGTGAGAAACCATTACCTGCCAGCCCCTCACTGGCCTTCACCACTTCATATTGCTTTAGCTGGGGGGGTGGGGGGTGGGGTTCAGGTGTGGGTATCGCGTTAAAATAAATAAACAAAATGAAGGACACACTGTGGAGTGGAAAGCTGCCAGTCAATGAAGTAGGGGTTGGAATGGGGGCAGATGTGGGCTGGGAGGTGGTTGGGGGTTTTGGGGGTCTGGGGAATCAGGGGGGTGGGAGCATGGATAATGGGTGGATTCTGTTCTTTAAGATTTGTGTGGGTTTTTTTTTTCGTATTTTGCATCGTCTCTGTATGGGTTTGGCTATTAGACGGAGCACAGCAGCTCCATGGCCAGCAAGCCAAAGACCAAGAGAGAGAGACTGCCCGTGTGCAGGAGCTGTGCGCTGCTGGTGTAGAACTCCAGCCTGACGGAAGCCTCCCTCTCTCTTTTTCTCTTTCTCTTTTGGCCTTTGCCCCTCCCCTCCCTGGGTTTTCTGGAACACAAGAAAGGAGAAGAAGAAAAAAATGCAAAAAAAAGAAAGAAAGAAAAGGAGAGAAAAGGAAAGGAGAGGAAAGAAAAGACAGAAAGAAAAAAAAACGTCTAAATATCTAAATTGAACCAGGAACAGTCATGCAGAGATATCAATTAATCAATGCTGTTTGGGAGAACAGGAAATGAGAGAACCTATATAAAGGCCCTGACAGGAATCAACACATCTATCTTTAAGTAGGTATCGAGCGTCTATTTGTGTGTGGGTGGGTGTGTTTGTGTGTGTCTGTAAGTACATGTGTTACATGTGTAGTGCTGGGCAGATACGTACGTAGAGAGAGAGAGAGAGAGAGAGAGAGAGAGAGAGAGAGAGAGAGAGAGAAAGAGAAAGAGAGACAGTGAGAGTTTCTGTGTATGACTTGTTTCATGGGTTTTCATAAGTAAGTTAGTCATTATTTGTGCAGGTTAGTTGCTAGCTGTGTGTGCCCCCCCCCCCCCCCCTTCAAAGATCTCTGCCTACGTGCTAAAGGCCAGACCAGGCCAGACCAGGCTGGGGGGGGGCACCACACCACCACACCACCCCCACCACCGTCTTCATGACAAATGGATTTCGCTTAGCCCTCTCAGCTAACATGATCCTATGGCCCTCCATCCCTTCTTAACGTCTGCAACCTGTGAAAGATGTCGCCGCCAACACAGACACACACGCACACACGTACACGGCTCATCCAATTAAGGCAGACGCCATCCGCTAGACTACTTCTCACAACTAGCGCAGCGGCTTCGAAACACAAACACACACACACACACACACACACAAATATGCACACTCACGCAATACTGAGTTACAGCCACACATCACCCATTTACACAAGCACAGACGAGCAGCCCCTCAGATTCACGCTACAAAAACTGACCAACCGCAACGTCCGGCGACCCCCAGGCTCAGCTCAGCTCACTATTTACACTGCTAAAAATAAAAATGGGTTAACCGAACGACACCTGCTACTAAGATTAGCGTCTGGAGGCAACCCGGGTCAGACTCCAGCAACCGGAGAGGTGGCCAGGTCGTCATGTGGGTGGTCTGAGACGCTCTGCCCCTGCCCCTGCCCCCTCTCAGACTGTCCTACCCTACGCCGCCCAGCTCGGCTCGACCTGACCCACGAGGCCGCTGTGTCGTAAAAACGTTAGGTAGCTAAGTAGTGCTACTCGCATTTTTAAAGAGAGAGAGAGAGGGAGAGAGAAAAAAAAGATGGCAAGCTCTCCCAACAGGACAGGTCCTATAAATGGCTCCTCTTATCAGGAAGGCAGTTAGGGAGAACACACAACACACCTGTCTGGTTCTTTTCCACCCCAGGGGACATTGAAATGACCAAATGCCTAGACTGTAGGGATGGTAAAGAATGTACTGTACATCTCCATGACTTTCAATAGAAATAGGCCAATAATTATTGATATAATTACTCATGTAAAATAGTGACATGGCTCTCGGCCACAAGGATTATGTCAGGGTACCATCCGGGAGAAACAAAATGTTTTGATTTCTGGTCTGGGAAGATTTATATGTCTCTGCCACATGTGGTGAGGTAGAAGAGAGGGATTGTGTGGAGTCTAAAAGGGCTGAAAAAGGTATAAAGCTCTCCAACTACCTCCTCTCCCTCCCTCCCTCTCCCTTCTGTTTCTCTGTTTCTTCTCTCTTTATTTTTCCCATGGCTGAATGGAGCGGGGAGACACCACCCTTCAGAGTTGTAAAGATACTGCACTCTCACCACTGCGCTGTTCCCTTTACCCTTTGGTTTAGCTTTAGCGTTAGCGTTAGCCGCTAGGAGTCCAGGTAAAGGGGCCTCGCCTAGGGAAAGAGTGTCCAGCTGACTGCTTCTCATCTGTGGTCACGTGGCAAGTGGCGCACCGCTCTCTCCATGTCGACGGCGGTGACTCATGCACATTTTTAAAAGCCCAAGCCCGTGTGTGCGTGTGTGTGTGTGTGTGTGTGTGTGTGTCGACAGCCGCAAATGCAGCTGGGTTAAATCAGCTTGTGGAAAATCACCACTCGCCGCTGTGCCACAACCACGCCACGCCACGCCACGCCACACCACACCACTCTTGTTTCGAGAGATAGGGGCAACACTGAGTACACAGAAACCACCCCTCCCCCCCAACCCCCACCCTCCGTCCTCTCTTTCACCCCCCCCCCCCCCTCAACACACAATCAGCATGACATAACAACAAGAGAGTTACACTTACTTTTCTTTCTTTACTTTCACTTCTTGCTTTGGCCTGAAGGGAGGAGATAAGAATGAAGAGATACACTTTTAGTCTCTGGTCATTTCATGTGACTACACATACGTACGTGTGCTATACAGCACTACAGTAGTAAATATGACATGGTGTGAGATGTGTGCTTGGGCGGCTGGACACTTACTGGCATTTACACTTTGTGTGTTCAGTGAAACTCAGCGGGAAATGATGCTGTGCTACATGCGGCCTGCTTCGTATTAGCTGCAGGGGAGCACAGAAGAGAGAGTCAGTAGGTTAGAGAAAAATCATTTTATTCAACTCGTTTTATCCTATGTGATGTTCAACAGTTCACCAATTTATCTAACATAACAGTACAACAGTTTCTCCTTGGTTTTGACTTTTGATAGTGTGATGACAGTCAGTGTTTGTGTGTTCTGTTTTGTTTTGTTTTTTTTTGTTTTTTTTCAAAACACGTGTTGTGAGGTCGTTGTGAGTGTCTGCACACTGTTTTTTTTCACTGAGTGTAAAACAAGACAAAACAAGCTGTGTGTCCCTGTTTTTTTGTCCTCCCTTTTTAAATCACGGTGGCCAGTGGCAGCTACAAAAAAGTAACAGCCACATCGCCTCGCTTTGCTCCGCCCCTTCTGGTGTTCAGCAGACAGCCCCAGTGACTGACCACCATCGCACCACTCTCTGGCCACCGAGCGCGCGAGCGAGTGAGCGAACGCCTGATTAAGAGTGCGTCTGCCGGAAGACATGTGCTCTGGGACATTCCTCAGTGGTCCTCCTCCACTGCCTCTTACGCACTCTCCCAGCAAGGGGTAGCACGGAAAGAGAGAGAGAGAGAGAGAGAGAGAGATAGTGAGAGGAAGTGAGAGAAAGAGAGAGATAGTGAGAGGGAGGGAGAAAGAGAGAGAGAGATAGTAAGCAAGAGGAAGTCTTGAGAGGACAGAATGGGTGAACTAGTGCAACCCAGAGAAAAAGAAAGAGCAAAATGTTTCAGAGGAAGAGAGAGAGAGCAATGGGAATGACGGAGGAAAAGATGGAGGGAAGATAAAGAAAATAACCGTAGAAACAGAGAGACTAACAGTGACAGAGAATGGCTGGGAGAGTAAGAGAGAAAGAGAGAGAGAGAGAGAGAAAGAAAGACAGAGAGAGAGAAAGGAAGATACACAGAAAGTGAGAGAGAGGGAAAGAGAGTGAGAGAGAGGGAAAGAGAGCGAGGAAGAGAGAGAGAGAACGGAAGAGAGAGAGAGAGAGCGAGAGGGAGTGAGGCTGGGAAAGGGAGAGCTGACCACATAAACAGGGGCGTAAACAGAGTGCACAGGGGTAAACAACATAGCTGACATGCCAGCCACAGACTGCTGTTCCCCCTCCTCCATCTCAGGAGGGTACACCAGCACCCAACACACATCAGGCCTGACCACAGGGCACAGTGGCACAGAGAGAGACAGAGAGAGAGAGAGAGAGAGAGAGAGAGGGAGAGAGAGAGAGAGAGAGAGTAAGAGAGACAGAGAGAGGGAGAGAGAGGGAGAGAGGGAGAGAGGGAGAGAAGGGGGGAAGGGGGGAGAGAGAGAGGGAGAGACAGCGAAAGAGGGAGGGAGAGAGGGAGGAAGGGAAGGAGGGAGAAAGAGAGAGAAAGGAGGATGTGGAAATTGCAAAGCAGACAGAAAGCTATCAGCACCTGTGGACCGTTTCTCTCTCTTTCCCTCAACAACCTTTTTCCACCTCTTCTCTCTCGTCCCTCTGCCTGACTGCCAGTCTGTCTATCTGTCCGCCCGTCTGTCAGTCACTCAGTCTCAATTGAATTCCCTTCAATGCAATTTGTTTCAATTCAATTCGATTGAATTAAGATGGATTCTGATTGAGCACTACTGGCTTAACAAAACACCCTTTGACATAGTCAAAGTAAAAACATAATCTCTCTCTCTTTCTCTGTCCCTGTCTCTCTCTCTAACTATCTCTTTCCCTCTCTCTCTTTCTCTCTCTCTCTCCCGGGTTATCTCTTGCTGGCTCTTGTGTCCTTGCACCTGCACTCTCTAAACTTCTGTAGGCTTGAGTGTTCCCACTATGTGTGTGTGTGTGTGTGTGTGTGTGTGTGTGTGTGTGTGTGTGTGTGTGTGTGTGTGTGTGTGTGTGTGTGTGTGTGTGTGTGTGTTTTGGAGTCGGGTCCCTTGCTCACCTCCAGAGTGACGTTGCGCGTCTCAGTGGGAAGGCACTCGAGTGCTTCGTCGCCACAGCAACCACCGCAACGCATGAGCACCACGCAGGACGGGTGGTAGAAGTGTTCCGTGTCCTCTGGGTACTCCTTGTAGACCTCCACCAGGGTCTCCCGTGGCTGACACATGCTTTTGTTATACACCTCCAGGAAGGGAACAACTGCATGAGGGGAGGGGAGGGAGAAGGAGAGTGTGAGGGAGAGGGAGAGGGAGGAAGAGAGGGACGGGTTAGGGAGGGAGGGAGAAAGAGAGCATTGGATTGAGGTCAAATTGTTTGTATATGTGACAACTCAATCCAAACTCACACCTGGTTTCCAAAAACATTGCATTTTGTGTGCAACACATTGACCTTGGTCTGGTCTGTCTGTGAGACAATTGCTAGCCCTACATGCCAGCAGGCAAAAAAGGGAACTGACCTGTCTATGAAACAGTCCCTAACCCAGAGAAGGCTGTGCCAGGGCCCTGTGTAGGCCCAGAACACTGTGTTGTGAGGAGCCTTGGCCCTGCTCCAGCAAACAGCAACCCCCTGCCCTACACAGCCACCTCTGCTTTCCAAGCCATTACGCAATAATGGCGTCAGCAAAGGGCCCACACCAGGCTTCAACTTCAGCTGGCAACCATGTTGGTTGTACACCTGTCAGTTCAGCTGCCACTCCTCTTCTCCCTTCCTGCTCATCCCTTTTTTCAATACGTCCACCTCTATTCTTTGCTAAATCTCTTCTCTCTTTGACAACAAACACACACACAAACACACACACACACGTCATTACCAAACAGTCCCTTTTATTTTGCCTTTTTTTCCACTCAGCCCAGCAGTGGAGCAGGGCTGTTGTGTTTCTTTGTCACAGAGAGAGGTGTAGGCATTGGCATTTCCTTAGGCCATGCTCATTACCAAATCCAGCTTAGCAGATAAACAAAGGCACAGATCTGGAGCTCCCAGAACTAACAATGGCAGCCATTGTGTGAAACGAGGGTCTTAATTTTTCCTCGGTAACGCACGCAGCAACACACATACACGCACGCAAAGTATACTCACATACAATTCCAGCCAGGCATATCTATGAAAAGACCAGAAGATATAAACTACATAAAAAAATCACTCTGGTCTCCCATGGAGTAGCCTCCATGTTTTATGGGAGGGTGGTCAGAGGGGCAATTAACTGCCCCATTCTGGAATGATCTGCGGACAGACACAGCTGACTGTCGCTCCGCTCTGTGACCCCAGTGCCTCGTGACCCCACGAGCAGCCTGGGAGGCAGTGACCTCAGGCACTATGGCGCCAGGGTTGACCTTTCACCCCTGACCCACCCCTCAGAAAGAAAAAAAAAGCCCACCAACACGCATGGAAGCTGTTTTCTGCCCCAGTGAAAAGCAGCCACCACCACCGCCACCACCACCACAACACCAACACCTCATGGCCCTGGTCGTCTCCGCGTGGGCCCTGAGTCCACACAGCTGCGTGCCTGTGCATAAACCTCCCTCACCGACGACAAACACAGCAATGCCTCTTCGGGATAAGGCCTGTGTTTTGGGCTGCCCAAGGGAAGCATGTCTGCAGCACAAGGTCATTATCATTACACGTCTGGCTCTCTCGATCGCTGGCCTGCTCGTTTGTCGGCCAGGATGGAGGCAACACCGCACAGATGGCTGTTTTCTATCCATTTCCTCTTCTATCCCCTCTTCCACCCCCACCCCGACCCCCTATTTCTTTCTTTTATTCTGTTCTAATTCGAATGCCCCCCTTCTGCAACAGGTATATCAAATTTGCACTTAGGCTACTCCTGCAACCACTGATTGAGTCTGCGTAACATCTGATGCTGACATTTTATAGGTCAGGCCAAGCTCATCAAATGTCAGTCCTCCTAGACTAGGCTGACAAAAAAAAAGATAATGTTGCATTCTCTGTGAGGCATCGCTGCTATAGGCCAACTCTGTGTGGCCCGTTTTATAAATCTTACTGCCATTTGTCATGGCTGTTTGAGCTTGTCAATGAGCTGATAGTTGGCTATCACGGTTGGCCTGGGCACAAACAGTTAGTGACTGTGGCACAGTTATGAAGGTCAAAATCATGTGGGAGTAAGCACCCGTGGGTCTCAGTATCAACACGAAATACTCTTCTGCTGGCCACACCGTGTAACATTGACGAAAACAGACCCGACCTGACCTTGAGTTCTGCATTTGTGGCAGAGTGAGTTACATCATGGCCAATAAATAAACATCAGCAGAACACCATTTTCAGACTGAAATATCAGATGAGCCAGGTGTCAAACTCAGTCTTCTCTATAATGAATAACGTGTTATGTAATATTCCTTTTTCTCTCACAATGCTCTCCTAATGTCTAATGCCTAATGTGGGCTACAGTTAGGTTTCGTTACTCCTCAGAAGGGAGAGCGCTATTCAGCTCATGGAAATCGTGTAGTCGTGACATTCCACACAGCTCACACTACCGGCAGGTGGCGGTATGTTCTCCTAACATCACCAGTGCACACAACGCATCGGACGCTTTACATGTGTTCATACAATAAGTCCACATGTCACCTTACCTTCATTTTTGCCCTTTCCTCCCTCCTTGGGTATGTGAGCACACTAGCGGGAAAGAAAGGAAAACACACAAAGTGTAAGTCTTGTATTGTACATCTTCTAGACACTTGTGATATGAGTGGGGGAGGGTCAACTTGGCTACATGGCTACAAGGCAGAAAAGTTGGCACGAAGATAATTTCACTACAACAGGACCGTTTTGGTTTGCCACATTTTAATACCTAACCAGTTCATGTGTGTCTTTCACACAGAAGGGCTATACTGCGATAGAGTGAACTAAATCCTGCTTTTCGGATGCATTGCGATTCAAAAAGCGTTCCTCAACGTTACTCTCTTGCTGTCTTTTGCTGGCAAGCGAGAGTGTTTGATAATCGGTTCCCGCCGCCGGTCGCTGGGATAGACCGCCGTGTGGGATAGTCACGTCAGGTGGTGCAGACTGTTGCAAGAGCTCTGACTATTGCGTGAGAAACATGCCAATTTGACCTCATCACTCAAGTAGGCTGAAGTAATCCATCTATGTCTTTGCAAACGCATTAGAGTAGCTTATTTGGGCTTTGTCGTTAGAATCCGTCGCGAAAGGGGTAACTGTGCACATTACTAATAGCCATTTTTTTTTAATTTTAGAATAAAATTAATTGGGGTATTCGCCTTTAAATCTTTAGTGGACGAGAAACAGCCAAATGTTGCATTGTAAGCTCTGTGCTACAATAATTCATGCAAAACACGCACATAAGGGATAGACGCCATAAACTCTCATGTGACTAAAAAAGTTTCCATTGTTAGCCTAATGGAAAAAGTAAATGACATTGTGCAAGGAGGCGTGAGAGTTAAGCGGTGCGAACCTAGTTACTGTTGTTGTAGTGTATATTAAATTAAGCGCAAGACCGGCAATTTTATTGACAGACTAATAAGGTATGGACAATGTGGGGTGCGGAGAGAGCACTCTAATATAAAATGATGTGTGTAAACCCACATGTGCGCAAAGATGGTGTGTTTTTGCGCACACTTGCCGGTCGTGTCGATTAACTGCGAGAGCCATGTAACAGCCATACCGTACAATTCAAACAATTTGTAACAAAACCAAATCGTTTGGCACTGACACTGGCAGACACTGTCGTGAATTCTGTTAAACAAGAATATAAGACATGTAAGACGAGCTATTTACTTAATTTAGTTTCTGGTGTGTAGTGTGTACCCTATATATCGGCTAGGTTGCAAAAATGCATTTTTTTTGTGTGGGGGGGTCTACTGTCATCATTATCACGTTGTCGCCCAAAACACTGTTTGCCTTTAACATTAAGCAAAACCAAATGGGATTCTGTCACTGAGCAGTTTAAAAAATGTACAAAAGGCACACAGTTTCGCACCAAAATGCAGTTGGTGCAACACTGCTGTCATGTGAGATTTCATTGACATTGCAAGAGCGAGCGTTAATTATTAATCGCCGAGGGTTTTATTAATTAAACATGAAATACATTATCTTCCATAATCAGCCCAGCTTATCACCCCCTCCCCACTATTGCCGCCCCGTGTCTTGGTGTCTTACCTTTACAGCGGACAGATGAAGGAGCGCCGCAAAAAGGAATTGTACCAAACTGACAACAAAGTTCATGGTGGTAATTCCAAAGGTGACACACAGGTTATATGCTGTCCAAATCGCTACTTGTTCAAAGACTGAGACGCACAGAAGCAAAAAACAAAGGCCCGAAATCTGGGGATAAGTTGCGCTATAGTGACACCGATCCCATGTTGGCGCACTAAAAGCGGACACCTGGGAAATCCTAATGGAATAATGTCTAAGATCTGCCTCCAAATATTAAAGTATAAACATCCACAGTGCCTAGGCTTTCACTGTCTTCGGCAGCAAACAGGGACATTCAATCCAAAGCAAAACAAAAAAGCCATCATTAATATATGGTATCACTCCAAAGAGGTCTTGATCATAGACGAATGTAAAAAAAAAACTTTTAGTCTTCCAAGCCCAACTCTGCGATCAAACCCAGGACCAGAACAGAACCCACGAAGGACGCGTGTGAAGGAATTGAAAGAATTGATCCACTGAAATCTCCCAATTGAAATTCGGTTCAAAATCGTTTCCTGTTGCCGTTGTCTGTTATGTTATGTCTTTGTTCCACTTAGACCTCCAGCGCTGAATAACTGCGGAGCTTGTCCTTCACCGCTCTTTCTGTAGTAGCATAGTGGAGGCGGGGCAGGACGTTCATTGCGTGAATGGTGAATGTGCGTGGAAAGAAGGCAAGATCAGTGGAATTATTTTAACCTTAGCTTTCGAGTGAATCATATAGGATAAATATACGTCAGAATAGCATATAATAGGTAATGATATTCAAAATTATATTTATCTGAGACTTTAGTTAGATTATACGACAGACTTTTTTTAAACGAAAGCTGAATTGGACAGAATTTAGCGTTATGAAATGGACTACTTCAGGTCTTCTCTTAATGTTGTCTTTTTGCCTAGAAATTTGTCATGCGAGAGTCTTTACAAGGACGCCTTATTGTCTGAAGGGCAAAGTACGAAGACATGTAATATGCAAGTTATGGACTATGTCCCAGCGCACTGCAGCGGAGACATTGGCGTGATCATGCAGATGATTCACATCGTCATGTTTAAGGGTTATGGTGTTGCTTTTTGCCGTAACAGATATGATAGACTCTTAGTTTTTTGTTCAATATCGACCTGAAACATGTACCGGCTTACGTTTACCCACATGTCGTTCGGTATACTATACCCTACACAGGTAGGAAACCGGCTTCAAATACACAGCTGCGATCTGACAGCAACTTAAACTCATTCGTCACAGACAGAGCATTGAAATATAGAAATAATTCTCCGAATATAATTTGTGTGTGCTTTATCATACACACCATGACTTGCTGCACAGTTCACTGTCGTTAAAGTATCCTTCTTAGTGTGGGGAGAAAGGTTTTACAGAGAAGCAGGAGAGTTACTGAAAATGCTTCCATGAAACTTATAAAGGGCACCTGAAGCAAGCTACTCCACTTATGGCATATTGTAGGGCAATAGCGTGCCTGACATTCAAGATTAGTGTAAAAATAAATAAATAATAAAAAATGAAAAAAAATAAAAAAAATCTGAGCAGCAGGCATGTGATCTGGTGGGACCCTTGAGATTTGTTTGGTTGTAAGCAGTAGAGCGTTTCTAGTTGTTTCTTGGTAAGAGGAAGGAGGGTATGATCGGAACTGGGGTAGTCGGTTACCTGGGGGACAGTACATGGTGGTGATAGGGATGGTGTTGTGGGGGCGGGTGGTGGTGGTGGGGGTTGTTGGTTAGTTACCTGGGGGAGACTGCTGCTGGGAGGTTGGCATGCCATGGCTGGGGAGGGATTAAGTAGCGCCCCTGCTGGGCTGATGGGAAGAGAGGAGAGGGCTAACCCCCCCACCACCACCACCACCATTCCACCCCCCAACTCCTTCCTCTCAACATTCCCATGTTATATACAGGGACACACATGTGTGCCTCAAGCCCCATTAACACTCAGGGTCCCACCTTTTACTTAACACACTCACACACACACACACACACACACACACACACCTTCATCCATCATACAGACACACACACGCACGCACACACAAGCACGCCCACTTGTTTCGTCTTTGTCCCCCCTGGCAGAAGAATTCTTGTTCCTCATTCACCCGACGGCAGGCCGACGGCAAGGCATTCTTCTGGACCAGAGATGGCTTACTGCTCTCTCTCTCTCTCTCTCTCCTTCCCTCTCTCTCTCTCCCTCTCTCTCCCTCTCTCTCCCTCTCTCTCTCTCTCCCCCTCTCCTCTCTCTCTCTGTCTCGCTCACTGCTCCCAAGGAGCCTCTCCAGAGGGTTGCCATGGCTCCCAGCCACTCAAATGTCCCTCTTGTCCTTGCGTGGCTCCTCCATGTGCCTCTTGTGGGGCTGAGGAGTTCCTCCGGCACCGCCAGACTCCGGCCACTCAGGGCCCCTCCGACTCTGGTAATTAGCTTGCTTGGGAACCCCCAAAAGACGCTGAAATATCGATTTAATTAATAGCGAACTCTGGCCAGCCATTAACACAAAAGCACACACCCCCCCTTCTCTCCCCATACACACACATACACACACACACATACACACACACAGAAAAGGAAAAAAAGCCCTCTTGCCAATAGACACGGGGAAAGCACATGGGACAGGGGCCACAAAGGCCGTGCTGTGCCAAAACAGTGAACAGGGCGTAGTGGTTAACACACGCAGCGCAGGAGAGCCAAGACAAGGGGCATCCTATAGGAGGTGGGCAAGACGTGGTGCACCCAGTGACCTGTTCCAGCTCCACCTGACCAGAGCTTCCTTGCGGCTGGACTCTAAGCTGCATAGGTGTCCTCTCATAGCCAGTAGCTCTGGCAGCAGTAGCAGTAGCAGCAGTAGTAGCAGTAGTAGTAGCACAGTCTGTCCTGTGCATCTAAAAGTGAGCTGACTGCAGCCTCGACAGACTTGGGCCAAGGCCAGGCTAACCCATGCACTGACATAACGGGAGTATAAACATGCCATGTCTGTTCAAACATGCCCCCCCCCCCTTTCCTCCTCCTTCAGCTGTGCCTCAAACATTTCCTTCATGTTTGCCTTTCTCATTGTGTGCAGAGATAGCAGCAGAAGACAAGACTTCACTCCTGAACAAAGCCCTTCTTCATGCCTGTGATAGCATCAGGGAGGCAGCTTGGGACAGAGCAAGCGGAGCTGGAGACGTTCCGCATTTTCATCCCTAGAGGGCGCTGTACAAACACTTCGCCGCGTCACCCAAAAAAAAAAAAAACAATCTGAAGCCAAAGACATTTCTCTGTTGACATTATAGAATAACACATTTGCACTGCAAACAGAATTGTATCCAAAACAAGAAGCTCTGCGCATTGTCGTGTTTGATTGTGAACAGCCCTCTCAAATGACCGCTTTTATGGGCTTACGCCACAGTCTAGCGCTTGGCTCGGTCTTCGCCTGTCACTCACTCACACGAGACCGGCGCTCCATGCGGGATGCTTCAGTACGACTATCCGAGACAAGAACGTCACTGCGGAGAGATGGCCCAGCATGGACAGCACAGCATCACATGAGTGGCCAGGTCTTGAAGCAGTCAGAGGAGCAATAAAGCTGTTGTGCTTTATCACACCCATGTCACTCCTCCAGTAGGTCAATAAATGAAATATTTAGGTTCTCACCCCCCTAGACACCCATCACACACAATGTGGGGCAGAAGATCAGAAACATTATTTAAAGGAAAGATACAAAGTACTGTGCACATACCACTTGTGTACACAAACACACACACAGACTGACATAGAGATGCATTTATGCACTAATTCAGAAACGAGAGAGAGAGAAGCTGTTAGCAGCCCAGCATACACATAGAACAACAGGATAGATTTCAAATAAAAGCTTCAAAGAGTTGTATTGTCACACAGAATGAAATACTGAAAGGAAGACATGCAGTGAAATTGCAAATTCTGTTATTAAATTCTGTTCTTGAAATGAAACCCTGACTCATGAATCTCTTAACACGCAATGAGTGAATCATCGGGAAAGAGTGCTCCTCAGATTTGTTTATTTCTGATCTGATCCGATGTGATCTGAGAGAGAGTGGGTTGTGACAGACAGACAGATGTGAGCCAAGGTGTTTGGTGAAACCCCCGTCAGGGAGCTTGTAAGGGGAGAAGCGGAAGCTCAGCTTGTTAGTGGAGGATGGAGCCCAGTTGCATGCGGTGTCTTGTAGTCTTGGCAAGATGCGGCGCTCGGGCAGCCTGCCCTGCGCAATTGCTTTCAGTGCCGCAGACGCATAATGTATGTGTAACGCACATGTCTGGTCCAGGAAAGAGATGTTCTTCTCACGTGAGGATTTGCACCTCATTTTGGGGCCCCAGGACTCTGCTGTTTCTCTGTTGTTTCTGATCTTCTCTGTCTCTCTCTCCTCTCCCTCCCCCCTTCTCTCTCTCTCTCTCTCTCTCTCTCTCTCTCTCTCTCTCTCTCTCTCTCTCTATCCCTCTGGTAGCTCCACCAACATTGCTGAATCCAGTCCCCTTATCCCACATCTTGGCAGTGTATAGCCTACTGAACAATTCCTACATATCTCCCCCTCTCTCTCTTAAGACTATCCAACAGCATGTGTTTCCTCTGAGCACACACACCACATACAGTAATCCCCTTACGCCTTTACTCCCTTACACGTACGTAGCCTATAGCACAGTATGGCCAGTTATCCCCTTGTTTATTTTACCCTGCCCACAGCTCATTGGCTATTTATGCTATGTATGTATTGGTTATGTATGCTCTATATACTGGTTATTTATGCGGTGCGTATTGGTTATGTATGCTATGTATGTAGTGTTTATTTATGCTGTATATCTTGGCTATTCATGCTGTATATATTGATTATTTATGCTGTATATATTGGTTACTTTATGCTAATTGCTAGCGTTTCCCTGCTGTCTGCTCTCCTCTCGTGAGCTGTGATGGTGCCACATGGGGCCTGTGTGTCTATTGGCTGTTTCCGTTTTATCACTCTCCTTGGGCACGGGCTCGCCTCCGTGCTTGTTGTGTCTCTCCAGAGGAGATATTATGGATGTCTGTGTACTCAATGTCCTCTCATACAAGAGAGAAAAAAAGCACTCTTTTTCTTTTTTTTTTTGTCTGCTCTCAAGAACATCATAAAGAGTCTACGGAGGTTTCATGTTTGTTTTGAAAAAAAAAAAAAGAAAAAGTAATTGTCTGACAACTATAACATAACCTTCTGGTAACCCGTAAAGGCATTGAACATTGAGATGGATTTCTTTCAAAAAATGATATAGTATTTATTTAAAAAACAAAGAGGCTTTTTATTGTCAAAATGTGTGTATTTGTGTAGGCAAAGGAAGTGGTAGTTCAAATGTATGTAGACCTAGTCCAGGTCAAGCATTGTGTGTGTGTGTGTGTGTGTGTGTGTGAGTGCACGCGTTGTAATCAGACCATTGTTATGCAATATCATTCTGTATCAGTGGCACCAGATATGACTTTGAGCTAAATAATCTCCTAGGTTCTCCTTAACACACACACACACATACACACACACACACACACACACACACACACACACTTGCACACTCTTGTTGAGTGACACGCACTCACACTCTTGTTCAGCCCCCCTGCCCCCTAACACACACACACAAACATATACACACACGTGCACACACACACACACACACACACACACACAGACAAACTCTTGTTGAGTGACACGCACCCACACTCTTGTTTAGTTCCCCCTCTCTCTCTCTCTCATACACACACACACACACACACACACACACTACCCCCCTTGCAGTCCTCTGAGCTGCTCCAGGCCCTTGTCCTTAATCCTGCGAGCTGGTTGGAGGCCCGTAAGACCTCTCACATGCTTTCTGCGAAAATATTTAGTCTGGGCCCCACGTCACGTCCTGGGGAGTCACAGCGATAACACACACACACACACATACACACACACACACACACACAAGCACCAGCAGATCAAGACCAGAGCTGGGAAAGCTATCATCACACAACTTGGCACGCACAAACACACACCCACACAGTACACATCCACCTCACATACATTTATTCTCATACGCATACTTCTCTATGTACACACATACAGTACATACACACCACGTACACAAACACATTTCAAAACTTTATGGGACACACACACACACACACACACACAAGATTTGAGAACACCAGGGATTAGACAGGAGGGAGTCCCTCTAGAAGTGATGTAACGTGAGCTCTGGGACAAGGAGAACTCCCTGTCTTTGTACACACACACACACACACACACACACACACACACACACACACACACACATACACATTCTTGACACATGTGAACCTGAGAAGTAGGATAAGAAGAGCTCCCTGTCTCTTCTTGTGGAGACAGACACACATACTCTTTCTGTCACACACACACACACACACACACACACGTCGTACTCCCTGTCTCTGCAGTGACACTCCTTAGTCCCCGAAGCATTAGGATTTAATTGAAGAATAACAAGTGTGGGCCTTTGCTGCGTCAAAGCCTCCCCTCAGCTTTCTGCTGATGTGTGTGAAAATCCCTCTGGGTCCCCGAGCAGGAAACTTAATGATCTCCCCCCATCCTGTCTCCTCAGCACCCTCGCCCACACTAAACACACACCACACACGTGTGTTTGTGTGTGTTGTGGCCTCCGCTGTTGGTAAAACACACAAGCTTCCCCAATCCCAGCACACACACACACACACTTAAGTATTTTTTTTTTCAGAGCAATCAGCATTTTGGTGTGCCTTCGGAAGCCCACATACAGACGTTCTAACGCGGGCCCCTTCCGCTACGCTGTGTTTCGACACACAAAAATCTACGAGACCTGTCAACACGACAACTTCCTGAATGTGTGTTTGCAACCTAAACAGTTGTCAGCCTCAATCAGTCGTACCCACAACTAACAACAACACGGCCAGCATAACACTGCCAAATGTTCAATCAGAGGCAAGAATCTAAGCCTTTTTTTCAACACGGGATCAGATTGCATGTCAGTCTGTGAAACGGCACAGAAGTATGTGGTGCCGAGAAGAAAAAAAGAGTGATTCAGCAAAACAGACACCATTCCTATTTTAGGGCCCTATAAATGCAATTGGGCCCGAATGTAGACCCCGACAGCTACTACAGTAGGGCTGAGAGGTCGTGTGTGTGTGCTGCATGAATGGGCAGACTGTTGTGATCATGCAGTACGTTATGTCACACATTATTCGTTTAGAGCCAATTAGATTACGGCCAGGAAGAGAGAGGGACCAGGATGAGAGAGAGTACCAGGAGGCCGACGCTGCACGCTGCTGCCGTGAAATCACTCGTTCGGTTCGCTCACTCCTTTAAAGTCCCTGGCTGCACCTAGTTCTCCTGATGACACACACAAGACAACCAGCGCCATTGCTCTGGCACCATTTTCAGTTTGTGTGTGTGTGTGTGTGTGTGTCCATGACAAATGGCTGGTGTCACGCTGAGCCCACTTGCGTAACGTTTTCTAGTCTTGATGAATGAGTGCCGCTTGGAACGTTGAGTAAGAACTCGTGACGACCGACACAAACGCCCGTCAAACCCCCTCGCAAGCGCTCTGGGACTGGATTTGTGTGTAAATTTGATTGTGTGATTGGGCATGTACCAAAAACACACAGTTTTCTAGGGGAATTGATCATGGCCGACATTCTAACCTGAACTGCATTCCTTTTTTGTTAAGCACAGAACTGCCCTTGTTTATGAAATGCGCTATACAAACAAACTTGCCTTGCCGTACCTGCTGAGCTTTAATAATCTGATCGCAAAGGTGTCTTAAGGTGTCTGTCCCACATGCATGTACCATATTTGCCACTCATCCGATTGTGCATGAATTTTGTAATAGAGGAAGATTATGTTGCCATCCTCTCAGACTTTGCCAGGGACCCGTTTTAACACCTCGATGCCCCAAGTTTCCCCTCCATGCTGCATACAGTATATGGGTCGCCCTGGCTAATGTCCAATGTGTCACTCACTGTAAAACACTGGGGATCGGCCCCTCAAACAACTCGCATGTCCAGCTGTTAGTAGTGGTCTCTGGACAGTGTGCATGTGGTCAGTGGTCCCACACGGGGGATTGTGTACATGCTCAGCTCAGCTCCGCAGCAAAAACATCTTTAACGTGAGAATCTGGCTTTTGACTGCCGGCCTTCATGGTCTTTTGAGTAGGTTGCTGCCTGTCATGTGGTGGTGATTTGCTGGGGAATGTCAGCTAATATGGGTCTGGGACAAGCTCAAGGACAGCGATTATTAAAGCAAAATCTTATGGTCTGCCTCCTGCCTGCCTTACTACGAGCACATGATGACCAAACACACAGCCAGACACAGACACAGGCACAGGCACAAGCACAGCCCAGCGAGCGGCCGACTGAACCGCCGCAGTGGGTTAAACTCAGTGGCAGGCACATTGCATCACGTCACGTAAGCGATTAGACTGTGGGGGCCAGAGCAAAGACAATGCGTTTTTGGGGATAATCATATCACATTCGCAAAATAAAGCATGACAAAAGGCACTTGCCAGATCCCCAGACCAAAACAGTGACATTCTTATCGGACAGGCAGAGAAAAACAGTCGGGAAAGCCGAAGGAGTCCCAACTCCTGCAGGGGAGAGTTTAAGAGAACCAGCGTCAGACTTGGTTCTCAGCCCAGTACAGGCAGGGGGTGTGGGGCTGGGGGGGGTGGGGTGTGGGGCTTGGGATCGGTTCGGGACCAGTTGTGACTTACAGGGTTGTACAAGGCACAGCATGTGAGCGGAGCAGGTCGCTCGTAATGCACCCTGACGTTTATTTTCGTAACGAAGTCAGAAAACAAGCTGCAGCAATTCCCATTCCCCACCGACTGAAGGAACCAGGAAGATTTGTGACTCAGGAGGAACAAACAAACACAGGGTCTAATTGGGGGTGTTGGTGGTTGTGTGTGTGTGACTGTGTGTGTGTGTGTGTGTGTTTAGGTAAGGTGGATAGCTGGGGGTTAGGTTTAGTGAGTGTATGTGTGTGTGTACATTTGTGTGGGTGTGTGTGTGTGTGTGTGTGTGTGTGTGTGTGTGTGTGTTTAGGTAAGGTGGATAGCTGGGGGTTAGGTTTAGTGAATGTATGTGTGTGTGTGTGTGTGTGTGTGTGTGTGTGTGTGTGTGTGTGTGTGTGTGTGTGTGTGTGTGTGAGAGAGTGTGTGTGTGTGTGTTTAGGGTAGGCAAGGTAGCCGGGGCCGAGTTATGTCAGTAAACTCACAGACACACAAGCCCCTGCTGAGCCAGCGTCTCGCCCCAAGATCTGCCCAGGACTCTCGGGTTCCTCATCATCCCAGGCATGGCATCCCTCGGAGGCATCCAGGCCTGCTGTGGCTTTTCCCATGCACTTCCCAATCACTTCCTTGTGAATCCACTCCAATCTAAAACCAGTGGATTTACAGAGCCGTGGAAAAGCACACAAGACCATTTTTTTCTCTTCTCTGTCTTTCTCTCTCTCTCTCTCTTTCTCTCTCTCTCTTTCTCTCTCTGTCTCTCTCTCTCTCTTGCTCTCTGTTTCTCTTTCTCTCTCCCTCTCTCTCTCTTTCTGTCTCTCTCTGTTTCTCTCTCTGTCTCTCTCTCTCTCTCTCTCTGTCTGTCTGTCTTTTTCTCTCTCCTCTCTCTTTCTGTCTCTCTCTCTCTCTCTCTCTCTCTCTCTCTCTCTCTCTCTCTCTCTCTCTCTCTCTCTTTGGCTTGTTCTGGGGCTCTGGCCATTTGCTCCGGGTGAGATCCGGTTGGGTGGTCCCTTCCAGGCTTCCGTCTCCTCCATGTGTCTAGCCACTGGCCGGTGCCTTCCCTTCCCTTCCCTTGCCTTCTCAGACAACCCTCCGGCTCCAGGCCAGCCTTTCCCAGGAACACTACACTGGGCCCCGCCGCGGAGCCACACACACACACACACACACACACACACACATACACACACACACACAAATGTATGCACACAAATGTACACACACACACACACTTCAACTCACTAAACCTAACCCCCAGCTATCCACCCTACCACACACACACACACACACACACACACACACACACACACACACATCTGTGGGCTTCCCAGCAGGCCTGGCCACACTCTCCTATCTGCAGGCCACAACCCTGCCTCTCACACACTCACCGAGGGCTAGCAGGGTCTGGTAATGACCTCTCCTATCTATGTCTCTAGTATGTGCATATTTCGTAGCAGGCTCTCACTCAGTTTGTGTGTGTGTGTGTGTGTATATACACTGTCTGTGTCATTTTTTCTGCACAGCATTTCTGTGCACCAAGTACTAGCATGGCCTGACCACAGCCTCTATCCCTACATACCATCTTGTACTGTAGGTGCATATTCTGCAGCAAGGTTTTATCTTAGTGTGTGTGTGTGTGTGTGTGTGTGTGTGTATGTGTGGGTGCGCCTGGGTGCATGCATGTGTGTGACTGTGACTGTGTGTGTGTATGTATTTGTGTGTGTGCCCCGCATGCATGTGTATGTGTGTACTCCCCTGTGAGATCCCCACCCACCCCACCCTCATTTTCTACCCCTGCAGCTGGGTGAGCACAGAGCACAGTAGAGTCTGCTGCCCCAGCCAGCCCCACCAGGTCACGGGCACTCAACTCCCAGCGAGCAGGCAGCGAGCTGCTGGAAAAACTATCCCCTTTCTCTCTGTGCTGTGGTCGCCTAAATGCCTGGATGCAATTATGTAAATTTCCTCTCTGTAAGTGGGTTCGAGCTGGTATGTGTGTGTGCTAACCATCCCACCATCGCTTCGTCCGCGGGACTGGGGCAGGGCAGGGCAGTCAGAATAACTTCACACGGTTACCTCTTTGCACGTGATAGCGTGACAGCCTTCATTTTCTCTCTTCTGTTTCTCTCTTTTTTTTGGTTAAGTGTGTATACAGAATTATAGCATTTGGTTAAATGTGTGTACAGCCCTATGCGTATACAGCATTTATTGAGACAAACTGAGGAAGGCAGAACGCCAAAACGCATCTGTGGGAATAAATGTTGTGTATGCATAGTGCAGCC
>CM059277.1:8601351-8608851 GCA_030347295.1 Setipinna tenuifilis
AATAGTAGTGCAAGACAAGATACAGAATAAAGGGGGGGGGGCATAGTTCTGAGGCAGAGTTATACAGAGTTATTGCACATGGCTTTAATATTGAACAGTAATGACTGTCCTATGCTATGTGCAGTGGACAAAGAGAGTAACGATATTTCACAGTATACAGATACAGATTGCACAGTATTGCCATAGTATTAAATTGCATATTGCATAGTAGGTGGATGGAAGGTTGAAATGTGGGACGTTTTCTCCGCACAGCGGACCATGTGACTGTGGGAATACTCCACCTCTTCTGCATACAGACACACATCCTGCATCAATTTCTGGTAACACTTTATTTTACTGTTCCTTTTTATGGTATCTACATGTAACAACATGTAATATTGTGTACTTACACTGTACATACCTAAGACCAATCCCTAACCTTCTACGGTAGACTGTAAGTACATAATATTGTTACACATTTTGTTACACTGTACCAAATTAATGCAACAGGGACAATGAGGTAGAGTGTAATCCAATTTCTATATCTAACCCCAAAACCTCCATCCACTTTCCCAGCTCAGGAAGACAAACATGAACTGCCAAACAATATCTCCAGAGCTGACAACATTGTACATTGCGTTACACTTTAGGACATGTTGTTATCTTCAGTTACTGTGAGTGAAATTTGAATGCAAACATCGGGAATCATCTTACGGTCCCTATGTGGCTAAAATCAGTCGTTAGGTCCATTAGAGCTGGAGCCATGGGTAAATAAAATCTCCTCTTGTGGATTTTTCTGTCGGTAATAGAGTACTTGGATAGTGTACATGGGAAGGTTTATCCCTGTTCAGCAATGTCGCCCAGGGCCCCTTTTTAGTGTAATGACAGCGCAGAGAGCACAGATGGTCTCCTTTCCCTTCATTAATTAAAGCAAACACACGGCTAATTTATCACGTCTCCCCGCTAGTCCCTGATGTTAGCTCTGACGGTCACCCCCCGCCGCTGTGCCAGGAACACAGGAGCGGGCCAGGAGCTCAGCAAGTGCGCAAACAGACTCACGGAGCGTGGCAACGTGGTGGTGGTGGTGGCGGCCACAGCTCCCCCCCTCCAGCCTCCCGCACACCCCCTCGCCGCCCCCTCTCTCCCTCCCTTCCTCCCTCCCTTCAAACAGGAATAACAGGCAGATTAAATCACGTTAATTTCCTCTCCTCCGCGCTGACTGACCCCGTGACCTCTGGCCAGCTGCGGAGAGAGGGGGCATGCCACGGGATCGGCCACGTTCTCAGAAGTGACTCAGAAGAGACCGGAACAATGATGATGATGTTCAGGCCTCGCCACACGTATGGTTGTCAGCGTGATAGCTTAATGAAGATCAGTGACAGGAAGAGAGAGAGATTGAGAGGTTGCTTGCTTTCAATTTCACTAGTTTGGAGACATCACACTTAAAAACATTCTACTACACTACAATAGTCTAAGATGTAGCCCTGAAACCCCGACACCCGGATAGTGATTAAGGCCAAAGAGGAGTGTCGAGCTGTCAGTGGGTTGAAAGAAGAATGAAGATCTGTGACAGGAAGAGAGAGAGAAAGAGGTTACATTCTTTCAATTTTACTAGTTTGGAGACATCACACTTCTACTACACTACAATAGTGTAAGATGTAGCCCTGAAGGCCCGACACCCGGACAGTGATTAAGGCCAGAGAGCAGTGTCGAGCTGTCAGCGGGTTCAAAGAAGAATAAAGATCTGTGACAGGAAGAGAGAGAGATTGAGAGGTTACATTCTTTCAATTTTACTAGTTTGGAGACATCGCCCTTCTACTACACAACAATATTCTACTACACTCCAATAGTCTAAGATGTGGCCCCGAAGGCCCGACCCCCGGACAGTGATTAAGGCCAAAGAGGAGTGTCGAGCTGTCAGCGGGCTGAAAGAAGGGAAGGGATTAGCGAGAGGACTTGCACGTAGGCCTCGGACTCGGCCGTGTCTGTCTGACTGACTGAGCTGAGTCTGCTTTAGCTTCAGCTAGATTCTTCTGAGCTCCCTCATTCCTGAAAGCCATCCAAGCCCCTTTTCCCTGGCACTGCTGCGCGCTCCTCGTGTTTGCTGTGCAGCTTTGCGCCGCTCTGTTTGACCAGGCTAATTGGAGTGAGCACATTTGTTTGAGATTCATTCCAGGGGCTCCCAGTCGAGAGTGCGTCCCGTCCCGTCCTGTCTGTCTGTCCGTCCGTCTGACCGGAGCCACCCTCCTCCTCCTTCTCCTCCTCCTCCTCCTCCTCCTCCTTCTCCTCCTCCTCCTCCTCCTCGTCCTTGCCTCTCTGTCTCTGTTCGGAGCGCGCCAGTGTGCTCAAGCACTTTGCAGCCTGTCTGCACGGCAGTGAATTTGCACAGCTGTGTATCCCACGCTGCTGCAATTTGCCTTGTCTGAGTAAACTAGAGGGATGTGGGGCTAAAGTATTTTAACAGCTCTCCTGTCAGACACACATACACACACACACACACACACACACACAGAAATATGCACACATGCCTCACACACTCTCTTTGACACAAACACACACAAACATACGCATGTCGTACAGGAAAACAGGGAGGTGTTATCGCAATCAAAACACGCCGCTCAAGCTCACAGCTCACAGCTCACAACTCGGCCATTAGGCAGATAATTCCCCCTGACAGGCCGCGTGTGTCCCCCACCGCGGGGAGGTGACGCGGGTCAAGAGCGTGTGACAGGTCCAAACCGGCTCGTGGGCCGACCCGAGGAAAGGCCGATAAAAATATGGAGTGTGGAGTCAGCAGGGACATAAAAGGGCTTCAAAGACTCGGGGACTCGGGGACTCAGAGCTCAGCTCAGCTCGTTTGCCGGTCCCTCTGGTCAGACCAGGGCAAGGCCAGCACAGCCACTCAGGGGTGTCAGGGTTGCGTGTGTGTGTGTGAGTAAGTGTGTGTGAGTGTGTGTGTGTGTGTGTGTGTGTGTGTATGTGTGAGTAAGTGTGTGTTAGTGAGTGAATGTGTGAGCAAGTGTGTGTTTGTGTGTGAGTAAGTGTGTGTGTGTGTGAGTAAGTGTGTGTGTGTGAGTAAGTGTGTGTGAGTGTGTGTGTGTGTGTGCGTGTGTGAGTGTAGGCCAGTGTGGGGTTAATGGCTTTGTAGTTCTGCTGGGTTTTTTTGCTTTTGGGTCATGTTGGGGGTGAGCAGCTGATTTCTATGTGCCCCCTCTCCTTGACATGCACACACACACACACGCACGCACACTCGCACTCGCACACACACACACACACACACACACACACACACACACACAAGCTGAGACAAGTTCTTCCCTCAGCCCCAGACTCTTATGAAACAAATGCAGCACTAATGAAGATAGGGGTGGTCTGTGCTGTGCGTGTGTGTGTGTGTGTGTGTGTGTGTGTGTGTGTGTCTATGTGAGTGTGTGTGTGTGTCTGAGAGAGAGAGACAAAGAAGTGGAGAGGGAGAGACAAAGTGTGGGTGAGACACTTTTGTGTGTCGTGTGGATGTGCGTGAGATTAAAACAACATCATCCATATGTTTTGAAACCTGAACTCCTTTTTTTTCTTTCCTCTTTCTCTCCTTTTTTGTCCTTTTTTCTCCTCTTTCTCACTCTCACTCACTCTCTTTCTCTCCTTCATTCCCCTCACACTGATGCAGAGGGCTTGACTGCTGCGCTTGAGCAGGCTGTGCACGTAGAAGCCATGGGCTCTTGAGTCGTGAAGGCCACCTTAACAACCCACCTTAACAACCCACCTGAGCCTGCAGCTCTCCAGCCCTCAGCCCTCCAGCCCTCAGCCTGGCTGCCTCTGCTGCCCAGCTTCATTAGGAGCTAGAGAAAGGGGAGGAAATGAGAGAGAGAGAAAGAGAAAGAAAGAGAGAGAGAGACAGAGAGACAGAGAGAGAGAGAAAAGGAGAGAGAGAGAGGAGAGAGATGGGAAGAGAGAGAGGAGAGAGAGAGACGGGAAGAAAGAGAGAGAAAGAGAGACAGGAAGAGAGAGAGTGAGAGAGCCATTGAACAATACAGAAATAGTGAGAAAAACGGAGAGAAAAACAGAGGGAAAGGAAAAAGAGAGCAATACAGAGAGAAAAGAGCAAAGGAAAGAGAGAAAGAGCGTGTGAGGCAATGACAGGAGGATAAACAGGACATTAGATATTTGTATGATAGAGTGACATCGCAAAAAAAACAAAGCAAAAAAAAAAAAAAAAACCAGAATGAATACGAGAAGGACAGAGAACAGCAGAGACAGTATCTCATTCTTTGGTGAGAAGGATGTTTTTTTCCGTTTGTCGTCCTCTGCAAACGTTAGAAAAATAAATAGGTCTTCAGACACAGAGACACCAGTGAGTGCCTTCATTCTTTCCTGCCATTGACAAACAAAACTTTGGACAGAAATTCCCATCCTTGGCCGAGCATTGTTGTTTTTCGACCGCATTTCTCAAGGGAATAATGTTAAAATAAAGCTGTGTATAAACAATAATAAAAAAAACATTACAAAAGCAAATAAGAACTTTACTTCGCCTACCACCAGCTTCTTTTAGCTTCTAGAAATGTGTTGTCCGACACGTAGTCATAGAAACTACAGGCGATGCTCTGTTTTATTGGTCAGGCAACACTTTTGTTAGCTGGACTACGGATTGTCACAATTTTTCTACTGTCTGAAGTAAAATAAAAAACCCATGAAACATCATCAACACCACACCCACAGTGCGGAACTTCTGCCTTGTGCCTTGTCAACTGGGCATGATTGTGGCTTTGATTTGACCCATGTGTCATGTGACCCCCCCCCCCAAACACACACACACACACACACACACACACACAATCATAAACTCATTGCCCTTGACCATCACATCCACCATAAAAACACCCCTATTCCGCAACCCTCTAACATGGAATTGGCCAACAAGAGGGCTTACAGTCTACAGTCATGCAATGGAAACACCGTTGCACCAACCAACACTGACACTCACGCAAAGCTGAGCTCACAAGTTGGCAGCCCCTATTCATGAGCAGGAATTCAGGTGCTACTAACCAGTGCATCACAAAACACACCCAAACACGACTTCATTCACCCAACAGCAATCGTCAGTAACCACCAATATGAAAATTTTCCAGGATGACCCTGAGGGGGGTAATAGCCCCCCGTAAGAGAGGGGGGCGACTGAAGCGTTGAATATTGCATACCGAGGGCCACTACTCAGACAGGGCTCAGGGGAGCATTACTAATGTAGCAGCCAATGCTACGTCAGAGCGCTAGCCCCAGCGCTAGTCAACCAGAGTGAGTCATCAAGTGAGAGTGAGGGAAAGTCTGTGTGCGTGTGTGTGTGTGTGTGTGTGCGTGTGTGAGTGTGTGTGTGCACGCACGTCTGTGTGTGTGTGTGTGTGAATGAGTGTGTGTGTGTGTGAGTAAATGAGTGTGTGTGAATGTGTGTGTGTGTATGTGTGTGTATGTGCGTGTGAGTGTGTGTGTGTGTGTGTGAGAGAGAGAGAGAGAGAGAGAGAATGAATGTGTGTGAATGTGTGTGTTTGTGTGAATGAGTGTGTGTGTGTTTGTGTGAATGAGTGTGTTTGTGTGTGTGCATGTATGTGAGTGTGTGTGAGTGTCACACCCACTTGTAGGTTGGTGGTTGTTTATAGAGAGATCGGTGGAAAGACTCCAGACAGTTAAGCCGTGACTGACTCACTGCTACCACTGTCTGCCAAAATGTTTTTGGTTTTGTGTGTGTGTGTGTGTGTGTGTGTTTGCATGATGCATGGTTGATAAGACTGACTAACAGAACGAAACAAAACATAGATAGATAGATAGATAGATAGATAGATAGATAGATAGATAGATAGATAGATAGATAGATAGATAGACAGACAGACAGACAGACAGACAGACAGACAGACAGACAGACCTATAGATGACCTAGAGACAACCTCTTGCAAAACTGCTTCAAAGCTTTGTGCTCTCCATGTGTGTAAACTTGAACATGCACTTGTGTTTGTACAATGTAATTGTGTCAGGTTTGTGTGTGTGTGTGTGTGTGTAAGTGTGTGTTTGTGTATGTGTAATATTTTATTTTTACAGAAATTGATGGCTGAATGAATGTGTGCACAGAGCATAATATTTCACAAGGGTGTATGTGTGTGCGCAAGTGTGTGTTTACAAAAGGGTGGGGTTTTCTCATATTTTGATTCCAGTCATTATCCCTCCTGGAAATTTACCAGACAGGTGTAGTGCATGCCTGTGTGTGTGTGTGTGTGTGTGTGTGTGTGTGTGTGTGTGTGTGTGTGTGTGTGTGTGTGTGTGTGCGTTTGCCTGTGTGCCCATGTGTGTGTAAAGTTTCATTCAATGGCAAAAGAACACAATACACCCTTTGTGTGTACAGTATGTGTGCATGAGTTCAAAAGTCACTTAACTGTACTTGTCGATTATTTGATTTTTGTTGTTATTGTTGTAATACTCTGACTGAGAGAGTCCCAGAAGCACATAGTTGGCACACTCCCTCATCTGACTGGCATCCTTCCTCTGGCTCTCTTCTCTCTTGTCTATCTTCATAACACAGAGGCGTTGTTGTGACATGCCCTCTGCCAGAATGCCATCCGCACTTCCTCTTCAAGGAAACGCATTGTGTCATGGCTCCCGGCAGGGGCGTGCCGAGAAATCATGAAATGGGTGGGCCTAGCCCTAATAACATAGATTACTATCATGACTTAAACAATCAATCAAACAATGCTAGCCTTCTGATTGGGTGGGTCTGAGCCCGCCCACTTGTCAATCAGTCCCACCCAATCAGAAGGCTACCTGTCCCTACACCTATGGCTCCCGGGTCAGGTGTGTCTCGTCATTGGTCAGGCTTACAGAGAAATGATTTCACTAAGACTGGCATGGGACTGAGCAAGTTTCATTCCCAGTGTCAGTTTTAATCATGGCCTTTCCGGCATGATTCGATGTCTTCATCAGACGTCATCAGACGTCTCGGTCGAGCACCCAGACTACCTGAGGGGGATGTGCGTGGGGGGGGGGGGGGTCTCTCCGGTCCCTGCTATATGGCCACGGCAGGATCTGCCGGACCCTTCGATGCTTGACCCGGGCTGATGACTGGACCTACGCCAAAGAGTATCTACTTCCTGCAAATCCATTGTTAAAATCTGTTATTAAATCCCTTAAATCATTCTCCTCTCTCTGAGTCTTTCTGGCTGAAGTAATGCATGTCAGGGTTTTTTACTTACTGAGGTCAGGAATGACACCTCTGGAGGTGGGTACTATCTTGCCTTCCAGGTGATTGCCTTAGAGGTGATTGTCCTATCACTCACCCGTTACACTTTATTTAGCTGGTTCCTTGTTTCGATGATTCAAATCACATTAGTGTGAAATTCATGTGAAGTTTCAGTTCAAGATAAGATTTCTTAATTTCTCTTTAAGATGCGTTGTTTCTGTTCCTGGAATTGTAGCTTGGTTTGTGCGTGTGTGTATGTGTGTATATGTGTATATGCACTAGAGAGACAGAGAGGCATGTGTGTG
>CM059277.1:8616351-8618851 GCA_030347295.1 Setipinna tenuifilis
CGAATCTTAATTGATTGCTCATAGATAACAGGAGGAGATTATGTCGTTCTTGGAGAGCAGTGAGTGAGCTGGGCCAGCTTGTTACTCTTCCTCAGAAACCCCTCCAACACACACACACACACACACACACACACAAACATGCAGATGCACTCATACACACACATATATATACACAGAGACACACGCACACACACACACACACACACACACACACACACACACACACACACACACACACACACACACATAACCACATGCAGACACACACACACACACATGCAGACACACACACTTTCTAGGCAGCCCTGGTATGGCTCTTCTGTGAATCCTCTATCAGTCTCTCTGTAGGCATGAGAACACCCCGAAAAGAATGAGTGCACTTTGGCGGTCAAGCCAAGCTTTTATTTGTGTTACAGCAAGCCGAGGACTTCAACTACAGAAAGCTAAAACAAGATGCCCAAGGGTCGAGATGTAGTAAGACTAAGCAGATAGCAAAATCCTATTACAGTAAATCAACTTTTAAATGATGTCAAAAACAATGGAGCGGGAGGGGGTGGACGTCATAATTTAATGTTGAAATAACATTATTTGTTATTTGGCTAGAGAAGAAATTGGGGTTTTCTTTAGTCTCAGTACTGCAATCTCTAAATCTACTACAAACCCAACAGAACA
The DNA here is from genome assembly GCA_030347295.1 of Setipinna tenuifilis. Classification (NCBI taxonomy): domain Eukaryota; kingdom Metazoa; phylum Chordata; class Actinopteri; order Clupeiformes; family Engraulidae; genus Setipinna; species Setipinna tenuifilis. The sequence continues at coordinate 8,617,024 of CM059277.1, forward strand.
TTTTTAGCTTTTTCCTCTTTTTGTTTCACAAGCAGACGGAGAGTGTGTGTGTGTGTGGGGGGGGGGGGGGGGGGGGGGGTACGTGGTTTTAAATCTTCCCATGAAATGATGCTACTGAAGTAAAAGCCAAGTGACAAAGGATGCTGTTTTATCTGGGAAAGTACTTTCAAGGGACACGCCATTTGAAGTCAGTATTGGATGACTTCATCAGTAATGGGTTTTGCAGGAAGCTCTTCTCTTAAAATGGAATTAATTGGTAACATTAAAACATTTCTGATGTGGCTTTCGACGCCCGGTGAAGTCATAAGATACACATACACTGAAGTGAAGTGCATCAGTGTTAGCAGATGTTCATTAACATGGCTGACAGCTGGTGATTTGTAATATAAGTGTGTAATGTCTTACTGTCTGGAACAGTACGGTCAGCCTTCGAACCAGTAGCCATCACAGGAGGTAGTGTAGACACATTAGTCAGTCCATAGCTGTGTGTGTGTGGGTGTGTGTGTGTGTGTGTGTGTGTGTGTGTGTGTGTGTGTGTGTGTGTGGGTGGGTGTGTTTGTGTGGGCAGGATATAAGTAACAGTTCAGTCACTCGCCTTACTAACTAAATGCCCTGCTGTAAAGTCTGTATTGTGAGTCTGTGAGTGTGTGTTTTGTGTGTGTGTGTGTGTGTGTGTGTGTGTGTGTGTGTGTGTGTGTGTGTGTGTGTCTGTGTCTGTGTGGGTGGGTGTGAGAGAGAGAGAGGGATAAAGTATTATTTTAGGCATGACCGTGCAAGCACTCAGGCCTTTGTAAATGACCGGGCATGACTATGCAAACGTTAAGCACTTCCATTCTCTGACCTAGACCACTGTGTGTGTGTGTGTGTGTGTGTGTGTGTGTGTGGGTGGCTATTTTTAGTGTGCCTGATGCCTTAAGTGAGATAAGGCACTCTGCCTTTTGTTTGTCACATAGATGAGGACCCCCACCAACAGCCTCTCACACACAGACACACACTCACACACACACCTGTTTACACAAAGTCAAACACAATCAGTGACAAACACAGAGATGCAGACCACGCACAGACTCCCACACACACGCACACACACACACACACCCTCTCTCTCTCTCTCTCTCTCTCTCTCTCTCTCTCTCTCACACACACACACACACACACACACACACACACACACACACACACACACAAATATATGCACACACATATACACACCGCCAATATTTCTATTTCATAAAAGTTATTTTACCTTTTGGGGCTGGAAGTTCACGGACAATGCCAAGGCTGCATACTGAGACAGATATGCCTATTCCTCTCCGCACTATATTCATTCTCCTACTAAATACTAAAATCAAGGTGGCATATAATGATGCTCTTAGAATTCTGTTCAAGTACCCACAGTGGGAAGGTGCTAGATTTAGGTTTGTTTCTTCAGGTGTTAAGTGTTAAGTGTTCAGGCCTTAATCAGGAACCTTATATATAAATGTATGTGTAGGTTAACTGAGTCCAGAAATAGAATTATAATGTCCTTGACTGACCCCATGCAAAGGGACACTAGGTACTGGTTTGTATTACAGAGATACTGGAACAAACAATTGTATATGTTTTAATGTTTGTGTGTGTGTTTGTCTGGTGTGTGTTATAATACTGTATTTGTATGCTCTGTTTGTGTATGTTTCTTGTAATTGGACCATGACTCTGTTTAATAAAGTTTATTGTAAGGCTGTACTCTACTGAGCCACTAAGAACCACACTCTGCCCGTCACCAATAAAGGCCATGCCTCAAACTGACTGTGATTGGCCAGAGTGCTTGTTGGACCACACCACCTTG
>CM059277.1:8623851-8641351 GCA_030347295.1 Setipinna tenuifilis
GAAAGTGAGAGTGAGAATAGAAGTGAGAGAGTTGAGGAAGAGAGGGAAGGAGAGAGAGAGGGTGAGAGGGAGGGAGGGAGAGAAAGAGGGAGGAGGGAGAGAGAAGCAGAGAGAGGGAGAGAGAGAGGGAAGGAGAGAGAGAGGGAGAGAGGGAGGGAAAAGTGAAACAGGAGGTGAGAGTGAGGGAGAGAGGGTGAAAGAGAGGGAGGGGAGAGAAAGAGGGAGGGGTAGAGAGAGAAGGAGAGAGAGGGAGAGTGGGATGGAGGGAGAAAAAGAGGGAGGGGGAAGAGAGAGAGGGAGAGAGAGAGGGAAGGAGAGAGAAAGGGAGGAAGACATGGTGGAAAGGAAAGACAGCAAGGGAGGGAGGAAGAGAGAGAGGGAGGGAGGGAGAGAGTGAGGGAGCGATGGAGGTCAGAGTGAAGCAGGAGGTGAGGGAGAGAGCGATGGCGGAGTGACCTGGAGGCCTTCCAGAGGGCCAGCAGTGAAACAGGAGCGAGGGGAGGGAATTATTAATTGGGGCCGTGGGTAACTGAAGTTGGCCTCATTAGCTAATGGATGAGGCAGAGGTGTGAGGGTTCAAGTCTTCCGGCAGACGTGGGACACACACACTGACTGAGTGAGTGTACGCTCAGCCCGACCAGAGTGACTAGAGCTACCACAGCGGTGGAAGTCATTCTCTCTCTACATTACGCACACATTCTGTCTCACCAGGCACACACACACACACACACACACACACACACACACACAGCCAATCTGGCAAAGAGAGAATTTGCAGTGAGTTTGAACACTGCACTCTGGCCATTTTCCTCAGCCATGAGTCTGCACTAAACAGTTCACAATGACAAAGCAGAAGCAGGCATATCATTTATAACTGAATAGAAACGATATCTTGTAAAGCTGAAATACACAGGAATCTGAGACAGTAAGTCCTGGGGCTGGGCTGCCTTCTTGGGCCTCAGCTTAAACTGTGTTTGGTAAAAATCAAACAATAAATCCTTTCTGCAGACACAACACGGATAGAGGTATGGAGTTACCAGAGTGATGACCTTTTCTGATTGGTCGACAGGTTTTTTTTTCCCTTCCTGATTGGCTGAATCTTTTTTCCTTCATATCTTCCTACTCTTGACCGTCATCACGTCAGCCTTGTAAGTTTGAGACTCAACTGCTCAGACACTGGAATGTGATATGAGAATCAACACACATCAACACTTCAAGATTTCAAGACCTTTATTGTCATCGAACACTTGCCTGTTACAACGAAGTTAAGACAGCAAGGCCACAAAGGAGCAAGGTAAAAAGTGTCAAGCGAGGAAACATTGTAGAAACACAGGAAGAAGGGAGTATATCCGAGGGCATGATAAATAATAAATAGTAAAAGGAAAATGGGCTATGTCAACATATCAATGTAAGCACAGAAACAGGAAATTAGAAAAAAACATGCAAAATGCAAAAAAATGAATAAATATATTATAAGTCAGTAAATAAATAACCTAGCAAACCTGCTAACCCCAGTGGTGCAGGCTCTCGGCTCTGTAAACAGGCGTTTGTGTGTAAGTAAGTAAGTAAGTAAGTAAGTAAGTAAGTTTAATTTATATAGCACATTTAAAAACAGTTAGGACTGGCCAAAGTGCTGTACAGTGTCAAAAACTAAAAGGCTAGAATTAAAAGTAAATGAAGATAGAAAAAAGCTAAAAGCAATACATGTGGGCTTAGCCCTAGCCTGGTGGAAGCGTCAGTGAGAGGGCAAGAGGAAGAGGGGTGCGATCGGCCAGGAGGGTCTTTAAATCCTGCTGGACTTGGCACCGGGCAGGCGGGGCAGGCGGGGTAAGTGGCTGTGGGTTTTGCTAAATAGTTGTGTGAGAGGTGAGAGAGGCCAGAGGCACATAAAGGCCTGGGGGGTCTGCGGAGTGTCCAGGTTGTGTGTGTGTGTGTGTGTGTGTGTGTGTGCGTGTGTGTGTGCGTGTGTGTGTGTGTGAAGGGGGAGTTGCTGGTTGTAAACACAGGCATACAGGGAGGGATGTGTGTGTGTGTGTGTGCGTGTGTGTGTGTGTAATGGGGTGTGTAAAGAGGGCATGATTTGGGGTGTGTGAGTGATAGACATGAGGGGTAAACAGTAAATAGACTCACAGGGGGTTTGGGGTGTGTGTGTGTGTGGGAGGGGGGCTTGTATGCACCACCACCACCACCACCACCCCCCCTTGTTAGAAGAACAAAGGCGGACTGTGTGAGGATCCTTTGCCATGGCCGGGAAAGCTTGTTTGTTGTCTGTGTGTGTGTGTGTGTGTGTGTGTGTGTGTGTGTGTGTGAAGGGACCACCCGCCACTGCAGGGGTCATCAGTTCAGGGAGCAGTAGAGGTCGCCCCCGGTGACGCCTAATTACAGGCCGGTCTTTGATGCAGCGCGAAGGGAAGGTGGAGGATTAGAACCTCCTCAGAAGATACCACTGTCGGCCAACGTGTCTTTGTATGTATGAGTTTTTGTTTGGTGTGTGTGTGTGTGTGTGTGTGTGTGTGTGCGTGCGTGTGTGAGTGTTTGCATGTGTGTGATGTATGTGTGTGCGTGAGTGTTTGCATGTGTGTGATGTATGTGTGTGTGTGTTTGTGTGTGGTGCATGTTTGTCTCTCTGTGTGAGTGTATGCATGCCTATGTGTTTACATGTGTATTTTCCTGAGTGTGTGTAGAAGAGGTCAACAGGTGGTGACACCCGACAAAACAAAAGCAAATACACACAGAGTAACTGAATTCACTGCCTTCTAACGAGTACACGCCTCTTGTCTGCAGCCCTGGTGTGGAAAATAAACTGCTCAGAGCCATTATCAGTGACGTGTCACTTTGGACATGATCCCTCGAGACTGGAGAGCCACAGACTGACAGAGCTGTGATGTATGGAGGGGTGTGGTGGTCACATGTGTGTGCGTGTGTGTGTGTGTGTGGGTGTGTGTGTGTGTGTGTGGGTGGGTGGATTGATTGGATGGGTTTGGCTTGTGAGCTCCTGGGTGTGTGTGTATTTCCCTTGTCCAGTCTATCACATGTGGATGGATGTTTGTGTGTGTGTGTAGGTCTGTGTGTTTTTGTGTGCATGCAGTGTGTGTGTGTGTCGGTTTGTGTGTGTATTTGATTATGTGCATATGTGAGTGTGCATGTGTGTGTGTGTGTCTATGTATGTGTGTGTGTGTGTGTGGGTGTTAGTGTTTATGTGGGTGTGTGTGTGTGTGTTTCTGTGTGTATGTGTGTGTGTGTGTTTCTGTGTGTGTGTGTGTGTGTGTGTGTGTGTTTCTGTGTGTGTGTGCGCTTCTGTGTGTGTGTGTGTGTGTGTCTCTCCGTGTGTGTGTGCAAGTCCAGCTCCAGTCTGCCATCCCATCCGGGGAGATGTTTGGGGCAGGGTCACCCGTGGCGGCATCAATCACTCTCTGGACAAACTAACAGTCTGAAAGACACCATGTGTGCGGTGTTAGGGTTCAGCTGTGCTAACATGCCAGGCCGCTGCGCTGTGTGTGTGTGTGTGTGGACACGGCCCTGGTTTCCCTCACACGCCGCATAGCTCAGTATAGCCCCTCATAGCCCCGCACACACACACACACACACACACACACACACACACACACACACACACACACACACACACACACACACTGCTAGGCCCTTTCAGGCCTCTGACTGCCCCTCCTGAGGAATGCCAGAGCAAACGGGTGGCGAAAAAACACAAAAAAGAAGAAGAAAAAGAAAAAGGGAAAAAAACGGGCAGAGCAGTTTCCGACTTTTCTTGGTTTTTTTTTTAAGGGTGTAATGGATGGCGATGGCTGGCGGGAAAGTGTGATGTGTGTGTGTGTGTGTGTGTGTGTGCGGGAAAGTGTGATGTGTGTGAGGGAGTGCTGGCTGTAAAAGGTGGGCGCTTTCGGAGCGGTGTATGTGAGAGCGGGGGACAGTGGGAATGGGAATGTGTGTGTCCTGAACACACTTCCTGCACAAACTCATGTCATGAGCGTTGGCGTCGCCACTTAAGTAATGACACAGACATTTTTTTCACAGTCTTTCTCTCTCTATCCCTCTCTCTTTCTCTGTCTCTCTGTTTGTCCCGCTTTTTTAGTCTCTCATACACACACACACACACACACACACACACACACACACACATGCACACACACACACACATGCATACAGACACACACACACACACACACATGCACACAGACACACACACACACATGCATACACACACACACATACACACACACACACAAACACACACACACACACACACACACACACACACACACACACACACACACACACAGACTTTCACTTTTGGCTGCAGAGAGGGGAGTCCAATGCGGTTTGACCACACAATGGACAGACAAGTAAAGAAATCCAAGAAAATCCAACCTTACTGGAGGAGTCAGTAACAGGGTGTGTGTGAATCACCGTGTACCGCTCCAGGTTTGTCAGAGTCAGAGATTACTGTAAGGCTATAAACGTTATTGATTTAATGATTATTTTTGGCCTCGTGACTGGCAGTTAAAGACTCCACAGCACTGCCTGATGTCATTCAGACAGACAAGAGCAGACAGAAGTGGAGAGGAAAAGAAAAAAAAAGACAAAAACAAAATGAAGACTTGGAATATGAAGAAGACATAAAAGTGAGTGACCTGGGAAGAGAGAGCTAAAAAAAAACAAAAACAAGAGAATCGCTGGGATTACAATCATGCTTCTGTGCTGTATTTGTGGGAAGCCTTTAACTACTGGTTTTGGGCCACAATCACATCAAGTTTTGGATTGAGAAGTACTGTCGCTACCGAGAGGTTTGCGTTTAGTTTTCCATGTCGTGTCGTGTGACTACTATCAACAAAAACTCTGCTCACACTCACCAGTGCCAGTTGTGTCAGTGTATGAGACATTTGTCTTCCATGTTTTATCTCTGGCAGAGAGGAGACATTGCAATTAGACTAGCTCAGATGATATGACATAATAAAACCCTGTCAGAGTTCCCTCCCTGTCTCTCGTCATTTCATTGATGTCACACAGCACTTGCATAACCCACCAGAACCCACGGTTCCACTCCTCAATGAGTTTTAAAAGCATATTAATCTGCCAAGGAAACCCGGAGTAGTTTTTTTTTTTTTTTTTTTTACAGACATTAGGAGACTACAAGGTGGCCCTTTCTCAGAGGGAGACCATGTCCGAAAGAACACGACAGTGGCGATTGAGAAAGCAGAGCACTCTAGCTGAAGAGTTTACACACACACACACACACACACACACACACACACACACACACACACACACAGCCATCCTCTGGGACAGGGCGGTGCTGAGCGGCTCTCTGCTATTCGGGGGCTTGGAATGAGTGTCTGCTCTTCTCCTCTCTGCTCTTCTTTTCTCTTCTCCTCTCTTCTCTTCTCTTCTCTTCTCTTCTCTTCTCTTCTGTTCTCTTCTCCTCTCCTCTCTTCTCCTCTTTTTTCTTCTCTTCTTTTCTCTTCTCTTCTCTCCTCCTCTTTTTTCTTCTCTTCTGTTCTCTTCTGTTCTCTTCTCCTCTCTTCTCCTCTCTCCTCTTATCTTATCTTCTCCTCTCTTCTCCTATATTCTCTTCTCCTCTCTTTTCTTCTCTTTTCTTCACTTCTCTTCTCTTTTCTTTCCTCCCCTCCCTTTCGAGGCGCTACCGTGGAGATCGGTCCATGTGCTGGCAACCTGCAGACACAAGTCAATCACCAGAGTTTGCACAGCCAATCCTGCCCATTGCACAACATCCTGAAACCAAGAGGGAGGATGGACAGACTGAGAAAGAAAGAGTAAAGGAAAGAGAGAAAAACACTGGGAAAAAACATAGAGATAAAGAGAGAAAGAGGGAGCGAGAGGGAGAGAGAGAGGAGAAAAGAGAAAGAGAAAAGAGGAAGAGAGATAGACCCACAGCAGGTTGTGTCTGAGCACTGCTACTGGCTATTGAAGCACTTTATGGCCAACTCAATCTCACCACACCCTCACACACACACACACACACACACACACACACACACACACACACACACACACACACACACACACATGCACACACACACACACATACACACACACATCTGCGCATAAACACTCTCTGCTTACACCCTTACACAAACACACACACACACACACACACACACACACACACACACACACACACACACACACACACACTCTGCTCTGCTTACACCCTGTCCCCCTAGCTACAGGACAAACAGCAGTGACATGGAGCACAGGTGTGTGTGTGCCTGTGTGTGTGTATGTGTGTGTCTTTGTGTGTGTGTGTGTGTGTGTGTGATGGCCCCTGACACACTCCTGAATGGGCTGATATGCTTGATCATGGCCCAGCCTAAGAGGACCTGTTGGCCCTAATGAGAGGAACATGCTGGGTGCTGGAGCACTCGTGCTGTATGTAATAGGCCACTAAAAACATGCTCTGGTTTTTGTCTTTGCAGGAGGCACACATGTGGATGCGCGTGCACACACACACACACACACACACACACATACACACACACACATGCATACATACATGCACACACACAAACACACACACATACACGTACACGTAGATGCACACACACACCTACACACACACACACACACACACACACAAAATATTCTGTAATATATGTTAATTCTTTACTTATATACACACTCCTCTAACTATAAACATTTGCAGTTGTTGCCAGATAAGTACACACATGATCACTTTTACAATCAAAATACTGTACACTCACACGCATACACATATACAAACGCATACACATACACACACACACACACACATGTTGCTAATTTGCTTACACTAATGCATGATGTAAAACCCCACACACAGAATCTATCAAACCAAAATTAACAAGGTCAATATGACATGCCCAAAAATGATTTTGTGGTATAAATATAAATAATATTAAATAACAATACTACATTATTTATGAAATTAAATGATAAAACTGATTGTACAGAATGATAGTAAATCGTACATTTTGTGTTTTCCATGCCATTTTTTTCCTGAGGCACATGTGGACCTACTGGGTTGACAGTAAGATGAGTGTGTGTGTGTGTGTGTGTGTGTGTGTGTGTGTGTGTGTGTGTGGTGCCAATCAGCATCTGATAAATGAGTCAACTGCAATGATTCACAACTCCTCCTCTTCTTTTATCTTTTTTCCATCATCATCATCATCATCATCATCCTCCATGCCTAACTGTCAAAGCACTTTAATCTCTTTTATCTTTTTCTTCATCATCATCATCATCATCATCATCATCATCCTCCATGCCAAACTGTTGAAGCACTTTGAGCTATATCCTTTGTTTGAAATTTGCTATACAAGTAAATATTATTATTATTATTATTATTATTATTATTATTATTAGATTACCTCAGCTAAGAATGTTCTGAATGCTGGTTGTGGGTCTGTGTTGGTCTGTGTGTGTTGGTCTGTGTGTGTGTGTATGTGTGTGTGTCAGTAGCATTACGCAAACGCACCGTGACTCGGTGGTGCTGGATCAATCCGGGGCGTGGGCCAAGGAAGACCCAGTTCGGTCTTTGAACCAGATCTGAATCATAGGGGCGGATCTCCTAATTATTTTTCACGTTTCGTTAGTTGCACAGTACATAGTGAGATTCAGAGCTTGGCAGGGAGCTGCAGTCTTTGTGCGTGTGTCCCGCTCATTTTATTTTATACATGCATTTTGTGGGTGTGTAGACTTTTGATGATTACGAAAGACGTCCTCGAGCAGTGCTTTATTCAAACCTTATGCTGTGTGCTGTGTGCTGTGTGTGTGTGTGTGTGTGTGTGTTGTGTGTTGTGTGTTGTGTGTTGTGTGTTGTGTGTTGTGTGTTGGGTGTTGTGTGTGCTGTGTGCTGTGTTCTGCAGTTTTCAGCACTGATACATTAGGCCCTGATGGAGGTCCTTGTTTGCTAAATCACATTGACTTACATTTGCCTTCTCTTTCTCCAGCTTTCTCCAGCTTTCACTGTTTTATCTCTTTCTCTTCCTTCCCTTGCCTCCACTCCCCTTCCACCCTAACCACTACCTTCCTCTGTCTTTTCCTCTCACTTCTCTTATTGTTTTTCTTTCTGTAGTCACTTTCTTTCTTCCCTATTTCCCTCTTCCTTTTGCTGACAAAGGAAGTGATCTGGTCTAGACCGGGCTGACATCTGGAGTACAGTGTCACTATTACGGGGACAGAGCCACCCTTGACAGAAATCCACACACACACACACACACACACACACACACACACACACACGCACACACACACACACACACACACTTGGAGGAAGTGATCCTATTATCGCCATAGTGCAGACTGTCAGCCATTTCTGTTGCTCTTCCACTTAAAATGAGGCTTTACCCGGTTAAAAGGAAGTTTAGCTTCAAATTCAGCTTCCGTAAACCTTTGGGTTGAGTAGGTGAACTTCTAACGTTTATTTTAAACGGTCTCTTACCACCTGGCCGATAACACACTGGCTTACACTATGTTTTCATCACTTCTTATCTTTTTCCCCTTCTTAATTCCTCCTTTTTTCTTCCCCTTTTCTCTCTGTATTTCTCAACCATGACTGTCGACAGTAGTCCCTTTCTCTCACACTTATCTTTTTATCTCGTTGCCCTCTTTTCATCTTCCTCAGTTCTTCTCTTCTTTCCACTCCTTTTTCTCTTTGCATCTTTCCACCATTGTTAACCGCTTTCCTCTTTTCACACCTATTTTTCTGTTTTCCTGCCATTATTTCTTCTCCATTTCCTATTTGTTCTGTTCTCTTCTCCATCGCTCCTTTGTCTTGTAAACTCATCTCGTGTCTCCTCCTTTCCACTTCTTGTTTCATTTCTTTTTCTCTCTTTTCTTTCATCCCTTCTTCTGCCCCCCTTTTTCTTCACGCCTTTCTGCCTCTCCAGCTCTTATCTCTTCTCCTCTCTTATGCTTTCTTCTCTCTTATCCTTTCTTTTCTCTCCTCCTTTCTTCTCTCTTCTCCTTTCTTTTCTCTTTTCCTTTGCACCTCTCCTCCTCTCTCTTCTCATTTCACTTTCATTTAGTTTCCCTCTCGTCTTTTCTCTTTCTGACTCTTTTCCCTCTCTTCTTCTTTCTCATCCCTTCTTTTCCTCCCTGTGTTTCTGTCATTGTCTCTTGGCTCTTCCCCAATGAAGCTCCACATCTGGAGACAGGATGGTACCAACAGGGAGATCAATACACACACACACACACACACACACACACACATGCACATACACATGAGCATATGCAAGAATGTATACACAAGCTACAAACAAACACATGCTTGAACAGACACACACACACACACACACACACACATACACACACACATAATTAGTCCCCTTTGACTTTCTTCTCTTTGTCAGAAGTGACTCAGCAGCCATCCACATCCTCTCTGACACGTGGGCTCTTGCTTTCATTCCCTCACATACACACACTGAGACACACACACACACACTGAGACCCACACACACACTGAGACACACACACACACTAAGACACACTGAGACACACACACACACACACACACACACACACACACACACACACACACACACACACACACTCCTAATGCTCTTTGACTCATAAACACTGCAGACCGCAGCATACACATGTGTAATGGCAAAGCCTCTGCGCTATGCTTGGGCAATATTTCCCTTACACGTGCGGCTTCAACGGTCTTCCCTCATCTCTTCAGCTTTTCACCTCGATTCCTTCTTTCTTCCCCTCTCTCTCTTCCTCTCTCTGTCTTCCTTCACTCCCCCTTCTCTCTTTCTCTTTCTCTCTCCCCTCCTTACTCTCTCTCTCCCTGTTTCTATTTCTCTCGCTCTGTATCTCTCTCTCTCTTCCTCTCTCTCTCCCTCTGTCTTTCTCTTCCCTCTGTCTTTCTTCCTTCACTTCCCCTTCTCTCTTTCTTCTTCTCGCTCTCTCTCTCTCCTCTCCCTCCTCTCTCTCTGCCTCTGTCTTTTTGCTCCTCTCTTTCCCTATCTCTCCCTTTCTATTGCTCTGTCTTCCTCTTTCTCACCCCACCCCCCTTGTTGAGTGTGGTGGGGAGCCAGAGTGTAAACCTGTGACCTGGCTGTGGTGAGCTCTCTCTGGGAGTGTGGGTAGGTCTCTGGGTCTCTGGGAGTGTGGGTAGGTCTCTGGGAGTGTGGGTAGGTCTCTGGGTCTCTGGGAGTGTGGGTAGGTCTCTGGGTCTCTGGGAGTGTGGGTAGGTCTCTGGGTCTCTGGGGGTGTGGGTAGGTCTCTGGGTCTCTGAGAGTGTGGGTAGGTCTCTGGGTCTCTGGGGGTGTGGGTAGGTCTCTGGGTCTCTGGGAGTGTGGGTAGGTCTCTGGGGGTGTGGGTAGGTCTCTGGGTCTCTGGGAGTAACCCTAATTACAGCCAGATGCCCCTGCATGTGTTTGGGAAGTCCTCAAAGACATTCATCACACAGCATCTCATTAGGGAGCGCACACAATATCAAAGCTGAGTTTTAGTAATACGGTGAGGCAAATACCGCTAGTGTTGTTGCAATAGATAGATAGATAAAGATAAAGGGAGAGAGAGAGAGAGAGAGGAGAGAGAGAGAGAGAGAGAGTTCTAAACATAGTTAGTTAAGAATGACAGATAGACAGAAGGATATACCGAATAAAATAGAGAACTGAAAGAAAGAGTGAGAACAGAGAGAGAGAGAGAGGGGAAGAGGGAAAGTTTAAATGCAAGTAGAGAGAGAAAAAATGATAGTAAAAACATAGGGAGAGAAAGTTCTAAACTTTGTGCGGAGTGAATAAGGATAGACAGAGATGGAATGAATAAAAAACAAAATGACAGAAAGAAAGAAGAAGAGAGAGAAAGAGAGAGAACGAGAGAAGATAACCAAGTAGAAAGATTAGTATAGATATATAGCCCACAGGGACAAAGTTCTCAATGTTGTGAGTTAAAAATACCGCGGTGACTCAGAGGGATGGCATGAATGAATGGAAGAAATGATAAAATGGGATAATAACAACCATAACAACCATTTGACACAGTGGCACGAGGTGACCCTGCCCCAGTGCCCTGTTACCTACTCGCCACCCTAACCCCCACCCCCCACCCCCACACACACACATACACACACACAAGCACCCAACACCCCCTAGCTGTGACATCATCAGCTTCACACCACACACTCAGCCTTTTCCAAGGCACTTCTGCATGTCGGCATGGAAACATGGGCAACCCCCCCACACAGCTGCCATCCTCCTGCCGGAACTGGGACGGACGAGGGCCGGATCCAGGCATGAATTCTGTAAGCGGTTCTGAACAACAACATGACATCATGGGTCACCGATGTGTTATCGAGTCAAATGGTCACTCACACAGCTGGTAGGGCAAAGGTGCCAACAACTAACACCATCAGCAGCATGACCTCAACAGGCCCAGGCTGCACAAATACCGTCAGGAGTGCTGAAATCATCTTTAACATATATACCGCAACACTATGAGTCACAGAGGTCAAAAGGTCACGGCATCTGTTGTAGTAGCAATGCTGATGCATACTGCTGCATATACGCACGTACATGTACACCCACACAGTGACATACTGTAGGTCACAATGGGTCACAATGGGTCACAGTGGTTACAGTGGCTGTGGTGGTGGTTCTGCTCAATCAGCATACATTAAGGTCAAATCAATGTCAACAACCAGCCTATACGCTATGTTTGATCTTTGATATGTAGGCCATCTTTGATCTCTGGATGAATGGAGAGAGGAATGAATGACTAACTGATTGACTGAATGACTAAATGAATAAATGAATGAATGAAAGGGTACAATTATGCACTGTCAGTGTCCCCGCCTTTGATATAAGTGACTGATGATTAATGTGTGTGTGTGTGTGTGTGTGTGTGTGTGTGTGTGTGTGTGTGTGTGTGTGTGTGTGTGTGTGTATGTGGGTTTGTGTGTGTAAGTACAAGTGTGTGTGTGTGTTTGCACATATATGTATCAGTTTGTGTGTGTGAGTGCAGATGTGTGTGTGTGTGTGTGTGTGTGTGTGTGTGTGTGTGTGTGTGTGTGTGTGTGTTTGCACATGTATGTGTGAGTTTGTGTGTGTGAGTTCAAGTGTGTGTGCGTGTGTGTGTGTGTGTGTGTGTATGTGTGTGAGGGCACTGCCGGGCACGGTGTAAACACAGGCTCTTTTACCCGGTCACAAACTTAAGCCCACAGAAACAGGGCAGGGCCTCACTGGGTGTCCTGTAAGACTGTGCGTGTCAGTAAATACTTGACAAACAACAGGAGCACGCACACACACACATACACACACACACACACACACACACACACACATACACACACTCGCAATTACACACACACACACTTGCACTCACACACACACACACACACATACACACACTCGCAATTACACACACACACACTTGCACTCACACACACACACACACACATACACACACACACACAGTCACACTTATATACACCCGCACACACATTCACAGAAACACACACTGACCACCATGTCAACTAAATTACAGCCTTTTTAGGCAAGAGGTCAAGTTCGTAATGGTGGATGTGAGAGCTTGCACGTTTCTGTGGGTGTATTGCTCAAGTATGGGTGGGGGTGGGGCGGACAAATTATTGACATAATTAGCCTTTGATAGCATGTCAGTCATACTGTGTCATCACTTTCATTAGTGAAGACGACCCCCCCCCACACACACACACACATATACACATTTAATCTCTCTCTCTCCATTTGGTTTACACACACAGTATAAGTCTCTCTCTCTCGCTTTCTCTCCATCTATCTCTCTTTCTCTCTCTCTTTTTCTCACTTTCTCTCTCTCTTTCTTTCTCTAGCTCTCTCTCAAACTGTCTCTTTCTCTCTCACTCTATCTGTCTCTTTCTCACTCACTCTCTGTCTTTCTCTCTCTCTCTGTCTTTCACACACTATACACCACTATCCATCAATAAGCCAGCAATACAGAACATTCTGACAACAAAATGACCTGCAATGTCATATATCTGTGTCCCTATTTTGTGTGTGTGTGTGTGTGTGTGTGTGTGTGTGTGTGTGTGTGTGTTGTGTGTAAACTAGCACTGGTTCCTGTCAGCTTCCCTTTGACCACACACACCTCTCAGGGGGGACATTCCTCTGTCAACAGGCACACACACACACACACACACACACACACACACAGACTCACACTCACATTCACACCCACACACACACACCACATTTTTCAAAGGTCTTTGAGAGCAAATCAACTGTAATGACCTCATTAAAGTGCTTATAATGCAACATTGTGCGAGGCATGGGGGTGAGCTGTGTTTATTTTCCTACGCTGACCCACATTGAGTGGGCCAGGCCGGCTACCCCAGTGCACTGGCCACTGCCCCCCCCCACCCCACCGCTCCCTCCCCAGGCCTATTAAAGCTCTACCCAGGCAGGCACAGCACTGGGGTTAGCCTGATCCTCAGGCCTGCTGGGGCGCACAGGCTTATGAGGCATTCCTATAGCAACACACACACACACACACACATGTAAACACACACATAGACACATGCAAACAATTCCCCCAACATACACACACAGATCCAAACACACACACACACACACAAACACACACGAACACACACACACACACATATGCATGTGCATGTGCACACACAAACACAGACACACACACACACACACACGCATACACACACACACACACACTCCCACCCAACAAAACACCCACCCACATTCTAGGTAAACCAGCCACCCCCCACCAACACTTAAACCCACACACAAGTCCTGGTCTCTGTCAAAGCCTCTCTGAAGAGTAAGTTTGTTTGTTTGTGTGTGTGTGTGTGTGTGTGTGTGTGTGTGTGTGGATACTCTGTGCATTTTAAAGTTCTCGTCTCTTTAAATTACATTTTGGTGATCCATGAGGTAGTGGTTGTCTGTCTGTTTCATGAGCCTGTGTGTGTGTGCGTGTGTGTGCGTGTGTGTGTGTGTATGTGTGTGTGTGTGTGCGTGCACTGACATTCATGTTTTCATGTGTTGTATAACAGCAGTACTTACTTCCCCTCTATCTGAACTAATGATAAGGATGCTGATTGATTGAATACATCTGATAATGACACTAATTGTGATAATAATAATGATGATCATCATCATCATCGAGAAAGAGGAAGATGAGATGAAGGAAAGATCATGAGAAAGAAAAGTAGAAAAGAGATGGAGGGAGATTTAAAGAAAGGACAGAAAAAATAGAGTACAGAGAGAGAGAGAGAGAGAGTAGACTGAGAGGGAGACAAAGATAAAGACAGACAGAGAGAGACACAGAGAGTGACACAGAGAGTGTGTGTGAGAGAGAGAGATACAGAAACAGAGAGAAACAGAGAGAGATATAGAAAAAGAGAGATTGGGAGTTGCTGACTAGATTATGTTGACATTACATTCTTAGGCTTGGTTAGCTTTATAAGGTACAAGAACACTAAGTTGAGAACATATTTTTGTCAGGTCCAAAGTTCACACAGTGTTTTCCCTCAAACATATTCGACCCGCGCTCATGGAAATTTCTTCTCCTTGAAGTATGTAAATATTGACCCCAGTGTCACAACTAAGAATGCCACATCTTTAATTATTGCCCTAATCATGGAAGGGAAAAGCACGAGAGGTCTTATTGTAGGGCGAGCTGACAAAGGGTTGACACAGTTCACCCACAAAATGAGGCAGCAAGTTTAAACATAGCACGACGTGTTTGTTCGCCTGTTTGTTTTTCTGCCTGTTTGCGTATTCATTTATTTGTTTGTTTGTTTGTTTGGCAGGAAATAAAAAACCCCAACCCCTTTCAACCCAAATTAAATTTCTATTACATTCTCAGTGTCTCTGCAGGGGAGAGCCGTGTGAAATGGCCCACTGTTTGAGATTGCCACATAGTGCGCTTCTCTTTGCAAAAGCAATACTCAATTTTCCAGAGCAGACATTCGCTTGCGGGCGACAATAATGAAATAAGTACAGCATATACATACAGTATATGAAGAGTACAATGCTATGCAGTGCAAAAAAAGCAAAGCGAGTACAAAACAGAGGAAACGCTGCTGGTGTAGGTTTAGTGGACTAATGTTTCCTGCCATATAAACCTTTGAGACCTCAGAGGTACATGTAGTGTGCGACACTTCCCCTAAAAACCTACCCTCCATTTTCTGACACCCCATTCGTCTTGCTGTCATCAGTGTGGCCACTGTGTGGTGTTACGCTAATGGATTTCATCAGTGCTGTGGAGAGTGTGTGTAACATCAGGCCAGGACAGTGATGAACTGTGAAATGCGAGGGAGAAGCTTTAGGGAATGTTGGAAACATATACTGTATATTTGTTGTCTTCAGGGAGTGGAGAAGAAACATATTTTGATTTTACGGTGCTGGACTTACTGTAAGCATGAGGGAAGGAGCAGTTCTCAAGAACTGCTTACAGCTGCCACACCACCTCACCAGAGGGGCCACAGTGTGTACTTCCTGTGAACTGGAATAGCTAGACACGCTGCATCAACACTGTATATTTTTTTCGCTGTCTGTCTATCTATCTATCTATCTATCTATCTATCTATCTATCTATCTATCATCATTAATGTGCTCCAATTTTCTGACCGACTGCAGTTTGCATCAACACAAGTTGCAACCAACATTGGTACAAATCCAGAAGACACTCAGAACACCAAACATTCTGAAGAATTCCAAAGTATTTTGCAGAAGAGTTCCAAATACAGTTGTTCGTAGCAACGATTCCTTTTTAAAAGTAATAACCATTATCTGTTAACGTGCAATTACTTTTAAGTGAGAACATAATTGCTATCAGTAACTGTAACAATGCAGAGTTTATTTATACATTCTTTTTAAACGATCTGATTAGACTGTAAATTATATGACTGTTTACCCACACTGATGCTAATATAACAGAGGACAGACATTGGCTCTCATTGGGTCTGGGTGGACACGATTTATGGACGGAGCGCGTGATCACATTCTCTCAGGCAGCCACAAGTATTCAGACATCAAATCGCTGATGGATGTGTCTGCCGCAATACATGCGTATAACGATTATCTCGAGAAAAATGAAGTCTCTGGCCCTGACTCTAGGGTCCCATGTTGATAATGATGACGATCGTGAGACTCAGTGACGGCTGCATTGTTTCGTCTCGACCATTTCTCTGCTTCTACCTCATCCTTCTTCTCTCACAGATGCAAAGCACTATGCTGTGTGTCTGAGAGACCCATAGACCCCACCTTTCCTCTAGAGTCTAGCTTTTTCTGTAGAGTTAGAGATGGGGTTAAAAGAGGCAACTCTACATATCGTTAGCTTGATAGCATAATTGCCTAAGTCATTTTTTTGTGTTTTTGGAAAACAAGAAAAAACACATTTTCTAAAAATCACATGCATATTTTTTATTGATATTTTCACAGAACATTCATGTAGATGTGAGAAAAAGTTTGGAAAAAGAACAACATCATTTTTTTTTATCAAATAAAAGTGACTTAGGCAGTTTTGATGTATGCAAAATGGCTGAGAAGATGTACTGTTTATTTTATATTCTCAGAAAAACTGCCAAAGTCATAGGCATAATCTGCCTAAGTCAAATTGATTGTATAAAAACTGCCTAAGTCCAATGGTAAAACTGCCTTAGTCAAATGAATGACTTAGGCAGCTATGTTTTTTTTTTACTTTTATGAGTGTTGTGATTGGCCAATGACATAGGCAGACAGACAGGATGATGCAGAAGTGGTAGGGGAGTAAAGTTGTGCAAAAATCTCAATTTGACCAAAAAATGACTTAGGCAATTATGCTATGAAGCTAACGATATATCAGTCGCAACACCAGTCAGAATATCAACAGTGAACAAGTGACTCTGGGAAGATGGCCTTCTAAGGAGAGTCGTAAACAATAGACCACAATTTAAAACCAATTTATCTCCAAAATCCCAAATAAAAGAAAATATGGCACTGGGCAAAGAACAAAGATTTTTGTGCAAAACACTGGAGAAAAAGTCCCATGGGCAGATGAATCCAAATTTGCAAATTTGCAAATTCCAAATGCAGAACATTTTTGAGATGTAGACCAATGAAGAGAGTGTTACCGAGGGTTTCTGGTGGCGGTCATGGGATGGGCTGGGGCTGCACTGGTGATTAACACAGGGTGTAGGAGATCTCGGCAGAGTTGCAGAGTCAGAAAGAATAGACCACAATTCAAACCAAAGTCCAAAATCCCACAGAAAAGAAAAGACTGCACTGGGCAGAGAACAGAGACTCTGGGCAAAACCCTTAAAAGCCATGAAAAGAGTTGAAAGACATGGAAAAAGTCTTGTCCAGTGCTTCTTCTGGAGGTAATGTGATGGGTTGTGGTGGCACTGGTAATAAAAAAGGTTATAGGAGATCTTGAACAAATAAACCCTTTGCATCATTTTGCAACACCACACAGAAACACTACACCCTAAACAGAAGTTGATTGGAGACAATTTTGTCCTAAAATTCAATGAAAA
>CM059277.1:8646351-8651351 GCA_030347295.1 Setipinna tenuifilis
GGCATCCGGGCCCCTCTCACCCTTGCTACACATGTCCTCCAGATTACTCTGTGCACACACACACACACACACACAGACACACATGCACACACACTAACACGCATGCGTACATACACACACACACACACGCACACAAACACACTCTGAGCAAACAACAACACACAGCACGCAACACTTTTTAACCCACACCTACCTTTTGCTTCCCTGTGTGTCATGCCTCCACCTAACTCTGCAGTGGCCCAATTTTTTGTTAGAGTGCACTGCAGTAAAGCTTGGACATGCACTTTTTAATTACTCGTATCTTTCACTTACCTACCTCTGCAGCAGCACTAAGACATGCACTTCCTCTATAACCCCCTGTCATTGCTGTAGCCATAGCCCTTGTTTCCCTCAACTCAAAGTCTCTTTGGCTAAATGTGTCTGCTAAGTGTAATGCAACTTTGATGACCTTGATGAAGTGTTTCCACACAGGCTGCACCGTGGAGCTGTCCAGGAGTGAGCAAGTTTAAATAAGGGCTGGGATATAATGGTAATAGTAATAATAGTAATAGTAATAGTAGTAGTAATAGTAATAGTAATATGTGTGTGTGCATGTGCGTGTGTGTATAGTGTGTATATACTGTAGGGGAGAGCCGTGACGAATGAAACAAGGGACGTAAGAAACACAGCTATTTTCTCAAAAACAATACACATCTGAAACATCATATGTTGTCAGCACATTCAGCATGCAAGACTTAACAACCCTGTGAAATCTCGTGCCGTGACGTTACTGCGTTCAAACGTTATCTCCGCGAGACTGTTTTTGACATCGGAAAGTAAAATATTACCTACTGGTAGTTTTTTTGCATTGTGTGTTTCATTCGCACCGACAATGAGGGACGATTGTAACAAAGGACACCTTGCGTTCAAAGTTAAAAATGAACGTGATTTCTTATCGGATGTGTTAAATTACACCAGTAACTAATAGAATACACTTGTATGTTGATTATCATATGGCAAAATAAATCTAATTTGCTTCACTGTCTTTGAAAATAACCGTTAAGTAAAAAGTGTTTCATTCGTCACGGCTCTCCCCTACATATACATATACATATACATATGCATACAGTATACATATGTGTATGTGTGTGTGTGTGTGCATATGTGTTTGTGTGTGTATGTTTGTGTGTATACATACACTTATACATATATATATGTGTGTGTGTGTGTGTGTGTGTGTGTGTGTGTACGGATCACTGCCCTGTCGCTGGCCCTCTGTACTCGCCATCCTGCTGTTAAACTGAGAGGTCGGCGAGGTCAGGGGTCATGACCTGAGATCCTCCGTGCTGTAAACAAGACCCCAACACAGCACGCCCCCTCTGCAGGAAGGCCAGGATGTTTAAGACCTTAATGTGTGCCAAGCAGCAGCAGGGGGGGCTGCAATTAAGGGTATGGGTGGGGGTGGGGGTGGGGGTGGGGGTAGGAGATGTGTGTGTGTGTGTGTGTGTGTGTGTGTGTGTATGTGACCTAACTGGGACCACGTCAAGAAGCCATATCGAATGTAATGGCAGAGATTCCGTTGTTATGTAACTTCTCATCTGTGTTTGAGAAATCACCGCAAACACACACACACGCGTGCACACACAACAACAGTGTCAGTGTCAACACACCACTCTATGCTTTGTGCATTAGCATGGATGGAAGTGTTTTTACAGTATCAAGCTACCCATTCAGGCAACTCACGCGCTCACCTGATTTTATATTCACCACAGCAGCTGGTACCGGTCTTAGCTTGATTTGAATCTGCTTCCCTTTTTGCTTTCCTTATAGGCAAACCTGAAGCCTGATACTTGGAGTTTTTTGGGGATAACACTTTCTCTGAAGTTTGTACCCACAAGACTCCATAAAAACATTCATAAAGGCTTATAATGCGTTTATAAAGTATGTAAAGTATTCATACCTATTTATACATACTCATGACTGTACTCCTAAGGCATTATAATGCTGTGTCATAAGCCCTATTCCAACTTCAAGTGATACAGTGCATTCTTTGTTATAACGCTTTACCTGCTTTACGGGTGCAGTCATGTGTACTATGTATAAGTAGTTATGAATACTAATTTCAACCATTATCAAGCTTTACGAAGACATTATTACCCTTTATGAATTTGTTTATAGAGCTTCATCAATATAACCCTTATACAAAATGTTACCCAGTTGTGTAAGGAGTCAAAAGCACTCGATCTGCATAATGGCACCTACCCGTGCAGTGGGAAAGGTGTCAAGTGCCCTACAGCTACCTTAATGCTAAACTCTAAATGCACGTGCAGGATTGGCCGTGAGAACACTGTACATTGACAGAGCACTAAAGCATTGATGCCTGCGGCAATAACAGTCAAGGGGCCGAGGAAAGGAAAGGGCCAGTAAAGCTATAGGCTCTTTACGTGTCCTACAGTTTAACTCGTGCTGCCTCATTATGGCCACTTTATGTAAACTGGCCCCAGAAATGTCCTTCAACTTCGTCTCTCAGCCCCAGAAGCCGGACAGACAAGACATCCGAGAGGCTGCCTGAGGACAGTTTACAGCATCCGGTTCTATTAACGCCTGGGGGGTGTGTGTTTGGGGGGTTGGGGTGTTCAGACGGGAAAAGCGGGAGGAGAACGTTAAAAAAAACCCTACTTTTCCTAATGTGGGGCTTAAGGGGGGTGTCGTGTTAAATATGGCGAAAGAGCGAATAGGCAATTTCCCCCCCTCAGTGTTAAACAGCAGAAGGAGGCCATAAAAGCTAATGGTCACACAGTTAACTTTTAACACTTTCCTTCATGCCCTGGCAGTAGCAGGCGGAGGCAGAGGAGGTGGGGGGGTGGGGTAGGGGAGTGGGGCAAGAGGCAGTAGAAGGCTGAGGCAGGGGGGGTGGGGGGTGTGGGGTAGGGGAGTGGGGCAACTTTTAACACTTTCATGCACAAGCAGTAGCGGGTGGAGGCAGAGGGGTGGTGGGGGGTTTGGAGGTGGGCTAGGGAAGGGTGATGTGTGTGGTGGTGTGAGACATGGTGTGTTATGACGTGGAGAAAGTGGTACCCTGTAGTAGTAGTAGCTAACGGTGGGAAAATGGAGGGAGTAAAAGTAGTGTGGAGGTTGGGGTGGGGGTGTGGTGATCAGGGGTGTGGGGGTTTGTATGGCAGGGGAGTGGGGGTAAGTTGGGGGTGTGTTGGGAGTGGCGTACGGTGGGGGTGTGTGTTAGGTGAGTAGGGATAGGGGAGTGGTGTAGGCTGGGCTGAGAATGGGGGGGTGGGGTAGGGTTGGGTGGGGATAGAGGAGTGGGGTACGGTGGGGGTGTGTGTTAGGTGAGTGGGGTGGGGTGGGGTGGGGATAGGGGAGTGGTGTAGGCTAGGATGGGAATGGGGGGAGTGGTATAGGCTGGGGTGGGAATGGGGGGGTGGGGTAGGGTGGGGCTGTGGGGTGGTGTGAGGTGGCGTGATACGTGGTGTGAGGTGGCGTGATACATGGTGTGGTATGGCGAAGGGAAGGGTAATCTGTGTGGTGGTGTGAGACCTGGTGTGTTATGACATGTAGAGAGTGGTGCCCTAGTAGTAGCTAACAGAAGAAAAACGAGGGAGTAGAAAGGTGGGGGTAGGTTGGTGTGGGGATGTGGTGAGTGGGGGTATGGGGTTGTGTGTTAGGGGAGTGGGGTGGAGTGTGTGTGTGTGTGGGGGGGGTGTTGTAGTAGGGGTGGGGGTAGGGTGGGGCTGTGGGGTGGTGTGAGGTGGCATGATAGGTGGTGTGGTATGGCGTGAAGAGAGTCAGTTGGGTAGGGTGGGGTGGGGATAGGGGAGTGGGGTAGGGGGGTGTTGTAGTAGGGGTGGGGGTAGGGTGGGGGCTGTGCGGTGGTGTGAGGTGGCGTGATAGGTGGTGTGGTATGGCGTGGAGAGAGTGGTGCTCAGCTAAGGTTTCACTGGAGCGTGACGCTGACCTCCAGGGTCACTTCCTATATCTCCAGCCAGCAAGGGCCATTCCAAGTGGAAATGGCCGCCACAGATGCTGGGTTGCATGCACAGGGCGATGAGGAATGAGGCCGCGGTTTGGAACTACATGAACTCAAGTAACCATGGACACGAAAAGGATATAAATAATAAACACACAAAACAAAAACACATAGAGCTTGTATACACACACACAGACACACACACACACACACACACACACACACACACACACACACACACTCACTCAGTAATGTACATACATACACATAGACAAATACACATACACACACACATACACATATACACACACACACACAAACTCACACTGATCCCCATCCTTAAACAAAACACGTACAACTATACCCAGAAATAAACAAAAATACATAACTAAGTTTACTGGTAGCCAGCTCTGCCATAAATACATCTTGACACCCGTGCATCAGAAATAGATGAACCAACCCATGCTTTGCCTCCATACACACTCTGTTCTTCGGACCCATACTCTGCACCTTATTTGGGTATAAATACTGGACAGTATACCTGGAAACAGCATACGAGTCAGACGTTTCCAGGGAAACACCATATTAGTAGTTTCAGTGAGCACACAGTACTTGATAAAAGTGGGACTGATAGTTCTAACAGACGTGCATTGGTTGGTAGTGTGTGTGTGTGTGTGTGTGTGTGTGTGTGTGTGTGTGTGTGTGTGTGTGTGTGTGTGTAGTGTTGTTGGTAGAGTGTGTGTGTCAGTAAATCCACTGGAAAGGAAAGTTGGTGTACTTTTTTGGTGCTTTTCTTTAAGCCTGTGGCATCGGACAAAATACCTGGAAGCTAAGGTCATGATTCCTCTGTCTTCTTAAAAACTTCTCTCTTTCTTTTCTGGGACTCTCAGACATTTCTCTTGGGGCCATGACCAGCCTCGGCTTACGTCGGAGATGAGGGAACTGAGAGGAAGAGGATAAATTATCACACCTTTGTGAGAATGTGTGGAATGGAGAGGATGGGGAGGAAGAGGAGGAGGATGAAGATGAGGTAGTGACA
>CM059277.1:8656351-8661351 GCA_030347295.1 Setipinna tenuifilis
GGATGTAGTAACCAGTACCGCTGGACTTCCATGTAAGGGGGCCCCTTTTCAAGACACACCCACACACACACACACACACACACACACACAAACACACATACACACACACACACACACACACACACACACACACAAGGCCTTGGAAGGACGTAGTAACCAGTACCGCTTTCCATGTAAGGGGGCCCCTGTTCCGCTCTCGTGTGGTCAGTGCTGCCGTCAGATGGCCAGCTGTGAGCATCAGAGGTCTATTTGTGTCAACACGGTGTGACGTACAGTAAGCGTGCGTGCCTGAGCGAGGATGACCATCAGCTGAAGACTTTGACGACATACCACCAGAGATTACTCTGCTATGTCTGCCGGGAACACTTGTCACTTATAACAACTGAAATCTAAGGTTAGTATAACATCAGTATAAGGTCAGTATAAGGTCAATACAACAAATGAAATCTAAAGTTAAACGTTATTTTTTCTGTCCATGTTACATCAATTAGGTATAGTGTAACAAAGTGTGCAACAAAGTGTGTAACAATTTGTACTTACACTGTACCATAGGGTTAGGGTTAGGGCTAGGTGTAGGGTTAGGTATGTATAGTGTAAGCACATACTATTACATGTTGTTACATGTAGATAAAAATAATGGGCTACAAATCTAATTCAGCACAATGGATCACTGTCAACTACATTTCATTAGCATTACATATTTGACAAAACCAGAGGACAAGATAGATCCATATCTTGCTCATTCCACCTGAATTACCTCAGGTTGTACATTTCACTGGCTCAAGAACACTCGGAAGATAATATTCTTAATATATATTTGAGCAGACCTATAAATCACTGATTTAGAAGATGAGCAAGCCAAATAAGTGTTCGGTGTGTGATTTCCTCCCAAAGATGATAAGGATTCATTATTCATGGACAGAGGAAATTTGTCCCCTCTAAATTGCTTTTGTGATATCATTCTGGGAATTAGATACAGAACAGTGCTCCGACTGATATATTTTTTTCTCAACTGATTTAATTATTTGAACACACATCTGCACCTTCACAGCATGTGGGAGAGAAATACTCTGAGAAATAATAATGTCCTTATACTTACCTTACAGTACCTACCCACAAGCCATCCGTCACTTAAATACGCACTAGCACTTTACAGCTACTCCACTACCTGGCCTTCCTACCTCCTTGTTACTTTGCACAATGCTACTACTGCTCTGTACATACCATGCACTTTAAATATCCCATTGCACTTTTCTATGTGTCCAATGTTGTATGCCATTCCTTGTTTATTTATTTTGTGTACCCCCCTGTTGTTTTTCTTTCACCACCCCCCCGACCAGTTTTGTGTCTTTTGTTGTGTTGTGAGCACACCAAGCAACATTCCTAACGACTGTATTTTTTATACTGTTGATATGGCTAAATAAACTTGAACTTGAACTTGAACTTTAAGCATCTGCTTTCTATCATTGTGCTTATTTTATCCTCCGTTAAAATGTTTTATTTTGCTAGCATGCTTATACATTGCTAGTATGCTTATACCTACTGTTCTTTGCTTTTATGTTTGTTAAGCACATTGAACTCCCTCTGTGTATGG
This sequence comes from Setipinna tenuifilis, assembly GCA_030347295.1. Classification (NCBI taxonomy): domain Eukaryota; kingdom Metazoa; phylum Chordata; class Actinopteri; order Clupeiformes; family Engraulidae; genus Setipinna; species Setipinna tenuifilis. Next base: position 8,657,946 of record CM059277.1, read on the forward strand.
CACCCTGGCTGCCATGGACATAGGGCTAAAAAAAGCCCACGATTAGCTCCTTTGGCCAGCCATGTTCCGCACTGTTCTGCCCCATGGTCCCTGGACAGGTTCCTGTGAGACCCAGGATGGAGCTAAGTACATGTTCCCCGTAACGAGATTAGAGAGGTCTGCTGGGTGTCTAACCGCATCAGCCCTGCTGTTGCTAAGGGGATGTTGTGACTGTAATGTCCACACTGTGAGTTGAATGAACCAGGAAAGGCAATAGGACAGTTTCTGAAGAAGAGAGCATAGGCTGGTCGGTGTGTGTGTGTGTGTGTGTCTCTACTCCTATCCCAGCAGGATGAGATGTTTACGAGCTTAACAAACGAGCGTCCACCCCTGGATCAGACGGTGCTGGGTGACTAAGTCAGATAATGCTTGTCTATATTAACCTCGTGGCTGTAAACATTACACAGCGGACACTCCTCCGCGCACGCACTCAGACACAGGCACGCACAGCACACACGCGCATACGTGCTTGTGTGTGTGCGTGTGTGTGTGTGTGTGTGTGTGTGGGGGAGCCGCCAATATGAGCTGTGTTTCCTTCCGCAGATTTGCTGTCCTCTCACACACACACACACACACACACACACACATGCCGCCACACACATACAGCCTCATGACCACACTCTCTGTTACGCACACACACACACAAACACACCCCCTCACACTTCTTCACTTTCTCTCCTTCCCGTTTTCTAGCAGAGCAGAGAGTGGGTTCACAGCGGCAGTTGAATTCTGATGCGTCACACACACACACAGATGTTGCACAGAACAGCTGTGAGACGTCGCCGGCGCTTTGATCAGAACTGGGGCCGACTGGATTGGACTACACTGGGCCGGGCTGAGCAAGGCTCACACAGATGCTTAGTCAGTCCCCAGATCCCAGTGATGTCACCAGCCTCTCTCTCACTGTGCAGACACATGCACGCGCACACACACACACACACACACACACACACACAGTCCCCGCCCCCCACACATACTCACGTAGACAAACCTCGTGTGGGTCACTGGTCCAGTCAGACCTCTGACAGACTATACCACATGGAAAATGGTCATGCACATATTTTGTTCACCTTAGCTCTTATGTAGTGGATAAATTTAGTGTTTGGAAAATGTTTGACTGACTGACATCTAAATACTGGGTATAAACTACATGTAGGACAAAACACAAACTACAAATTATTGTAATGTGTCTAATGTGATCCTTGAGATTTTTTTAAGGGGGAAAGTGGAAAAAAAATTGAGAAACATTGGCCTAGACTTAGCATATCATCTTGTAAAACATTCCAGCCTTTAACTGGGTCATATATGCTACAAAAGCAGATACTGGAAACCAGGCTAAATGCATAAACAGAAGAACTCTTATCGATAGACGTGAATCTGGAAGAGCATGCTTGACAAATACCACACACTGCTGCATATGACATTTGTAACCGAGTCTGTATCTTTTTAGTGCTGTATATAAATTATTTCAGATGTACAGTACGGGTCCAAAAGCCACAGTGGACTCTGTGTGTGTGTGTGTGTGTGTGTGTGTGTGTGTGTGTGTGTGTGTGTGTGTGTGTGTGTGTGTGTGTGTGTGTGTGTGTGCGTGTGCGTGTGTAATAAAAATCCTGCAGTTCCCAGGAAACACAATTAACTCTGAAATGAGACGTAAGCCTACACTGCGCTGGGAGTCACTGTAGATGAAAGCGGCGGGTGAGTGAGTATAAGGGGTGAAACCCAGAAAGGGTGAAACTCTTGTAAAACCACAATACAAATGTTAGCGCAATGTTAATGCAGGATGACCGGAAAGAACACACATATCCTTAATACACATTGACACATACACACACACACACACACACACACATAAAAACAAAGAAAATTGACAAAAAAAGCACAGATTTATTTGACACATGTAATACACATTCGCACATACACAATCTTACACACACATAAATATACATTACACATGCTAATGTGTGTTTAAGGTAAAATGACCTGAAAGAGCACACATTTACAACACACATATACACACATATTCACACTCCCACAGAGACCTGTACAGACACAGACACACTCACGTAGACACATAAAAAAACGTCTAGGGAGTGAATACATGTGAGAAAGGGTGAAACCCCTATAAAAACACAATACATCTGTTAATGTCTGCTTAATGTAAAATGACCCCGAATGACCACAGTTTGCTGAGAGACATATACACACCCACGTTCACATTCACACAGACATACACTCACACTCACACTCACACTCACATTCACACAGACACACACTCACACTCACACTCACACTCACACGTAGACACATTCACGCAAACATGTGTCTGAATCTTTCCATGGAATATTTTAAACAGAGGTGTGATGTAAACCTGTGTGTGTGTGTGTGTGTGTGTGTGTGTGTGTGTGTGTGTGTGTGTGTGTGTGTGTAAGGGAGTGTACGCACAGAAGAAATGATAAAGGTGAGTGAGTTGGAAGAATGACGATAGGCTAGGTGTACGTGGAGTTGTGTGTTTGTTTTGGTTGCCATGTTGGGGGATTTCTTCAGTGAGTGGGCTTCCTCCTCCACCCATGACACAGCACACGTATAGGAAGAGTAATGCAGGGAGATGAGAGGGAAAGCATGCACTAATATATCCCTCATAGTGATGATTCACCCACTGTTGCTTCATACATCTATTGCACACATGCACACTGGCACATACCAGAGGCAGACATCCCGGGTTCAGAGAGTGCAAGTCCTGCCATATATTTGTTCCAGCCAATTTAGTGAACCAGCTGATATCTACTGTAGGTAGATGAGCTAATTAGTGAAATCACCTGTGTTGACAGCACAGGCAGAAGGAATACATGGCAGGACTTTTACCTTTTTAATCCGGTTTGTCCGCCTCTGGCACATGCTTACTCTTACCCATATCCACATGGCCTTTCACTTACACACACACTTCCAATATGCCCCAGTGTGTGTGTGTGTGTGTGTGTGTGTGTGTGTTTTGTGTATAGTATGTGTGTGTGTGTGTAAGGGAGGGTTTACCGACAGAATGAATGATGAAGGTGAGTAAGTTGGAAGAATGACAATGGGCTAGGTGTACGTGGAGATGTGTGTTTGTTTTGGTTGCCATGTGGGGGGATTTCTTCAGTGAGTGGGCTTCCTCCTCCACCCATGACACAGCACACGTATATGAAGGGTGAGATGGGGGGATGAGAGGGAAAGCATGCAGGAGGATGACACTAATATATCCCTCATGGTGCTGACTCACCCAGTGTTGCTTCATGCGTCTGTTGCACACATGCAGACAGGCACATACTTACGCTTACCCATATCCACACACACTTCCAATAGGCCCCTGTGTGTGTGTGTGTGTGTGTGT
>CM059277.1:8668851-8671351 GCA_030347295.1 Setipinna tenuifilis
CTCTCTCTTCCTCTATCTCTCCCTCTCTCTCTACCTCTCTCCTTCCTTCATCTCTTTCTCCTTTATCTCTCTCTCCATTTCTCTCCCCTTCTCTCCTTCCTTCATCTCTCTCACTCCTCCATCTCTCTCTCTCCCTCTCTCTCATCCATTTCTCTCTCTCTCTCTCTCCTTCACTGAGAGATTAGCCAAACTGAGAGATTGGCTGTCCCGTTCATCCTGCTCTTGGCTGCCCCACCAGCCACTTACTAAGACAAGACACAGCAGCCCTCCTTCCCTCTCTCTCTCTCTTTCTCTCTCTCTCTCAATCTTTCCTTCATCTCTCTTTCTCTCTCGCTTTCTCTGTCCTCTGTATCTCTCTTTCTCTCTTCTCTGTATCTCTCTCATCGATATCTCTCTCTTTCTCTCTCCTGCATATCTCTTTCTCTCCTCCATATCACTTTCTTTTTTCTCTCTCCTTCTTTCCCTTTCCTCCCTTCTACCCTTCTCTCTCCCTCTCTTTCTTTCTCATATTCTGTCTTTCTCTTTTTCTGTCTCTGGCCTTCTTTCTTTCAACCATCCCTCCCACACCCTCCCCTTTCTTTTTACTGTACTTTCTTTTACTGAACTTTCCCCTCGTTCACTGATTCTCTCTCTCCTTCACGCTCCATCTCCCTGTGTCTCAGCCGGTGCATTTACCCAGAGATCACTAGCGCCCCCTGTGTCTGAAACGCAGACATGCGTCAAAGATGAGGGTTTTAGCTGACTACAGTAAGACTGGGAACTGAAGCACTAACCATCTAATAAACCATCTCATTAAACATACAATGGCCATCTAATAAATCATCTAATAAGCAGATAATAAAAGCAGAGAGAGAGAGTCTTACATAATCACATAGTCTAACTCATCGTTTTGCTAAACGAAGACAAAAACAAATGATGACAGTTTTAAAATCAGCCCAAACACGTGTGTGTGTGTGTGTGTGTGTGTGTGTGTGTTTGTGTGAATGTGTGTGTGTGTGTGTGTGTGTGTGACAGGGTGAATTCGGTTTAAATCTACAGACGAGCTACACTACTCAAATTGTCACGGAAAAAAACTTTTATGCAGAAATTCTCTAGTGTGAATCTCTTGGGATTACAGTTTTAAAAGGAGCCCAAACACAAGTGTGACAAACACAAGTATGAATATTAATAATATTAATATCCAAGCAAACGCATCCACATCACCCATTCTATAATCACAAGGATGATGTGTTGTGATAATCTGAACTGGCTGATAGTATGAAATGAAGAATAATCACAAAGGTCAAGGTGGAGGCAAAGACTGCCATTTTCTGACTGTTTGTAACTACCTGTCTGATCCTATTTGAGTACATGACGGTCTGCACGCTGCCTTGAACATTACACATAGGGTGTGTGTGTGTGTGTTTGTGTATGTGTGTGTGTGTGATGACTGTGTGTGTGTATGTGTTTGTGTGAATGGTTGTGTGGTGTGTGGTGCTCCCATGGCTTTGATTTACAACTGAAGGTTTATGTGGTAACTGGTACGGACTGGAGGCCCTTCTGTGTGTGTGTGTTTGGGTGTGTGGGTGCAGGCGTGTCTGTGTGTGTGTGTGTGTGTGTGTGAGAGAGAGAGAGAGAGAAAGTATTTACATGTGTGATTTTGTGTCTGTTTCTGTGTGTGTGTGTGTGTGTGTGTGTGTGTGTGTGTGTGTGTGTGGCAGCTTCTCCAGGCCTTATCTGATGTTTTCTTAACAGCTTAGCGCGGCCCCGGCGGCAGCAGTAACTTCTCCCCTCTAAACGCCCCAAATGGGACACCTTAATTCCCCTTAAGCAGCAGCTCTCTGCCCCACTCCCCTCCTTCCAGAGACTTCTCCAGGACACACACACACACACACACACATACTCACACCTTCTCTCACACACACACACACACAAACACATGAGCGCTCACGCACACACACACGCACACACACACTCACACATGCACGCACAAACACACACACACACACACAAACACACACACACACATACACACACATACACACACACACACACACACACAAACACACACACACACACACACACACAAAGGTCTGGTTTCAGTAGGAGTGCGGGCCGGTGGGACTGCACCGGTGCTATTCAGAATGCATAGACAGCTTAGCCCTGCGATAAGGACGGACACAAGGCAAGACACACACTCACACACACACACACACACACACACACACACACACACACACACAAGGCAAGACTCTGGCAAGTGCTGCAGTACTTTTCCATCCTCGGCACACACAAAAGATGTAAGGCGCGGAAGGGAGGGAGACAGTGAGAGAGGGAGGGAGGGAAGGGTGAGAAAAACGCTGAACAAGAGTGTGTGAAAAAGTAGAGAGGGATTGTCTGGAGTTTTTTTTTTTTCTTTATTGTCGTCTCACCTTTTTTTACCCGTAGCTCTTCATTTCGCTCGTCTGGTCAACCCATTTAGGTTTCTCCCCTGGAAAATTGACAGGAAGTTTTTTTTTTT
>CM059277.1:8673851-8678851 GCA_030347295.1 Setipinna tenuifilis
GAGCTTTAAATGAAGAAGAAGAAGAAGAAGAAGAAGAAGAAGAAGAAGAAGAAGAAGAAGAAGAAGAAGAGAAATGGATATGACAGCTTGAGAGCTATATCAGGACTTTGGTTGCTTATCTTACCGTACCCATTGTACCAATGCTAAAACCCAAACACAAAAAAAGGTTAATGGAAGGCCAGAGCTTTCTAAGAAGAGCAGAGCTCAACCTGTGAGAATGAAGACGTCTTCCACAGATGCAGCGGAGGGGCAACGGGCATGTGAACATGGGTGATGGTGTTTTCCTCTTGGCAAAGCACTGCCCTCTATCAGACTCAGGTTTGTAGAGAGCCTGCCACAACTCAGTGTGTGTGTGTGTGTGTGTGTGTGTGTGTGTGTGTGTGTGTGTGTGTGTGTGTGTGTGGAGCTTTGTGTGTGTGTGTGTGTGTCTTTGCCTGTGTGTGTGTGTGTGTGTGTGTGTGTGTGTGTAGCAGGGAAGTGGCATGGCAGAAGTGAGACCCACCCTCAGGCATCCATCATGACCAAGGTGAGGATGGAGAGTTTGACGCTCTCAGTGCCTCCTTTATGAGCTTATTAAAGACTCACACACACTCACTAAACCACTAAATGGGACAAACTAACACACTCACACACATATGCACGCACACACACACACACACACACACACGGTGACATGTTCGATAGCCACACCCACACATTTACTCACTGTGGGCTCACAAACACTCAGACACATACACAAACTCACACACTGCACATCCACTCAAAAACTCACTCACTGTGAGCATTGTCAGCTTACACACACAAACAAAAAAACACACACACATACTATAAACTCACACACACCCACACACACACACACTGTAAGTTTAGACACACACACAAACAAACACACACACACACACACACACACACACACACACACACACACACATACAGACACACACACGTCACCTCACCCACAGACTCATTTGGGCTCATATGGTGGGCTCTCCTCAGCGTCAGCGAAAAAGGACCCCCTCCAGCTGGGCTATTCTCCAGCTCCAGTTTCAGCCGATACAGGATGGAGATCTCAACCTCAAAGAAGGAGGAGGCACAGAGGTGTGTGTGTGTGCGTGTGTGTATGAGTGTGTTTGTGTGTGTGTGTGTGTGTGTGTGCATGTGCATGTGTGTGTTTGTCTGTGTATGTGTGTGTGTGTGTGTGTGTGTGTGTATGTGTGTGTGTGTGTCTGTGCGTGCATGCATGTGTGTGTGTGTGTGTGTTTGTGTGTGTGTGTGTGTGTATGGGGGCAACCCTGAACTTTATGGGAGGAGGGCCCATCAAAAGGCTGTCACACCTAACCTCTCCCAGATGTGTGTGTTGAAAGGAATATAGGGAGAGAGAGGGGGAGAGAGAGAGAGAGAGAGAGAGGAAAAGAGGGAGGGAGACAGAGAGAGAGAAAAAATAGAGTGAGAGGGAGGGAGAGAGAGAAAGAAAGAGAGAGAGTGTGTGTGAAAGGAAAAGAAAGAATGACAGAAAGGGAGAGTGATGGGGAGAAAAAGAAAGACAGAAAGGAAAAGAGAGAAAGTGAAAGAAGAGAAAGTGTGCATGTATGAGTGGGTACACCAAAATGTGTGTGTGCTTGTTACATGCATACGTGTACTGTACATGTGTGTGTGTGTGTGTGTGCATTTATATATGACAAAGAGCCACAAAAGGGTATCTCGGGATAACTGCTGTATGTGTGTGTGTGTGTGTGTGTGTGTGTGTGTGTGTGTGTGTGTGTGTGTGTGCACATGTATGTGAACCTGCATCATCTGTAAAAGAGAGATATAAGAGGGTATCTGGGGAACAGCTGATGTTATGTGTGTGTGTGTGTGTGTGTGTGTGTGTGTGTGTGTGTGTGTGTGTGTGTGTGTGTGTGTGTTTGTGTGAATGTGTGTTTGTGTGTGCTTGTGTGTGTGTGTGTGTGCGCGTGTGTGTGTTTGCATGTGTGTGTGTGAGTGTGTGTGTCTGTATATATGTGTGCGTGTATGTGTGTGTGCATGTGTGTGTGCATGTGTGTGTGTGTGTGTGTGTGTCTGTATATATGTGTGCGTGTACGTGTGTATGTATTTGTGTGTGTGTATGTGTGTGTGCATGTGTGTGTGTGTGTGTGTGTGTGCTGTATGCTGAGTGGGGCACACGAGGTAGGTGGGCCTCCTCCCTCTCTTTATGGGTCACGGGGGGACAGGAACCAGGTGTGTGTGGTTCCTCTGGTCGTACAACGCCCCAGGGACATGCACACACACACACACACACATGCAAACACACACACATACACACACACACAGTCACACACACACACACACACACACACACACACACACACACACACACACACACACACACACACAGAGGGAGAGGGAGGGAGAGAAAAAGAGAGAGAGAGAACAGAGGGACCTCTGAGAGGCGCTGAGAGAGTTAGTGTACAGGGGAGACACCTTGGGGCCTCTGAAATGGATCCCTCCCGCGGCCCTTGGGGCCCCCAGACGCAGGCTAAGTCCAGCACAAATGGCTGCCGGGGCCCTTTAACAGGATACGATAACAACTGGAAGTTTGGACAAAGACAGGAAAAATAATTTGATGTTTTCCCTCAACTCTAATCAAACCAATGCACAACAGCTGCGGGACTGGTTTCCATAGCCCGCAGACAGGAGAGGGCCGGCCGTGTGGGAACCAGAGCACTGGGAAACAGACGCATGGCAAAGGAGAGGAGAGATGAAGACAGAGGGATAGAGAGAGATAGAGAGGAGAGAGATGAAGAGAGGGATAAAGAAAGAGAGGAGAGAGATAGAGAGGAGAGAGAGAGAGAGGAATAGAAATAGAAGGAGAGAGAGAGAGATAGAGGAGAGAGGAAGGGAGAGGGATAGAGAGAAATAGAAAGAGAAAGAAGGGGAGGAGAGAGAAAGAGAGAGGGATAGAGAGAGAGGGATAGAAAAGGAGAGGGAGAAGGAGGAAGGGAGAGAGATAGAGACAGACATAGAGGAGAAACATGTAAATATGGAAGAGAAGAATGGGGAAAGAAGAGGAGAGGAGAGAAGGAAAGAGAGAAGAAAAGATAGGAGGATGTAGGAGAGTCATGATGGTGGTGGCGTGTGGCGGGCATACAGAGTGTGTGTGTGTATGTGTGTGTTTCTGTGAGTGTGTTTGTGAGTCTTTGTGTGTGTGTGTGTGTGTGTTTGTGCATGTGTATCAGGACATGCAGAGAGAGTGTGTGTATGTGTGTGTGTCTGTCTGTGTCTGTGTGTGTGGCGGGCCATACAGAAACAAGCAGTGGGAGGACAACATGTGACTACAGCAGATGTCATCGTAGTAGGACCAGCACAACTTGTGTTCCCATGAGCTAGCTTGCATAGTCACTCGGCCACACACACACACACACACACACACACACACACACACATGTTCAGACTCAATCTCAATTTATCATTCCCTCAAATCCCTGTCTTTCTCTATGGCGGCTGTTCCGCTGTGTGTGGACGTAAGAGGGAGTGTTAGGGCTCCCTGGGGACAGGAGGCCCTGAAGGCTTTGACGTCTCTGCAGCCCACTGGGACACTCTGACTTATGCGGCTAAACCCCCTTTTTTCCAAAAACAAAACCAACAACAACAACAACAAAAAAGTCACTACAGCATCTTGGGAAATCATTACCTAATCTCATAGAGTTGACTTTCAGTCCCATGAAGCTGAGTTGTGGTGATTGTAGACTTAGGGCTCTTTCAGACTTATAGTTTGATTGCTTTGGTCCGCACTAGTCAGAAAAATGTTACGATGTAGCAAACAGACATGGGTACAGTTTGCTTTCACATATGCATAGTGCTAAACTAACTAAAATAGACTGCGAAGACCATTGCCACCGGAACCAGACTAAAATGCACCACTTTCCATAATAATAATGCAGTAAACTCTACTGTTCCATCCAATTTGGCTTGGTTGCTTTCACACCAGAGGAACCGTACCAAAGTAGGGCAGATAAAGCAGTCCGAAACCACCCCTTTTTAGTGGTCTTGGACTGGTTCATTTGTTGCACACCAAAGTACCAAGATTGCATTCACACCAACGAAAAGGAACCGAACTAAGAACTTTTGGTTCAAATGAAACGTTTGGTGTGAAAGCACCCTTACAGTCTCATGAAGCTGAGTTGTGGTGCTTGCAGAATCACAGTCTCATGAAGCTGGGGGCATACACAGAGTGTGTGTGTGTGTGTGGCGGAGCATACAGAGAGTGTGTGATTGCCCTGTCCTGACTAATCATAGGCCGCTCACACTAATGGGATGTGACAGTTCTCACACAACCTGTCTCACCCTTGGTGTTACACTAATGAAATATTCTCATTTCGCCATGCTGGGAGTCCTGGTGTTTATGTGTATATATATATATATCCAATGTCACCCAAACCAAGCGGCCATAAGCTCCTCCATCATGCTGGGAGAGAGGAACTCTTTGGGGCGCGAGCTCATTTCTTCTGTCACTTTCTATTTCTTCGAGGTTCGAGCAAACAAAAACATCATTTAACGAAGCCCCAGGAAGTCCGCACTATGGGGGGGGGGGAGAGGGGGGGGCAGATATTTCTGTCAGTGCGATTGCCAAGTCAAACATTGTATGACACAAGCAGAGCCTTATGAAAACTTCCAGTGACTGATAGGTTTCCCGCATCAGACGTAATCGGCAGGAGTGAAAACGACAGCAAATTTCGGCAAACGTAAAACTTCCAAACCTGATTTACATTTACACGAGATGCTAATCGCTTTGTATAAACATGTCCCCCCTTGTTTTAATTGCATCAGTTTCTTCATCACGCGCCAGAGAAGCCCTCGTGTTGACGCAGGCTGGCTGCTCAGATCAGCCCTACAGCCCTGCTGGACTGGGGGAAAAAAATGAGGGTTTTCCTGCAAATATCAATTCCAGGTGTGCGCCTGACATGTTGAGCATTTGTCGAGCAATTGTTCGCCACGCTTGTCTGAGTCAGAAAAAAAGAGCC
>CM059277.1:8683851-8701351 GCA_030347295.1 Setipinna tenuifilis
ACATGCCTGCCGACTGTCAACAAGGATGTCTGTATGGAAGGTTAATTAAGACCAATTAAAGTCTCCTCCACGGCCAGGATCCAAATATTGAATGAGGAAGTGTGCCATGTTGTCAGTCTGGTGCTGCTGTGAACTGTGGAGACCCGGGGCTGGAGTCATCCGGCCGGCCTGGGTGTCAATCATACTGTAGCTATGACAACATAGAACAGACTGGAGCTGATCAAGTCAAGCATGTTTGATTTAATCGGAATTGTGTCAGGAATGGAAACTATCATTTCAGACTAAATCGGTCTCCCTAACAAATATAACAACTGATTGTTCCTGTCTGTCTCCTACATACACCTTAGACTACCTGCAACTGGCCCCAAGGTTCTATGGAATCAGAATCGGGGGTAAGAAATCGTGAGGTCTGCGTCTAGTTTAGGATTAGGGAAAGCAGAACAAGATGCAGTAAAGCCACTGACAGTTCAAACAGCCATTTTATAAAGCTTCCTCCCACAGACAGACAAGGGGCAAACCAAACAGACCCAGGTGGGTTGTTTGCAGGGATTTACTCCACTTTCCAGACATGTTTTGAGCCTAGTCTGTTGCAATAGTGTTAGACGTACTTCTATGAAAACTTGGAACATTTGACTTAAAAGTAAATTTGTTCAAGTCAGTAATTGACTGCAGTGTGTAGTGGCTGCTTTGGGTTTTTCGAGTTGTTCTTGGCCCTGTGTGCCTCCATTGTATTTTCCTTGGCAGTAGCTGAAGGCAGCCCTCTAAATCAATTCTCAACCAATTTTGTTGTTTATGTCCTAAGTGAAGATGTGGACACAAAAACAGTGGTAAAAACAGAAAAACACGGAGGTTTTATTCCTGGAATATTGTACAATGTCACTTACTACTTACTAGTTATTTTAGGGGTTATAATGTGCACAGTACAGTATGTGACATTATGTACCTAAACTGATACCTTGGGATAAGAGTTAGAGATTAGGAGGATTAGGGATATGTATATACAGATTAAAAACATAATGTTGATATGTTGTCATACACTTCATTGCACTGTACTGTACTTCCTGATTATGATATATGCTGTAACAGGGACTGGGGGTTACCTATTGCTCTTACACTGTACCTTTCATGTCCATACTAATTTTCTAATTTGCTCAATTGTCCAATTATTCTACACATCACACAGATAGGTTTCATATTGCCATGTTTGAGATTTTGACAAATTGTTGTGTCCCCACCAGTATTGAGACCAAACCTACACCCCTGAGTGGAGGACGTTCCCATGGGCAGGGCTGGGATTTGCCCTCCTGCAGCTCCGCACAGGATTTATCAAAAACAGGCACCCCCATCTTTCAAAATGCTGTGCCCTCTTTGTGCTAGATTATGTACTAGATGAAACTCCATGTGCCGCTGTGGGTAGTCTTTTCACCACGCCCACCACACAAGCACACACATACACACATAACATCAGCTGTTCCCCAGATACCCTCTTATATCTTTCTTTTACAGATGATGCAGGTTCACATACATGTGCACACACACACACACACACACACACACACACACCACGCCCTTGCCCATACATCAAGAGTTTGAGCATTTTCTTCTTTTTACTGTACCATCATCAACCCTGGATTTATCAACAACATGCACCCATATGTCTCCGCTGTGTCCTTCTAACATCCCCTTGCCCATACATTGCCTATACATAGTTTGAGCATTCTTCGTTTTACTGTAACATCAATCCAGGCTTTATCAACAACATGCACCACCCCCCACCCCCCACCCCCCACCCCCCACATCTTTCAAATGCTGTACCCTCTTTCAACAAGACTATATACTAGATGAAACCCCATGTGTCTACGCTGGGTAGTCCTTGCCCATACACCAAAAGCTTGAGCATATTCTTCTTTTATACCCGTACCATCAACCCTGGCCCCATCCCATCTCCTCTGATCACACGGAGGTAACAGCAGCTTGAGTGAAGGGTGGGGGTGTTAGGGTGGTGAAGGTGCCAAAGACGAAAAATGTAAGAGGAGAGAAAGAGAGAGAGAGAGAGAGAGAGAGAGAGAGAGAGAGAGAGAGAGAGAGGTTTACGTTGGAATGTTTTCAAGAGTGAGAGAGGTGTTTGCATTTTTGTGGTTTAGTCTTGTGAGGGAAAGATGCCATTCCATTTGTTTTGATATGATGCAATCCCTGGCGTCAGGGGTGAGATACATACTGTACATGTGCTTCTCCACAGGGAGTGGAGGGAAGAGGAGGGTAGGGGAAGGGATAGTATAGGAGAGGAGAGGAGAAGAGAGGAGGTGAGAGGAGAGGAGAGAAGGGGAGAGGAGGGTAAGGAAAAGGGAAGGGAAGAGTGGGGAGGACAAGAAAAGGGGAAGGGTAGAGGAGAGGGTAGAGGAGAGAAGGGAATAGGAAAGAGGAAGGGGAGAGGGGGAAGACAAGAAGGGGGGAAAAGAGGACAAGAAGGGGGAAAATAGGAGAGGAGAGAAGAGAAGAGAAGATAGGGTGGGAAGAACAAAAGAGTAGATGAGCTAAAATAGGATGAACAAAGGAGAAAGAACAAAAAAGAAAGCAGAGGTGAGAAATAGGTAGGGGAGAAGGGGGGATGAGAGAGGAGAGGGGAAGGAGAGGAGTGGAGAGAAGAGAAGGACAAAAAGGGGGAAAATAGGAGAGGAGAGGAGAGAAGAGAAGATGGGTAAGTGAGGAGAACAAAAGAGGAGAGGAGCTGAAAAGGGATGGGGAGAAGAGAAGGGACAAAAAAGAAAGCAGAGGTGAAAAATAGGTAGGGGAGGAGAGGGGGAGGAGAGGAGTGGAGAGAAGAGAAGAGGAGGGTAGATGGGAAGGACAATAGAGGGTAGATGAGGGGATATGAAGGGATCAGGGGAAAAGATGAAAAATGAGAAAGGAGGAAAGGGGAATGGAAAAAGAGGTGAGATCAAAAGATATGAGGGGAGAATGAGAACAAAGTTGATAAAAAACAAAGAATAATTGAAACAATGAATAGAAGAGACGAAGAAAGAAAGGTGGGAATAAAAGAGAAGACAAGACAAATGTAAGAAAAGAGAAGAGGAGAGTAGAGGAGGAGAACTGAAAAGAAGAGAAGTGTGAGAAAAAAAAAGTCAAGGAGCAGGAGTAGTAGGAGAAGAGAGTAGAAGAGCAGTAGTAGAAGGAGAGAGGGGAGGAGAAGATGTGAGACGAGTGTATAGAAGAGAGGAGGAGTAGAAGAGGAGAGGAGAGGGTGGGAAGAAATGAGAGCAGTAGAAAGGGGAGGTAGAGGAGAGGAGAGGATGGAAGAAGAGGAAAGGAGAAGGAGAGGAGAGGAGCAGGAGTAGAAGGGCAGAGGAAAGGAGAGGATGGAAGAAGAATGGAGAGGTGAGGAGAGGAGAGTATGGGAGGAGAAGAGAGGAAAGGAAAGGAGAGGGGAGAAGTGGCGCAGGAGTAGAAGGAGAGAAGGAGAGAGGACAGAAGAGGGCCAGGAGCAGGAGGTGAGTAGTATGTGGGGTTTGGGCTTTGGAACAGTGCTAGTAGTGCTGGCTCATCTGAAGCTCTTGTCTGTGTGTCTGCGTGTCTGCATGTCTGTGCGTCCTGCAGCTGTAGCCCCATAGTCAGGGCAGGGGAGGCGGCCATGATCTCACCCTAAAGAGCCTTTGATGTGCCGCGCGTGTTGTTGTTCTTCAGCATGGGGCACACCTGGCAGGCGCATGGCCCATGGCTCCTGACGGGGACTGTTAAAACTCTCTGAGCTAGAGAGGGCCCCACCACACATGTACACACTCACACATGCATATACACACACATATGTACACACTCACACATACATATGCACACACACATGTACACACTCACACATGCATACATATGCACACACACATGCACGCATATACACATACACACCCACAAACCCATATGCACACACACACATACACATGCACATACAAACACCCACACACCCATATGCACATACACACACACACACACATGCACATGTAGATATACAAACACCCACACACCCATATGAACGTACACATATGCACATGAACATGTGCACACAGACACACACACACACACACACACACACACACACACACACACACTCTTGGTACCCCTCAGCTGTGCCACTTGCCTGTGTAGGGTCCTTCTCTCCAGTCCTGGACTCGCCACATCTGGGGTCATCTCCACATCCCATAATGCACTGCTCTGGATCAAACTACTATCAGCTGGAAACAGAGAAAGGAGGCCAGGGGAGGGGGACAAGAAATACACACACACACACACACACTCACTTGCACACACACTCACTCACACACACACACACACACACACACACACACACACACACACACACACACACACACACACATCTTTGCCACTGTAAGATGAGGAGGCCGGTCAAAGGGAGGAATCTGGTTGCCCCTTCGCCTCTCAGCAGAAATGGAGCCAAAAGCAAAAAGAACAAGGGCTTTGACTTGTGCACATACACACATGTAAACATACATAAACACACATACATGCATGAACACACACACACACACACACACATATCTATTCAATCAAGCACATATGTACTGGATGTTTTCCCAAACTGCATATACAGACATGTGCACACACAGTTCTATGCACAGCAACATGACCACACACACGCTACACGCACACACCATTGCTGTCTTTCAAGCACATCCACATGTTAATACATACAGACACACACACATATGGAGGCACCCACGCCCAAGTGCAGTGAGCATGGTAAGCATGGTAAAAACGAATGTGTGTGTGTGTGTGTCTCTGTGTGTGTGTGTGTGTGTGTGTGTGTGTGTGATTAGTGTGTTGGTAAGAGCGGATCTGTGTGTGTGTGTGTGTGTGTGTGTGTGTGTGTGATTTAGTGTGTTGGTAAGAGCGGATCTGTGTGTGTGTGTGTGATTTAGTGTGTTGGTAAGAGCGGATCTGTGTGTGTGTGTGATTTAGTGTGTTGTCAGGCTCACGTGGAGCCTGGTCTAATGCCTGCTGAGAGACTGGGAGGTTCGCTCGACACGGCAGAGCTGGAGTCTGGGAATGTTGTCCTCCCTTTCCCTCCTCTTTCTTCTTCTCATTTTCTCTCTTCTCTTCTCTCCTTTTAGCTCTCCCTTTTTCTACTTGTGTCTTCTCCTCTCCTCTCTACTTGTGCCTTCTCCTCTCCTCTCTACTTGTGCCTTCTCCTCCCCCTCCTTTTTCTTCTTCTCGTTTTCTCTCTTCTCTCTCCTTTTAACTCTCCTCTTTTCTATTTGTGTCTTCTCTTCTCCTCTCCTCTATTCTACTTGTGTCTTCTCCTCTCTTCTTCTTCTGTCGCTGCTGCTCTCCTCTCTCTTTGCCTCGACATTCCTTCATCCATCCATCCACACTTTATCCAAACCACATATGTATATATTGTCAGTATTGTATGTCCTCTGTATATTAACATGGCACACATGTACACGTGTTCATAGTGCATCTGATATACTGTATATTCATAGCACATGTGTACTTGTTTATAACACATCTGTGTATATGCCTCATATATATTAATGCCTATTTATTCTCACCTGTTCATACTGCCCTATTCATCTACATAATTGTACACTGTAGGTATATTGCACTATACTGTATATACTGTATAACTCACACTTGCTGCTCCTTGCACTTCTGATTAAATGGTAAACTATATTTCATTATTCTGTATTCATACAGGTGCAATGACAATAAAGTTCAATCTGATCTAATCTAATCTGTATCTGATCTAATCTAATCTGTATCTGATCTAATCTAATCTGTATCTGATCTAATCTTTGCTAGAATCACCTCTCCACTCCTCTGCTGTCCTTCTCCCTTTTTACTTTTCTCTTTTTCTACTCTTCTTTTCTCTTGCCCTCTTTTCTAGTCATTTCATCTCCCTTTCTTTTTATCGCCACACCTCCAGTCATCTCTTCTTTTCCTCCCTCCTCTCTTTTTCATTTCATTTACTCATCTTTCCTCCTCTCCCCTTCTTTCATCATTTCCTCTCCAGTTTTCAACTCTCCTTATCGCCACTTGTCTTTTCTCCACTCCTTTTCTCTTTTTTTTGCTCTCCTCTCCTCAACCTGTCTCTTGTCTTCTCCTCCTCTATTGATTTGTCATCTTCTACCCATCTCTGCTTTCTTCTCCAAATTCACCTCCCCTCTCCTCTCTTCTTCACCCCTCTCCTCTCTTCACTCCTCCACTTTCCTCTCCTCTCTTCTTCACTTCTGTTCTCCCCTCTCCTTCCCTCTCTTCTCATCTCCTCTATTTTCTCTCCTGTCCTCCCCAACCCTGTCGTCTTCTGTCCAATATTCTTCTGGCCATGTCTTCTGTGATTGCACAAAACTATCTGGCCTTTTTGTTTTGCTAGATAATATGCAGAGAGGATTCACTTTGGGTTCATCTCAAAGGAGATGTTCATCTTTGGGATCAAGTACTCCAAAGAAAAGAGACATTTATGCACAGTTTTGAACTTTTTGATGGAACAACCAAAGCTAAGCTGTCCATCTGGAGGTTCAGCAACCTGGAGGAAGAGAGGAGCGTGGGGGGGGGTTAAGTAGGAATGTTCAAGGCACTAGTTAAGTCCAGGATTGCAGTGGAATATGCTTACTTTTCAGCCACAGAATTGATTGTGAGGAAGTGGTGTGTGGACAAAGGGGTGTGGTCAATCAGTTTTGGTGGCGGTCTGGTCTTGGTAATGGTTTTTCTCCCCTTTTTAATGGGGGACGGCGGGGTTGGGTGTGGGAATGTGGGTGTTGTCTCATGTAGTGGATGCTTGGACCATGTAAAGGGATTTTAAACCTCAAATGTCTCCTGTCCTCTCCTCTCTACTACTCTCCTCTCTTCTTCTCTCCTCTCATCTCTTCCCCAACTCTCTCCATTCCTTACCTCACCTCCCTTGCCCTCTCCTGTCCTCTCTTCTCCAACCCTCTCTCCACTTCTCTCTTCTCCTCTTCAGCTCTCTCCTTTTTCTCCAACGTTCTGCTCTCTTCTCCTCTCTTCTCCTCTCCTTGCCTATCCACTTATCTCCTCTCCGCTCCACTCCTCTACTCTACTCTCTTCTCCTGTTTTGTCCTCCCTCCTCTGCTCCCCTTCCCCAGGTTTCCTTAGTAACCTGTAAACAGTCCAGACATCCATACAGGCTGCAGTGTTGGCTTGTCACTCACCTCTGAGCTTTTTGACAGATCGGATTTAGAACCAGCAAGTCCAGAAAGGCCCAGCCCAGATAGAGAGAGTCAGCTCTTATTTACGAGGCGCCGGGAAAAGACCTAGCCGGGCCCGGCTGGATTGGGCTGAGCTGAGCCGTGATAGGCCCAGTTGGGGTGTGGTTCTGAGTTCCTCTCAAGCCAAGGTCATATGATGTTCTGCTTCAAGCCAGGGAACCAAGTCAGTGTCTCCAAATCTCTCTGTCTTTGCCTCTCGCTGTGTCTTTGTGTCTGTCTGTCTGTCTGTCTGTCTGTCTGTCTGTCTGTCTGTCTATCTATCTATCTATCTATCTATCTATCTATCTATCTATCTATCTATCTGTCTGTCTGTCTGTCTGTCTTCCTCTCTCTGTCTGTCTCTATCTCTCTCTGTAGCTCTCTCTCGCTCACTCATGCTCTCTCTCTGTATTCATCTGTCCCTCTTTCTGTCTCTGTCTCTATTTCTCTCTTTGCTGACTTTATGAATGGAGCCTATCTAAAGTGTTTCATGTGCAGCTCTGAAAAAGGCCTCTGAAGAAGTGCAACCCTAGTGGGGAGAGAAGACTCCCCAAGGCATACCAGGTCTACGCTGACCCAGAAAACCATATTAAACCTTCCGTGTGTGTGTGTGTGTGTGTGTGTGTTTCTGTGTGTGTGTGTTTCTGTCTGTGTGTGTGTGTGTGTGTGTGTGTGTGTGTGTGTGTGTGTGTGTGTGTGTGTGTGTGTGTGTGTGTGAACAAGAGTGGAAGAGTGGAAGAGTTTTTACAATAAAGGGGCCATTCACTTCTCAAGGCCAATTATTTTAAGTGCGGCAATCAGAGACTAACCAATGCAGCAACTTAATGCTA
The DNA here is from genome assembly GCA_030347295.1 of Setipinna tenuifilis. NCBI lineage: Eukaryota > Metazoa > Chordata > Actinopteri > Clupeiformes > Engraulidae > Setipinna > Setipinna tenuifilis. Next base: position 8,691,893 of record CM059277.1, read on the forward strand.
TGAAACCACGTCACACACACTTATCTCTGCACACTCACACACACACACACACACACACACACACACACACACACACACACACACACCCACAAACACACACAAACACACACATACACACACACACACACACACACACACACACACACATACAGACAATAAAAGAAAACATGAGCTGCTCCAAACGAGCAGAATGTTATTTCCTGACACACTCGAGCCGTTCCCTGAAGGCAGAGAGAGAGAGCGACAGCGATCCCTCATTACAGTCCCATGCACAGACACGTGTAAACCTGACACACACACACACGCACGCATGCACACACACACACATGCACGCACACACACACAAACACACGCACACACAAACACACGCATGCACACACACAAACACACACACACAGACACGCACACACACACACAAACAAACAAACACACACACACACACACGCATACACGCGGGCACTGGGTCACGTGTGACGCACAGGCAGCCCAGGACTCTGTCACGGCCTAACATCATTACCGGCCCACACTCACCCCCGAAGGGCTGCAGGGGCATGAGGGGGTAACCAAAACACCAAAACTCATCTTCCACCACCTCTTACACTCAGTGGTACCCCACACACACATGCACACACACACATACACATACACACACTCAGGCATGCACACACTCTTACACAGATATACTTACACACACACAGACACACACAGACACACAGCCATTTACACACACACTCACACACTCTTACACAGACATATGAACGCCCACACACACACACACACACACACGCACACATACACACACAGAGACCCAGCATCCTCCTCTAGTCCACTAGCGAGATTGATATCCGTGTTTGTATCTGAGGTCAGCTCAGCCACATGGCCCTGCAGGCCCAGCACACACACATACACTCATACACACATGCACACACATACACATACACACACACACACACACACACACACACACACACACACACATACGCACACACACACAACCACACACACACTCACACACACATACACTCACACACACACTCACTCACACTCACATTCGCATCCACTTACTCACACACACACACACACACTCACCCACACAGTGTAGGGGGCAGCCCGTCTCTGGTGTAAACATCCCATTAGAGCTGCTGCTCACCGTCCAAACCGATCACTGGGTGGCCAGCAGCCTGTCCGCTCGCATCACCCCATCTCCACATCACCATGTCTCATGCACGTGACACACACACACACACAAACACACACACACGGGAGGAGCTGGGGGATGCACGTGCCAGCTCACTGTTTGACTGGCTTGGGCCTGATGAGGGTCTATCTGTGATGATACTTACTTACATATGTGTGTGTGTGTGTGTGTGTGTGTGTGTGTGTGTGTCTGTGTGTCTGTGTCTGTGTCTGTGTCTGTGTCTGTGTATGTGTTACTTTTTGGGGGGTTTACTTTTTTAAGCAATATTGCAAGGTGTTGGCACTGACCAATGCTGTTTGCACACTTTCCCAGTAATGCAAGACAAACATATTTTTTATCTCAAGAAAACACTGTGAAGGAGAGAGGAAGTGAAATTATGCAAGGAAAGAAGGCCCAGGAATGATAAGTAGATGAGAAAAGAAAAGGAGAAAGAGAAGAAGAGATTAGAAGAGGGAAGGAAAAATGACTAGAAAAGAAGAAAAGGAGAGAAGACCAAAAAACATCAACAAGCTGTCAGGGTAATCAGTCGGTCAAGATGTGAGAAATGTTGCAGGTTGTGTAATTCTGTATGATGCCTTCTACTGCCTCAGTTCTGAATTACGAATTTTAAGGTCAATCTTAATTCAATTATGAACTTTGTACAACTCTGGTCTGTCAGGATGGTGCTAACTGATGCTGTTTAGACATTGTTACCAGTCTTACTAGACAAGGTTTTTATCTGAAGAATTGAAATCATCAACACCTTGGCTCAATCACTCAGTCAGAACTTTAGGAAGTGGTTCTATTGTTGCCTGGCAACAACAGTAAAGAAGCTGTGCTCTGTGTGGTCCCCTTGTGTCCAATCCAGGCTGGGCTAAGCTTGCTGCTACAGTAAGGCAGCTACAGATGGGCTCCAGTGTGCTGAGCAGATGACGGCCGGGGGATATGTCACACAGTGAGCGGTTTTCCTGCGTCTGAGACAAGACGTGATGTGTTACAGTACATCGCCCGAGCTGTGATTAATCGATAAAACCTGCCCTGCGTTTGGCTTTTGGCGTTCGCCTATCATTTTTGTCATAGCAGTGTCACTCAAGAAGACATTGTGTCTGTCAGCACGCCGCCGAGGTTTTATTAAAGTCAGAGGGATCAAGACATTCCCTCTGTTCTTCATTAGGGCTAATTCATAACAAGCGCCGCTCGACAGAACATGACGTAAAAGAGACAACATGTCTGTCTGCCAGGAGGGTGCAGAGCCTGTTGCATCCATGGGAAAATGTAAACGATGCAGACGTTGGCAACCTAGTCTGATTGGACAGCAACTTGAAGTTCTACATTCTGGAATGTTGCTTTGACCATGCACAACATGCATCCTTCTTCATTACATTACATTTAGCAGACACTTTTATCCTTTTTTATTACATTACATTGCATTGCATTGCATTCCACTCAGCAGGCACTTTTATCCAAAGCGACTTATGACTTATTCAGATAAGTTCGAAGAAATGTCCCGAGTTTATAACATATTTGTGTTTTCAGTGCAGAATTATGAAATCTAGTGTCTCTAGTGCTGTGACATTTGTGGACAACACTTGTAGCCCAGACTACAAATTGGCCTTTTTTCTTAGCTGAACATCGGAGTTGTCCCTGATCCAGAGCCTCATCCATCCTAGTGATGGTGTGCTGTTTTGGATGGGAGTTTGTGTGAACAACCAGTGAACTACGGCAAAAGCGTCAAAGATAGGGCCATAAAGTCAACAAAACTCGCTAAAATTAGTTCAGTCTGTTGTATTTTTTACAGTAAGTTGGATGAGACCTTACTTTTACTGCAGTGTTTGGGTTTAGAGTCTTCTCAGTGTTCGAGCCAACTAGACAGCATGCACTAAAAGCAGAGGAAGAAAGAAAGAAAGAAAGACAGAAAGAAAGAAAGGAATAAGGGGGGTAGTAGTAGTAAAGACAAAGAGAGTGAAAAGACAAAAAAGACAAAACAAATAAAAGAGAGAGAGAGGGAAACTAAAGAAAAGAGATTGAGGAAGGAAGGAAGGACAATGTGGGAGCAGGGAAAGAGAAAAGGAGAAGCAGACAAAAGGAATGTAAAATCCTGGAGCTGAGCTGGAGTGGAGTGAGAGTTCTTCTAAAGGTATAGGAGATGAAGGGTGGTCTCCACAGACCCCCAACCCTTAGGAGAGACCTATCATATTTTAACCTTTTTCATTTTCAAGAATAATCTTTTAATCATATAACGTCATGCAATGCACTCTTAACTCTCTCTGCAATGTGTTTATTACTGTAATGTCTTGACGACTACCTCAGGCTTGTGTCTTGTGGGTGAAAGTATTGTGTCCGGGTAGTGGTTGTGTGGAACAGAGCTGGCTACAGGCACAGGTGAATATGACATGGAGTAGCCTATGCTGCTGCTGACACTCGTTCATCATGAAAATACAACAATAGGCTGCACGTAATCACTGAATATTTAAAACCAGTCCTGATATATTTGCAATGTTATGGAATATCATAACATGCAACTGCTAATGCTATAGATCCCATAAAATTACACTGGCGATTTAGAGTTTGCAGATGATAAGGTATTGGTAAAGAGAAATAAAAATGTAACGTGTGTGTGTGTGTGTGTGTGTGTGTGTGTGTGCGTGCGTGTGTGTGTGTGTGTGTGTGTGTGTGTGTGTGTGTGCGTGCATGCATATGTGTGTGAACCTAACTGTCTCTCAGCCTGACTAAATGTTGAAGTTACGTAGACTATGCTTAAGCCAGTTGGGGGAGTTAGGAGGGTGTGGGGAGGGGAGGGGTGGGGCTGTCAGACTTCCTCTTCTGTTTGCATTTGTGTGACATAGTTCCCATGTGTTGACTATGCGATAGTCAGCATATATTTTATGATGTATAACTGAACTGCGCATACACACTCAACTCCCATATGATTAATTATTACAGTGCGAATTTGGGGCTTTAGGCTGGAGGTCTAGGGCCTCTTGACAAGTCCTGTATTGCTTCCTGAATGATGGCCTTCAATCCTGCGCGAAGGACGTTGCCAAACACGAGACAGCTGCATCCTGTGTGTGGCGAACACGTCCAACAGCCATGATCCAGCCATCTGACAGCCAGACAGCCAGAGAGCAATGAGTGCACCACACCCAGGCCGGGGCTGAGGCTGAGGCCGCGGTTAACCCCTTATAGACAAACCCCACCATATTTAACCCTTTACGGACAAACCCCACTAAATTGAACCACTTATGGACAAACCCCACCATAGTTAACCCCTTATGGACACGCCCCACCATATTTAAGCCCTTACAGAAAAAAAACCCACCATATTTAACCTCTTACAGACAAACCCCACCATATTTAACCTCTTACAGACAAACCCCACCATATTTAACCCCTCAGGACAAACCCCACCACCCTATATCTGTAAAAATACTCTCACTGTCCCTTACTCCGCCTGTCTACCTGTCACTTGTTGCATCTGTAGTTTGTCCTAATTTAGTACAGAAAATTAAGCAAGGTGTGGGAGATTTTGTATTGCTTGCAGGTGTCTGGGAGTCGCTTTTCAAATGCAGGAGACTCCCAGAGGTCACGGGAGACTTGGGATGTCTTAGAATATTCCAACACAGTTTACATAAAGGTAAAGGGTAACCCTGCCACACCACAAAACACAACGTTTAAAAAGAGAAAAGAGGAGTCTTTGACATTTCTAAGGGCGACAGTCAGCTGGGGAGGTGAAGGAGGGTGTCTGGCAGCCTCTCTCATTCAAGCACACAGTCAGTCTGTGACACTCAGGAGGTAAAGCATCTCGCCAGCTATCAGAGGGGTGGCTGGTTGGGTTACAGCTCCTCCTGATGGGGTCAAAGTGACCTTAAGTCAGACACCGACCCCCACACTGCCCCCCCCCCTCCCCGTGTTGCTTGGCACCTTGCATGGCAACCTCCCGCCGTGGGTGAATATGAGACGTTTTTAAAGAACTTTTGGTGCTCACCCCCCAACCCCGTTTCTATTTTTTGATGTCCTTGGCGCTTGCATTGAATAAGAGATTCCATGGAGGAGAGTCAGCTCGTTGAAATGAGGAGGTTGAGTGTTCGTGACACAATCATGTGGTCAATTTATTGGCTTCCCTGTGGGCGTGGAGGAGCTGATTGCAGCTATAGTCGGTTGCACCGTATGCAGTTATTATGATACGATGCAAAAATTTGAAAGTGCTTTGGGAAATCTGCTGAGTGTGTGAAAGTGTAGTCCCCTTATCATTATCATATCTAACAACCAAATGTTTATGGTCAGTTTGAAGACAGGCGAAATGTAGGTCAGTGCTTTGTGATTAAAAACGTGTGTTTGGAGCCACAACCACTAAAACGGGCCCTCCTATCCCATTGTGGATTCTCTCTCCAAGAGGAAAGTGAGTTTGGTTTATGATAGTTCATGACTGTGACATTACATTGGGTTCATCGTTGGGTTTGTAGCTGTGAGACCAAGCCATCCTTCCGGCCCACTGGGGAGTTGCTGCTGTGAAGATCCACCCTCTCTCATTGGTGCAGTCACTGTCCGTCAGTCTGTGGCTCTCAGATCAAGCCATCTTATTGGTTCACAACAGTTCTGTGGCGCTGACATGGGCATGCCCTATTGGCTCTCAGTGGTTCCTGCTGCCTCTGCTGTAATGGGAAAGTGTCTGAGGGATCAGGGCCATCACTGACCTAAATATCCCCTCCTGATCAGGCCTGCTGTTCCCTGTGCCACACTGCCCCCTACAGTTAGACGGGCGAACTGCAAGGGGCCCCATCAACGACCTGCTCTTCCTTGAGAATCAACCACCAAGGGCCCTTCTGGTGTGGCTCTTTGGTTGGGGTCTGGTCTGATTGCTCTGCTCGCCCAGCTAACGACACCACAAACATAAACATAAACATCAGCGAGCACCTCCACCATCTGCTGACGCTTCTGCGGTCTTCCATTTGACAGTTCCGCCCCCCCACCCCACCCACCGACCCGACCTCAGACTCACGCTCCAGCCAGCCAACAGTAACACATGCTGTCTATCTGTTAGCAAGGAGCATGACATGACCTGGCCTGAACTCCCGCCCAGTCGTAATGCTGCGCACATGTACACACACAAATATTGCCACATAAACACACTTGCTACACACACAGATACACTTGCGCACACACACATACACAAGCACGAAGCATGCACATGGACATCTGCACAGATAAACACACAAAACATAGACACAAATACACATATACATATACATACACATGCACACACACACACACACACACACACACACACACACACACACACACACACACACACACACACACAGGAACACACAAACAAGCATAGAACATACATTTGGACACATGCCTACATAAGCTCATAAAAACTACTACACACTACTACCACCTACATAGACATGCAAACACATTAAAGGAGAGAGAGAGAGAGAGAGCGAGAGAGAGTGTGTGTGTGTTTGTGTGTGTGTGCGTGACAGAGAGAGAGAGAGAAAGAGAGAGAGAGAGAGAGAGACATGGAGAGAGAGGGCAGTCTGGCCAGAACTGGCTGTGTGCGTAAGATGGTGTCACGTAGGCATCTACAGCCAAGCACACACTTCAAGGCTCAGCATGTGGTGGAAACCCTCCCTCTCATGCATTGCACACACACACACACACAAACACACATGCACGCACGCACACATGCATGTACACACACAAAAATACACACACACACACACACACACACACGCATGTACACACACAAAAATACACACACACACACACACACACACACACACACACATACACACACACACACATACACATAAAAACAAACAAACACACACACACACACAAACTTACACAGTCCCATACTCCTTTTTTCTACCAGAAAGCTAAAGTCCCAAGAGCTGCTTGGGCCAATGAGGGCATAAACAAATGATGTCATTGTGACCCCGCCCACAACACCACCCCTGCCCCACCTCCTTATTTGTCTGGTTCCCCCTGCACATGGTGAGCCCAGACTGTGTGTGTGTGTGTGTGTGTGTGTGTGTGTGTGTGTATGTGTGTGTGAGTGTACGAGTGCGCATTTGTTTTTTTGTGTGTGTGTGTATGTGAGTGCGCATTTGTTCTTGTGTGTGTGTGTGTGTGTGTGTGTGTGAGGGTAGGAGGGGTTGGTGTGATTGCGTATGCCATTTGTGTGTGTATATGTGCCTGCCAGCTCAGCTCTATAAACCATTGCAGCTGTACATGAGGTTTTCTGTGAAGTTGAGTAGAGTAGAGTAGAGTAGAGTAACTTTATTAATCCCGAAGGAAATTAAGGTGTCTTGTAGCATACACATAATACACATTACCCATAATAAATACACATTACAAAACGAATCAAGACGAATCACCATATTGCACACATCAACATACATACAACATTCACTGAAATGGGTTAGGAGGGGGGGGGGGGGGGTACTAAGACGTGTCTATATAAGGTGCATTGCCGTAATTTAAGTGAACAGGTTAAGTTTGAGTTGGGGAATGGTCCTTAGTGCAAGTAAAAACAAAGTGGCAATGCAAACAGTGCAGTACACGTTGTCCAGGGTAGTGTAGGATAGTGTAGGTTGACCATGGAATAGTCATGTAGTGGAGGATGTAATCCGGGTAGTGCAGTGCAATGTATGTCCGGGAAGGTGTAGGGGTCACCAGCACAGCGTGGTGTGTGAGTGTGAGTGTGTGAGTGTGCGTGTGTGTGTGTGTGTGTGTGTGTGTGTGTGTATGTGGGGTGCAGCTCAAGCAGTCCAGTCAATTATGCCCAGCTCCCTCTGTGTGGTGTTGTAAAGCTGTATGGCCCTGTGAACAAAGGACCTCCGAAGCCTGTCAGTCCTGCAGGGGAGGGGAGGAGGAGGAGGGGAGGGGAGGGAGAGGAGAGGAGGGGAGGAGGGGAGGAGGGGAGGGAGTGGAGGAGGAGGAGGAGAGGGAGAGGAGGAGGAGGAGGAGGAGGAGGAGGAGGAGAGGGAGGGTAATGAGTGTGAGAGTGTGCAGGTAATGTTTCTGCGATTGTTTTCATCTTTGCCATTACATGTCACTTAGCAGACACACGTATCCAGAGCTACTTACAGTAGAGTGGACCAACTACAGGGACTTCTACTACTAGTCCCACTGAAGCAGTGCTTCCCACGTTTAACTTCTGAGTACCCCCTAAGACAGGCTATGTTCTACCGAGTACCCCCTGCACCACAGGCATCTTATCCAGAGCTACTTACAGTACAGTGGACCAACGACAGGGACATTTCCCCTAAAGCACCACCCACCTCTGGGTTACATGCCTGCATGTCTTGGTATGCTACATGTTGCAGGTAGTCCTGTACTGTACATTATATCGCATTAAGTTGACGGTCTGGATAAGAAAAGTTATGTGAATTACAGGGACAATTATGGGTAGAGGCCTTTACTCTTCCCCAACACACACTTTTGTTCTACTATCAGATGATGTCCTTCTGTGTTAAACAGGCAGAAGACAGGCTATGTTCTACCAAGTACCCCCTGCACCACAGGCATCTTATCCAGAGCTGCTTACTGTACAGCGAACCAACGACAGGGACAGTCCCCCTGTATGCAGTTGTCATGCCATAGTTCCATAGTTCTCTGTGTCTCATTCTGTTCCTGTGGAGAACCGAGGTTCCTCTGAAACCAAACATTCTCCATGGTGCAGCTGTGTCTTACTCTATTCCCTCAGAGAACCACGGTTCCACAGAAAGCAGACAATGTCCTGTAGCTCTGTAGCATGAGTGTAGTTCCTAACCCGTAACTGACTTTTGGATAAAAAAGACATAAAGTACTACAAGCAGTCCTGCAGTGTAATCTATAGTAATATGGTGCAATGTACTGCAAACTGTTGTGATGTACGTGTATTGCTGGAACAAATATAAAGGGCCTCTTACTTTCTACAAATGAGTTTCTCCACATTTAGTGATAATGATAAAGACCGTAGAGAAAAGAGATTGCAGAGAAAGGAGGAGAGAAAAAGAGATGAGTCAGGAAGAGCAGGGACGGAAGGAGATGAAAGGGAAGATTAGAGGGAGAAAGAGAGATTAGAGAGAAAGAGGCTGGTTCACAGAGGTTCTTCCTTCTCAGATGAGCAGGACAGAACCACAGCCTAATGCACACTAACACACTTTTGCAAACACACACACACACACACACACACAGAAACTGACGTGCATGTAAATGCACAGATGCATGTACATACACACATACTGTACATACACACATGTGTACACACAGACACACAGGCACACCCA
>CM059277.1:8708851-8711351 GCA_030347295.1 Setipinna tenuifilis
GTGTGTGTTTTGGGGAGGGGCGGGGGGGGCGCTTTGGCACTGTCCTGGGCTTACTCTGCTCTACACTGTTCCTCTTGAGGAAGTGCTACGCTTGGCTAAGTGCTGTTTGCACTCCATCCTCCCCGGAGAGGAGCAGGAAAAGGAGGTGGTGGATGATGAGATGAAGGAGGAGGAAGAGGAGGAGGAGGGGGAGAAAGAGGAAGAGGAGGAGGGGGGAAAACAGGATTGGGGCAGAGGGATGGACTCACTAAAAGAGGGGGGGCAGGCAAGAGAGGGAGACGAGGGCGGCTATGGGAGTCTCTCTGTGCCTTTCAAACAATTCTTCTCTCAGACAACGCTCTTGTTCATCTTGTTCATCTTTATTCTCTCCAAGAGGAAAGCGTCTGTGTGTGTGTGTGTCTGTGTGTCTGTGTGTGGGTATTGGGTTGGGGGGTAGTAGTAATTTTGACAGCTCAGCGTAGTAAAAGCAGCAGATGTTGTCATTCTGGCTTCAATGAAGAAGTGCCTGGCTGCACGTTGTCCTTCCCTCTCTTTAAACACCACTGACCATGCCCCACCTCCCACCCCCCGACCCCCTCCTGCACCCCAGTCTAGACCAACACATCTCAGTCCATATCCACACACACACACACATCCCAGTTCAGACCCAGCACAACACAGCCCAGTCCAGATCCACACACCCACAGTCACACACCCCAGTCCAGACACACACACCAGGGGTGGAAATTAACTTTGCAAAATGAACTTTTACCAGCCACTGACAAATGAAGGACAAAATTTACTAGCCACTTTCATATTTTACCAGCATTTGGCTGGTGGCTGGTGCAAATATCCATCTCTGGCACACACCCCACCACACACATCATGTGTCAGTTCTGGTTTGAGACAGAGCTATCAGGGGGTCCATAGCGGCTTATTAGCCCAAAGCAGTGGTCAATATCTCACTGTACTGTATTACTATAAATACTGTAGCAGAGGAAGCTCAGCTGCGGCTGGCTGTATTGCCAAGGTGAGGAGGTGGAGCTGAGCTCTGGAGATCTCTGGCAGAATTTAAACTCTGCACCTATAGGGCCCAAACCCAGCACAGCATGGCAATCAGAGTAAGGAGTGGGGGCGGGGGGGTAAGAGGGGGCAAGAGGGGCACTTAGTGACTGTTGACCCCTCTGCTCAGTGCGGTCACCGAGGGGCTAATCATGGCTCATTTATTGCCTCTCAGATTGCGGCCCAACATATGGGAACGGGTCCGCTGGTGTCTCAGTGGACAGATCGGTTCTGCCCCAAGGGCTGGGGTATTAAGAGATGTCAAAAGCCCCACACACACACACACACACAACTGGCCCACCAACCCTCCCGAATTCACTGTTTTATTTTCATATTTTTTTTCGGGGTGGGCTGTTGGAAGTTCACACTAATCCCACCGTGTGTCCCCCCCCCCTCAGCTATTGATTCGTCTGTTGTGGCGCAGGCTCGCTGGTTCCCGCGGCAACTGCTGTTGCGTTGGGCGGCGGTGATTGGGCGGTTGGGGTGGCGTCTCGTATGGGCTGATGCGCCGCTGGGCTGCGGATGGCGGGAGAGGGGTGCGAGAGGGGTGCGAGAGGGGTGCGAGAGGGGTGCGAGAGGGGTGCGAGAGGGGTGCAAGAGGGGTGCGAGGCTCACGCGTTCCCCTCGTCTCTCTGCGCCGTGACATTAGGGCCAACATTGTCCCATTGTTGCTGGGCTGTTCGCAGCAAAATGTCACCCCCCCCAAAACACACGCCCCCCTACCCCCCTTTTCTTTTCACAGCGCCCCCCGAATTCCAGCCCCGCTCCATTGCAGGGCCCCCCACTCCAGAGCCGTGTTTGCATAGCGCCACGCCTCATTTGAATATCAAAGCTCAGGAGATGGTGGTCAGACACTTTAAAGTACCGTTTTTTTTGTGGGGTTTTTTTTGGGGGGGGGGGGGTTACCACCAATGTGTGCCTGCAAGAATGGAGGAGGGGTCATGGGAACAATGTGCAGCCAGGGGCTCGACAATAATCCAATTTCTCTCTTTTGGTTAAAAATATCACGAGAGGCAGCATACTCACACTCACGCTCCATTAAGTGCAGCCTACGTCTCCTCTGGACAGTGCAGCAAGTGTGAGGGGGTGTGAGAGGGTGTGTGAGGGTGTGAGAGGGTGTCTGGGGTGTTTGGGGTGTTTGGGTTCTCGGCACGGCGGGAGTGGGCGCAGTGCTGGCCTGGCACTGCCTGAGCTGGAGAGCTGGACACGGCCCAGCTAGCACATAGAGTCCACAAGGTTCTCATGGAGCCCCAAGTTGTCACACCTCATTGTCCATGTTTGTTTTGATGCTTGGAACTGTAGAGTAGAGCAAAAGAGATGAGAGAGTGTGAGAGTTTGGAAGAAAGAAAGAAAGAAAGAAAGAAAGAAAGAAAGAAAGAAAGAAAGAAAGAGAAAAGTAGCTGAAGCTGAAGTAGTAGTATGGTAGGCAAAAATTAAAGTAATTAAAGGCACCAATATA
>CM059277.1:8716351-8833851 GCA_030347295.1 Setipinna tenuifilis
TATACTGGGCCCAGATAACTATCAGCACCTGATCCATAAACTGATACAGCTGTTACCGGGCTCTCTCTTGCTCTGAGGGAAACTAGGCTAGACCTAGACCTCTCTCCTTTTTTTCCCCTTTCTTTTTTCTTTTCTTCTTCCTCTTTTTTTGGTTGTTCTTCTTTAAGAGAGGCTACATTGAGAAGCTGGCACTGCCCCCTCCCCCCCCCCCCCCCTTCCGATTTCACTGTATACACACTGTGTGTGTGTGTGTGTGTGTGTGTGTGTGTGTGTGAGATTTGTGTGTGCACGCCATTGTCAGTCACTTAAGCCTGGGAGGCCCTTGCAGACCCTGATGGGGATTTTAGGCCTCGTTTTGCGTCACACACACACACACACACACACACACACACACACACACACACACAGGCAGGCGACCCACAATGCACCAAGTTGCAGCCCACGCTGCGTTCTGCACGCTAGATAGATAAATAGATAAAAACGCACATTAATGCCGCGGGGGATTGCAGGAAGTACAGTGCATGCGGATATTGAGCGATCTGGGCGGATAAGCCGTGTTTCGGTAATCAGCGTCAGCGTGTTTCGCTAACATGTGTTTCGTGGTGCGTGTGTACACGCGCAGTTCCATATTGCCACAGTGATGATAAAGGACAGGCTGAGTCAGAGGGTTTGTGTCTGGGTCATTGGGAACAACAGCCCTTTCAGCAGCGCGTACATGGTTTGCTGAAACGTAAAAAATGACGTCATAACTCTGTTGGTACTGCCAAAAGGGTTTGACATGGCTGTTTTGTACAGCCAGATGATCCAATTGTGATAACGTGTTTTAATGTAACACGCAATTTGCAGGAAGATTAGAGCTATAAATATCCCATTAAAATAATAGATGTATGTTGTTACATTTAAACTGCACTCTCTACGCAGTGATCTGATAGTCTGGGCACACAGCTTCAGAAGGTTAAGGCATTATAATATTTGAGAAAGTCTGTCCACCACTGAAGACCACTGAATTGGTAATGTTGCTTGCTCAAATACTTAGTATAGAGAGGAGTATACTTCTTGTGCATGATGGAAGTGCACTGAAGTGTTTTTCAGAGATGAAGATCAAAAATGGCGATTTATTATAACAATAATAATGATCTTTACTTGCATAGCATGTTTCGTACAAAAGATGTAGCTCAAAGTGCTTCAACGGTTTGGCAAAGGAACACAGGACAGAAATACATCTTGTAAGCTTTGTTATAGACCAGTAGCGCCAGAGAGATCCGCCAGGGCGCTGTGAAAAGCTCCACTAATGTCCCCCATGGTCCCTGGGGGAGCTTAGCTGCCAGGCTGGTAGAGGGAAAGTCTCTGGTTCTGTTGAATCATCCTCCCACCACAACCAGAACCCACACAAGCAAAAATGTGCCTCATTAGAAAAATACACACATAAAACAAACATAAATCAGTCATCGACAAAAAAATAACACAAAAAACAAAAAGACATACCAGCCACCTCAGGGATGAAGGCAAAAAAATTCCCCTTCGGAAAAAGTCGCCTGGGAGCATCATGGGAAAATGTCTGCCAGGCTTGCCATCACAATGGCTCTTGGCTGCCAGCTTCGCCCGCCGCTTTTCTGCCGCAATTATTGTGGATTATTGCTCTCTTCCTGACTGCCCTCCTCAGATCTGATTACCAAACAAAAGGGTTATCTGCCTGTTCACAAGATACAGCCTCACAAACACTGCTCTGATTGCCAGTAATTGGCATAGAGAGATGAAGAGAGGGGAACAGAGGAGAGGAGGTAATATTATTCCTATAACAATCTCTCATCACTATTAAGACGTACGCACACAGGCCGTCTTTATCTCTGGGCCTAAGAGGCGATGACTGCTGACCCACACACAAGTCTGGTCCCAATTAGGCCCAGAATATGCTCTGGATCAGATAGGCTCCTGGGCTGGGTTTGGTTCTGTGTCCTATCTAGGTTGTATCCTGCCTGAGCTTGATGTGGTTCTGTGTAGTCTCTAGATCGGATCCTACCTTGGCTTGGTTTGGTTCCATACTTACTTATACTGCTGAAGTTTAATTCTTTGTATGGTAATTCTTTTATGTAATTCATTGACATTTTGCACAGAGGCAAATGCATGTTTGTTCTTGAGATGACAATTGACTCACTTTGCTGTTATAGGATTTACAAGCTGTACAAGATTTACCTGATGTACAGCTTTATTGTAATGTATAATACAGTGATAGTATGTTTTTTTGCTTGTTATTTCTCTTGCAATAAGGCATTACTTTTTGACTGGCCCTCATATTTTGGCTCTTGAGTGGCCCCTGCCTTGATCTTGGTTTGGTCCCATGGTGAATCTGGATCGGGTCTTGCCTGGCGTACAGTAAGTATGGTTCTTTTGTGGCTCTAGATGGGATTCTGCCAGAGTTGGGTTTGGTTCTGTGTTGGATCTAGATCAGAATTGGCTTGGGTTATGTTTGGCTCTATGTTGGCTATAGATCAGATCTTGGGTTGGCTGGGTTGGGTTTAGTTTAGTGGGTGTGCTTGGTGTGGCTTCATGTTGGCCTCCATACAATCTTTTGAGATATAGATTACTAAGTCCTTTCTGTGTATGGGGGTAAAGGGTACAAGCAAATACATTTTCTCATGCAGAGGCAGGACAGGCTGAAGTGTGTGTGTGTGTGTGTGTGGCAGGACATGCTAAATGTGTGTGTGTGTGTGTGTGTGTATGTGTGTGTGGCAGGACATGCTAAATGTGTGTGTGTGTGTGTGCATATGTGTGTATATGTGTGTGTGTGTGGCATGCAGTTCTGTTTTCAATGATCACTTGTCTGCCCTACAAAGGAAAGGTCTGTAAGTTGAGACTGCAAGACATTGTAACACCTCCATTATCTTGCTTCTTTCTATTAGGAAAGTAGGCCTACTTAAAAGCATCACCACTATTATACCTACAACATGTTTTGACAGTATGACAAAGTTAAAGGCATGTTTCTCAGTTTGAATGTTCACACAGTTACTGCCTTTGTTTCTCAGTTTGAATGTTCACACAGTTACTACCTTTGTAGGGCAGTTGTGCCACTGTATATGTCTGCCTAGTCTGTGTATGTTTCTGTATGTGTGTGTGTGTGTGTGTGTGTTTCTGTATGTGTGTGTGTGTGTGTGTGCACGTGCGTGTGTGTGTGTGTATATTTGTGTGTGTGTGTGTGTGTGTGTGTGTGAGGGCTTTACTGTTGGCTAGTGTTTTGTGCTGGGAAGAGCCATGGGGATGGGGCAGGAGTAAGAGGGGTCTCACATGGCTCTTGAGACGCAGATCCATCAGCACCCATTGATGGGCACTCTGTGGAAAGGAATCCACTCTGCTGGGAAGAAGTTGGCCTGTGTGTGTGTGTGTGTGTGTGTGCACTCTTACGCATACACAATACACACACATACATAAACACATGAGCATACTTGTCATTCACACAAACTCACACACACTCACACACACACACACACACACACACACACACACACACACACTTCCGTCTCTTGTGTCGGCACCAGAATGACAGATATGGATGTTTTTGTCCACCTGCCATAACATTTATGTGTGTATCTGTGTGTGTGCGTGTAAAAGACCATTTCCGTCCTTGATGCATGAAAGTGTGTGTTTATGTATGTACATGCTCTGATGCTTATGACTGTGTGTGCATGTTAGTCTTGCTGTATGTGTGCGGTAGTGTGTGTGTGTGTGTGTGTGCACTGCAACTGAACACCTGCAAAGTTGAGTTGGAAAACAAAAACAAGCGGGACAGGTTGCTGCCAGCCCTGTATTGTGTTACTCTATTCCCTTAGGCTGCCCCACACAGGCCAGTTAGCCAGGTGTCAGCACACACACACACACACACACACACAGTGGCGTGTATACACACCAGGTCACACACATCAGCACACACACACCAGCGTACACACACACACATACACACCGGCAGACACACACAACAGAGCACACACATCAGTACACACACACACCAGTCTACACACACACAGCAGTGCACACACAACAGCACACACACACACACACACAGTACCGTATATACACACCAGAGCACACACATCAGCACACACACACCAGCATACACACACACACACAACAGAGCACACACATCAGTACACATGCACACCAGTCCACACACACACAGCAGCACACACACACACACAGTGCCGTATATACACACCAGAGCACACACATCTGCACACACACACCAGCATACACACACAACAGAGCACACACCAGTCTACACACACACACACACACAACAGCACTAAAACACACACACACACACACACACACACACAAGGCCTGCTCCCATCACCCAGCTTGCGCACAGCCACTCGTAACTGTCACTGCATCTCACGGCTGTTTTCTTTCTCTACATGCAGAGCCCAGTGAGAAGAGACAGACAGGCAGACACACAGACAGGCAGACAGACAGACAGGCAGACAGACAGACAGACAACATCCTCTCTGCTGGCCCCACTGCTGTAATTACACAGTAATAGAGGCAGCTCGCTGACCAAGAACTAAAATGATGCTCCTAAACGATGCGTTGTTATGACACCCAAAGCGCAAACATTCGGTATATTCCGGAAACATCCGACTGCAATTAGTCTGAATGTTCCCCCATGTGGTGGTGCTGCTGCTGCTGTTGCTGCTACTGTGAGAGAGTGATGGGGTGTGTGTGTCCACATACATTTCCATATAAATCAAACGGCTAGTTCCCCTGTGTGATAAAACATATAAAACTAATTAGAGATTTGTCTGATTTATATTGGAACTCTTTCTCAAATGTTTTACGCTACACTAGATTCCCTTTCCGTCTCACTTCAGCTCAGCTCTCTTCCTTTTCCGACCGCATCCAAACTGTTGTACCAAACCAGATTGCTGGTCTCTAAGGAGACAGGAGAGGAGCACTTGTGTGTTGTTTACAAAAGCTGTGTGTGAGTGTTGAGAAATCCACACAGAAATAAATGGCTATGCAGGGAGCTTACAATGAATGATCAGGGAAACACATAAGGCCAAATGAGCAAAACAACTTAAGGAAAACAACTTCAGCACATTTTGTGCTTTGGATATCGAGAAACGGGAGATGAAGGCCTTCATGAACTTGTGCCAGGTCCCAGTGGAAGGTTTAACAGCAAAAACAATAAATCCTTATTAATCTGGACATGAATTTGTTGTCTTAGTTGGGTGTTTTCAAGTGCTGGAGTCCAACATGACAAAATGTAATTAAGCCACATGCAATTGCAGGTCATAATCAGGTATTTATAGATCTGGATCAGAATCAGAGCAAATCATTCTGTCCTAAACCCAATCTGTTGTTGATTTGTCTTTTTTAAAACAACCATATCCACCAGTGTTTTGTCAGCTCACCTCCTAATAAATATGACATCTTCAGCAACACACTGCTCATCTTGGGTATTCAAGCCGAACCGCAAGTGCCCAACTTATGTCAACGCTGGATTCACCAATAACACAATTCATCGACTTGGGAAGAGGAACAATCGCTGTCATGCGTCCAAGCGGCCATTTATCACTGCTGTCTTCTGTCATCCTCACAGGCTTGCCAAGCCTTGCTGGCGTCGGTGGAAAAATCCGGACAGGAGGTGATTGGATGGGTTTTTTTTTTTGCCCCCCTCTGGGGACCTGCTGACACTGAGGCGCCCATGCCTACACAAACACGATGTATGGGCACACAGCAATGACCCCCACCAACTGCAGACACAGAAGATTCTAACTTTTTGAAGTCAAACAGAAGGTCTTTCAAACATTAACAGTAAACATTAGGGCGCCAGTATGGTGTGTGTGTGTGGGGGGGGGGTGGTAGGTCAGGGTGATTTAAAGCTCCAGTATACTCGCTGTCGCACCTAAGCGTGAGAACGTGACATCACCGATGTGCAAGATGCCTCGACATAAGCACCAATCTCCTCCTTATTAGAAGTGTCAAATGCCCCAGTAGTTAAACAGTTTGGTCAACCTGCGTGTCAGGAAGTAAAACTAGACTTGCAATAAGAGGTGCAGGTTTACATCTTGAGGTGCATGACAGCCAGACCCGCACTTAAAAATACCGCGCCAGATGTGCACTGACGTCATTTTGACGTCAATTTCTCACGTGCACAGCACGGTATGGCACGGCACAACGAGAAGAAAACTAGTTTAAGAGGGCCCAGAGCTTCACAGGGACCCACCGAGGACTATGATATGATTGGGGTGGGGGCTGAAACTTATTTCCTTTTATGGGGCCTACAATTTTTAACAGCAAGATAGATGAAAAATGGCATGCCCTTTTTTTGCTTAAACACACAAAGTGAAGATGGAAAGAGTTCTAGAGTTTATGTTAACACTGCCGCAACCTTGTGTTCTGTTTGGAACATCTGGGAGAGCTCCCAACAAACACATGACACACACAAACACTGAACTGCAATCTGCTTGCAGTTGTCTTTATAACACCGGTGCCTACCTCCAGCCCAGATGGTGAGTTGTTGTTGTTGTTTTTATTTACTTGCTTGTGTGTCGACATGAGGCACACTGTGCGCAATGGGAAGCCGGCAGCCACAGCATGCAGTGATGCAATGAAGTCATTGCACCTGATGGTGTTACGGCCCGCTAGGCCCTGGGCCTCGTTCTCTGCTTGTTGAGAAACTATCTGCAGGGAGCCATTCTTCAGCACTTACTTGCTGATGAGCTTCACCAGGTGTCTCTCCCCAGCAAAAAAAAAACTGCCACCTCTCCAATTCAGGCAGCAATCTTACATTTCATTTTGGCATCCATTTTTCCCCATGTGGGGAGTATGTGTGTCTGTAGAGTCCCTGCTCCGGGAAAGTTATTCAGGCACATATACCTCCCTGTATGTATAAAGGTAGTCTTTTTGTGTGTTTGTTGGGAGCTCTTACTGTGTTCCTTTACATCTCTGTTAGCTTATGTCCTGCTTTTTGTAAGTCGCTTTGAACAAAAGCATCTGCCAAATGCAATGCAATGTAATGTAATGGCACGAATAGGGCCCGCACAACATCTCATTTCCAAGTGCATTACTGCTGACTACCTACCTTACTGTGTTGTTTTGTTTTGTAATTTAGCTTTGGAATTTTTTTGTCCAAACTCTTGCCTCCTTGTTTTGTTGCAGCCTCCGTGGCACAGCACTGTAAAACCGGATAAGTCAATACAACTCAAAACCTTTGATGTAACTGATTATGTCAATAGTTTTGAGTACATTAACATACATTTTAATTAAAGTTAACTTTAAAAGTTTAATTACATGAACTTGTACTTAAACTTTTAAAGTTAACTTTAATTAAAATATATAGTTAATGTACTCAAAACTATTGACGTAATCAGTTACATCAAAAGTTTTGAGTTGTATTGACAATCCGGTTTTACAGTGAGGGTCGTAACAGATGGGATATTCGGTAATGAGGAAGCAGGAAGGAAGGAGGCGACGGTAGCTAATGAGGTCACAGCAGTCTTATCGCCAGTCTTGCCAATGCAAACTAAGGCATCACCAGTCTTGCCAATGCAAACTAAGGCATCAATAGTTTCAAGCACCCACATCTCTCTCTCTATCTCTCTCTTTCGCTGGCTCCCTGTATGTAACTCCATGCAGAAGGTCTTTGTGTGAAAGGTATGCATACACACATATATTTATGTGTATGCCTTTGTCTGCTTGTTTGTACGTGTGTTTATATGGGAGGTTGTAAGTGTCTAGTGATGTATACAAGTTCTCAGACTCTATTTATCTCTGTGTGAGATAACATGCATCTGTGTATGCTTGTGTAGACATGTTTAGAAGTACTTCTTTTATAAAAGCTCAGCGCAGTGTCAGTGTTTGAAATTGTGTGTGTGTATGCACCATATAGCATTTAAACACACATCCTCTCCATCTCTGCTGCCAACATTTTCTCTATTCGTGCATTATAGGGAGTGTCAAAGTCTTACTACTCCACATGAAGAAGAGCAGAAGATTCACCAGGCAGAGCTCATAGGCAGTGGCGGTTCTATAGTGTTTCCCCCCCCCCCCCCCCCGAGGCAGAGAGACACGCTGTTTCTGTGCATGGCACCTTCTTAGCAAGCAAGGGCACCTGCAGTTCACTTAGGGGGCGCCAATGTGCCGATTGCAGCGATATGATACACGGACCTTTTTATTTTTTTCCCCCAAGTGCTCGTTGCCCCCCCCCCACGAAATGGCGCCCCGGGCGCTACTGCTCATGGGGGGTCACAGGAGAAGATCAGTGACTGGATGTGTTATGGCTCCTCATGGCCTATTCCTGCTGTAAAGCTGTGCTTGTATCTACCATCCTGCACAGTAGTAGCCTGGTGGACCAGCCTCTTTCACTTTGTTTCACTTACTGTAGGGTTAAGGGTCTGGCAACACCACACAGGCATGTGCTTGCTTCATGGTGGGCAGATACTTTCTGTAAACTTTAAAAGTACTAGGCCAACCCTTCGAACAATTGCAAATGCCTGAATGCAGCATACATAACATTCAAAGTCATCGCTTTCAGCCCTCCCACCGACAAACAGAAACCCCAAAATTGGGCAAAGCCAAGATGGAGCATTAGTATTGTTCCCTGACAGAGTACTGTAGCGACACACAAAATCGTGCAAAGGTACTACAACGACACTAATCTCGCTAATCTTCTATGTAATGCTGCGCTTGTGTCTAACATCCTATCCTGTTGTGGTGACGGACAGTGAGAGAAGGCTGTTGGCTCACTCAGGAATTGGCTCTGTTTGTTTGTTCTTGCCTTTGTTTCTTGTTCTTGTTCTATAACTCACCCATGTCCACCCTCCTCTTACTTCTCTGTGAAGTCTCTCCAGTCATCTCCCCTAGCTCCATCATCCTTCTAATAAAGACACAAACGCTCGTACACACCCACACTTACAGAAAGAGTTTTCAAAACCGCAATCCTACACCCACACAGATCAATTCAACCCTTGCTGAAACACACTGCTGACAGAACACTGCTGAAGTATACACACAAACACCCACACACACAGATGCACTGCAAGATAGAGATATAGCCATGCCAACAAGCTGTGCTTGTCATTCATACACCTATTCACATGCAGGCTCTGTCATTAAATACTGTCACATACACACTCACACAAAGTCATTTTGTTTCTACCACACAAACAAAAACCATCACAGTAAGGTGTCTCAGAAAGGACTGTCTGATTAGTGCAATGCCAAATGGCAAACCAAAGGTGTGTCAGGGTGTTTTCACTTTTGGTCCTTTTCAGCGTTTAAAGCAAACTCAGATCGCTAACTGAGCATTATAAGCCTATATGTGAACACTCTAAGCGCACTCATATCCCTTCAAAATGAACCGAACCAAGACCATCTCGGGATGTGGTCTCAGTACAGTTCACTAAAAAGTCCTCGGTACGGTTCGCCTCACCTGCGCAGTGTGTACACATAGCGCTTTGGGTTTACTTCGCCTTTTGTGCAGTTTTTTGACCTTCTAAGCTTCCCGTAGACAGGTCACATATCAGCATACTACCCAGAATGCCAAGGAGTGATGGTCTCAGAGCTCTAGAGAAGCTATAGTGTGAACAGAAAGAGGCTCCATCAGAGCTTAAGTGGACCAGGAAGACAACTCAGTCCTCTTTCACAATGTGAACACAAACAGAACTGAGCTTTTTTTCTGTTGGTCCACTTGTTGGTCCACTGTTAGGGGACTGAGTTTGGTTCGTTTAAAGGGAACCATATGTGACCACCCTCAGGAAACTCTGTGTCTCATTAGCTAATGTCTATGCTTACCGGTGAACCAGAACATCTGCTCAGGAAACCCTGTGGCTGATTAGCTAGTGTCTATGCTAACTGTTGAATCAGCACCTTAACTCCGGAAGCTGTGTGTCTGATCAGCTAGCGTCTATGCTAACCGTTAAACTAGCGCCATGACTAAAGGAGCCCTGTGGCTCATTAGTTAGCATCTACGCTAACTGGCAAACCTCCACCTACGTGTTTATGCCCCCCTACTCCCCATCTCACCTTGTAGTCATTACAGACTTGGCAAATCATGAGACGTCCCACCCATGAGGCAGCCAGAACAGAGCCAGCAGGGGTGTGGGCCTTACTTGGGTCAGTTTCACTGATGAGTCAGCAGGCATTGGCACATTCTGCCTGCTCACATTTCCTAACGAGGACTTAAGTGGCTAATGTGTTTGTTGTGCTGGTTGTTGCAGGAGAATGTTGCTTAACACTTTTTGGGCATAGAGCATGTGTGAAATTTCATTTCATATCATATATTTATGATAGAATTTTTTTTGGTGTGACTTTACTGGAATGGTTTTCAATAGTCTATTTACAGATGCTTATATATAAGTATTTGTTGAAATTGTTCATTATAATTGAGTTGAGAGTTAGTTTTTATTAAGTTGATGTTCAGTGAACAAGCAGAATGACTTAACCCATGGAAACCATCTGTGAAGTCTGTGTAGACAGACAATCTGAGAGAGGTGTTACCCAAGTTTTTATATTGATTTTACTGCTAAATAAGGAAACATACAATTGCAGAGTTGTTGGCCTCAATTTTTGTCAACTGATCCTATGAGAAAACCGCTATCACTAGCATCAATGGAAAGTTTAGCTCAACCACGTCCTTGGCGGTTCTGTTTCATTCTTTGTGGCTCTATGGTTTAACCGCAACACCAACAGGTCTGTTTCACTGGGAGTTGTATGTGGTTGTGTTTACACACCAATAACACAACAAAGTCAAGCAGCGGTGAAGTCACTGGCTAATCAGCACTAAAAAATGCATTCCATTCCAAACCATTAACTTTTGGCGCTTTGCATGAAAGCTTTTCCTAAGTTTAGAATTTCAACTGGTAGATTTAGGCCTTGAGATCCGACTGGATATGTAATGAAATGAAACAACAAGCGTTTGGTTTAAGCCTTGAGTAATGCTGTTGTGAAACCTTGTACAAGGAATTGGCTTCCATACCAGAAGGAGTAACCACATCACATACTGTAAAAACGTTATGGATGAAAGGGGTGATAGCACTACTACATCCTGTAATCTCGGTACCACTATATCTTAGCTCCATCATGCCTTATGTCCATGCTCTCATCCTCGGTGGTGTTATGCTATATTGTTTATGTTTCATGAGTAAACCTGACTCGTGACTTTCTCTTGCCGTTATTACTTCACTTTAATGATGGATGGCTTAATTTTCTGCCTACCTCACATTTGTTGGGAGGAAAAGCTACCTAGCCTATGCAACCTTTTTGCTTTTTTCATTGTTCTTTGTTTGGGTTTAATGCTTTAAAACCCATTATAGACTACAGCCTCTAGGACTATTTGGATAGTGGGTATGTTGACCTCTTTTCCTGTATACAGTATGGTTTCACAGGTTCTTGACTTCAAAACCATTACTTCGTTGGCACATTGTTTGAGTGTATCTGTCATCTTCACTACTCATTTCCAGTCCAAGAAACCTCAGAGACAATGATTGTTGTTTTAAGTACCTGAGCCTTCTAAATCTCTGGATCATCAATTACAGTTCATACTTACAAATCTCCACTGGGAATTTTGCCATGCCAAAGAAAATCGGGACCAGTAAACCAGTTGGAAGCAATGTCTTCTGCTGCCAGGAAGCTTCTTAAAGTTTGATCAACTGGCGTACTTTCAAAGCTCAAAATTCCACTGTTTGGAATCTGTACTCGGCTTGACACACTCTGTGGGATTCACTACAAAAACATGGAATTGCCTTCGCATCTTTGGTACAGCAAATATAACCACAATGCTAAAAGAGCCGTGCCAACCCACAATGTTCAAGAGAGTCTGCAAAAGTATTCCTGTAAAACATGTTTTTTTGCTCTCCAGTGCTATGAAAAGATGAGCTAATGGATGGCTTTGACACTTCAAATGAGCACTCAGCTCTGATTAAGCTCTGGTGCCACACAGCTCCAAGGCCGCATCCTGACCCCCCCAACACACACACACACACACACACCTCCCCTCTGATTGTGCCACACAGCTGCGATGCTGCTCCTTAATTGAGGTGACCTGAGTAGTGGCCGAGACAGGGACACAACTAGAAATTGTGACCCCCCCCCTGAAAGAAAATAAATGTAGGCCCCTACCCCAACCACATCATAGCCCTCTGTGGGCCCTGTAAAGCTCAAGCCATCCTGACCTAGTCACACCCCCCCACCCCTTGGCGACACCACTGGGCTGAGAGGTCGGATCTCTCTCCCCTCCTTACCTTTCCCCCCTCTACTGTACAGGTGCAACAGCTCCAGTCAGTTCAAACCCTGGGACTACAATGACCTTCGTGAGGTTAGCCCTGGCTTTGCCTGTGGCCAATGAACAATTAACTTGTCTTGATGCTCTGACCACCAAAACAATAGTTTTGCCATTCATATTAATGTACTTGCTGTAATGTAGATGGGATATGTCAGTGCAGAATGTTTTTATCTGCCAAATCTGGTGGACTCAAGACCCAACACTCCAAATGTGGTCACAGGTGGAAGAAGTTTATCCCAGATAACCTTTTCAAGAGTTGTCCATTTTAAGTAGCTTCCTTCCCAGAAGAATGAATGTTGCTACAAAGACTAGTGGGTCATAAATAAAGCCTAATGTCAACCAAACTTGCACTCAAGAGCATGCATTTCTTCACACCGCCTCATCCGAGGTCATGTCTAGGGCTTTGACCCTTTCAGCACCTTGTGTTTTGGATGTTGAGGCTTTGAATTCTGGACTGTTGCCACATGGTCTAGTTTATGTTATCTTTCTTGAGTTTCTTTCTTGAGTTCTTGAGCTTCCTTTAAACCACTATACACGGTCCTTTAAACCTTTTATATCTATTCTCTTAGTGTAACCATGTGTGTGTGTGTGTGTGTGTGTGCTTAAACATATGTTTAAATTTGTGTCTCAAGGAGTGTCTGACATTGGCACTGATGGAAACCGGTGTGTGTGTATGTTTTTTGAGGAGTCGGCCCTTCTGTTGATGAAGGTCACCGTGTGTGTGTGTGTGTGTGTGTGTGAAGGGGCTGGTCCGTCCTAAAGTGTCCCAGCTGCTCGCTGGGCACATCTGTAGTCTCCACCCTCTCCCGGATCCCCGTCTGCAGCCCAATCTAATTTCGCCAGACCAGATCTCATTACCTCCTCACACCGTAGAGGACAACAGCACCCTGTCACCACAGCCCAGGGATACAATTAGCCACCTGAACCTGTGTGTGTGTGCGTGTGTGTGTGCGCGCGCATGTGTTTGTGTGTGTGTTTGTTTGCTAACATCTGCTTGGGTGTGGTGTGTGTGAGTAAATATGTAAATAAGTATGTGGGTTTTGTTAGCGCCGGTGTGATAAATGTAATATAACTGCATTAGAGATGATGTGTGTTTTTCTCGCCGTGTCTGGGTGTGTTTGCATCCATAAAAGCAAATTAGCATGCATTTGTTTTGGACGGATGTTTAGAGAAAGAGAGAGAGAGAGAGAGAGAGAGAGAGAGAGAGAGAGAGAGAGAGAGAGAGAGCAAATGCAGGCTCGGTGACCGCAACTTAGCAGTAGAAACAGGCAGGCACAGGAAAACCTGACTGTCCAGAGAACAAAGAATATGTGGTCACTGACAGGCAGGGAAAGTTGAAAAAGGGAGCACATATTTCACCAAACTCCAAAAATACATTCCAAATTTCAAAGAGCTTGGAGACACTGGAAAGATGACCATACTCTTCGGAGAGGGGCCTTCTGCGGCCTTAGCTGCACAATATGTCATGTACAGTGTCATGACCTGAGGGACTTGACCTGAGTGAGGCTATGACTGTGTGGGTCTCATGTGAAGCTTGTGCAGTAGAGTGGACATATATCTGTTATTTGTACTTGCCATGATATTGTGCTATTGTGTTATTGTGTTACACTGGCTTTGGCAACACTGTACTTGCAACCCTTTGAATTTGAATTAGATAGATAGATAGATAGATAGATAGATAGATAGAGAGAGAGAGAAAGAGAGAGAAGTAATAGAAAAGCTGCACAATAACCTCTCACCCAGAGCTGAGCTTGTACCAGCGGGACCTGATCCACATCCACATTTCAGAATCCACTGCTTCCAAGTCAGCACACTGCTGGTCAGAACTGAGGACTTGCAAAGCAAGATTGGCGATTGGCAAGCAGTGATGTTCTGACCATGACTTTTGACTGTGTGTGTGTGTGTGTGTGTGTGAGAGAGAGAGAGAGAGAGAGAGAGAGAGAGAGAGAGAGAGAGAGAGAGAGAGAGATGGAGAACGAAAAAGATAGAGATTGGTTTGGACAGGAAGAGATGATCTATTGTCAAACAGTATTGGCTGAGGTGGAAAACTTTGTGCAAAGAGGAAGCCTGTGAGCATCTGTTTTACTGGGTGTGTGTCTGTCTGTGTGTTTGTGGATATTGTATGCGTGGCATGGGTGCTCAAGTTTCTGCGTTTCTGTGGGAGAAAGGGGAAAATATGGAAATAGAAGTGGGAGACATCTGGCAGACAATAAAATATTATTTCAGAGTCAGAGACAATAACCTTTAAGGCTCTGGGATAGTCTAAGAATAATATATAATTTTACAGCATAAAAGACCATGACCTTTTTAATTTAATTGGCAGAACAATAAGGATCCACTGTTCCCTACTCTCAATTCCACCACTCTCATGAACTAACACACACACACACACACACACAGGTACCCCCATCAAAAACTGAAATCATTGCAATAAACAAGGCTCTTTCCCAAGTGGAGAGGAATGAATGGTATTGATTATACTGTCATGGTAGCCTTGATAGGTAAAGGCAGTGTTTTTCAGCATGAGTGGAAAGAGCTGTTCTTATTCTCCCAGGGTACACACACACACACACACACACACACACACATTGTTCTTATTCTTTCAAATTTACCTACTGTCCAAAAGACTACATTTTGAGTTAAAACAATATCTGCTTACATGATTTTTTCCAGGTTTACAACTTTATTACAAATTAGCATGTATTCTGTTAACTTAATATTCCCTGAACTTTAGCACATCATCTACAGCACGGTTTTCAGTGCACAAGTTTTGATACAGCTCTCCAAAAGCAAATCTTCAGAGTACATGTGTGTGTCTGTGTGTAAAGTATAGGATACTTTGACTTTGTGTGTGTGTGTGTGTGAGAGAGAGAGAGAGAGACAGAGAGAGAGAGAGAGAGAGAGAGAGAGAGAGAGAGAGACAGTAAAAAAGAGGGAGACAGTTAAGGTTTGACTAATGGTCTGCCAGGCGTTGTTGAAAGGAGGAGCACCTGGGAGGTGTTGGGCCTGACATGACCCGCTCACCTAGTCACTCTGCTGCCCTCCACACTTCCTCTTCACTCTCTCCACTTTAACTTTCACCCTCCAGCATGCCCTCAGGGAAAGAAAGAGAGCGAGGGAGAGGGAGGAAGAGAGAGAGAGAGGAGGAGAGGGGAAAAAAGAGAGAGAGAAAGAAAGAGAGTGAGTGAAAGAGAGAGAGTGAGAGGGAGACAGAGAGGGAGAAAGAGAGAGGGGGAAAGAGAGAGAGGGGAAGAGAGAGAGAATGATTGAAAGAGAGAGGTAAAGGTGAGGAAAGAACGAGTGAATAAGAAAAAAAGAGAGAGAGAAGGCAAGTAGAGAGAGAAGAAGAGCACACAGCTGAGCGGGGTCCTGATTTGACAGGAGAGCAGACGAGCAGCCCCGCTCGGTCATGTCCTGGTCAGAGAGGACACGCTGGTGAGCGCGTCTCTCGGCATCCATCACGCCGTGTCGACAGCTTAATTGGGACCTTTACGCCCGTGGCCACAAGGCCTCGTCACCAGCACAGGAAACCGGAGCGCACGTAGGCAAGCCGCAGCCAGCCAGACTAACTGCTAACGCTCCCTGGATAGGCTCCCTGCAGCCGTTCTTGGATGGCTCTATTTTCTTCCCGACATCGCTGTGTTTCTTGTTTCTGCCTCCAGTCCTCAGCCTTTTTTTTTCTTTTGGTCACTTTCTTTGTTTGTCAAACACTTTTTTTTTTTTTTTAAGATTTTTGGTCTTGACGATCCTTTTGTTCCACATGTGTGGCAGGAGCACGACGACAAACTTAATATGTCAAGTGGTTGGCTTGTGTTTATGAAAGCTCCATAAATAGAGAGTCCCCTTTGCCAGCAGCTGACCTGCACCTTTTTGGCTGCATAAATTAAGCCTATTCAAAATGACTGCTTGTTTATAATGGCCGCTACTCAAAGATGCAGAGGCCAACAGCAGACTGGGAGGCCAAAACCTTTTGCGCGATCTTGATGATGTGTCCTCACCTCACTGACCTACTGTATCTGTCCTACTATTGTATTACAGAAGGGTGCTGGACATACTGTCATACCTTACCTATAACATTTCGACTCTCTCTCTCTCTCAGTATGTGTATGCATGTGTGTGTTTTGGCTATTTGCTTCTGTATGTGTGTGGTTTTTTTGTGCATGTGTGTGTTAATGTACATGTGTGTGTTGCTGCATTTAGTTGTATATATGGTTTTCTATGTATATAGGTTTGTTTTTGTTTGTGTATCAATGTGTGTGTGAATGTGTTTTATGTCTGTTGCTCCATGTGTGTGAGTAAGTGTGTGTCAGCTTCAGTGTGTGCATAAAAGTGTGTAATTGTACACATAATAATTCATGTCATCCATCAGTTAATACAGCATGTGTGGTTCACAGCACATCACAAGGAACACCACCTCCTCCCTCTATATATGTGTGCATGCGTGTGTGTGTGTGTGTGTGTGTGTGTGTGTGTGTGTGTGTGTGTGCGTGTGTGTGTGCTTGCTAGGAATAAAGGGTACATCAGCCAACAAAATTTACGGGATTCGGCTTGGGTCTCATGTAAAGGCCATCACCCATGTCTGTCAGAGGATAGGCCTCGCCTCGCCTCTCCTCTCCTCGCCCCTCCCATCTCCTGTTTTGCTCTGCCGGATCTCTGACAGTGTTTTCATTTGAAATCAATAGTTGTGTGCTGAGGCTGTGTTTCTGGTGACACGAGGACCGGCCGTGCGCGAATCCCTCTGTGGTGATATCAATCTCGCCCACCACTGGGTCACGAACTCCTCGGGACGTGCAGAGACGTAAATCAGACTATCAAAGCACGACGACGGCTCCTCTCTCGGCCCCCCTCCGAGAGGAACAACGACGTCTTCGAGAAAAACAAAAAACACGGCCCTGAACTCAGGAGACGTACAAACGACCTGCAGTCCGGTTTATGGCGGTGGTGGTCGTGGTGTTGGAGGTGGTTTGGGGTGTGTGTGTGTGGAGGGGGGGGGCTGACACAGAGGGGGGGCTGAAGCATTTAAACTGACCCCATCTCATTACATCAAGGACTCATCCTGTCTGTCCTGTCTCTCCATCCTGCTCTCGCCTGTCCCGTTCTGAGGCGGCCTGCGGTGAGGCTCCGCTGTGAGGCTCCTGTTATCATGTTTGACTTCGGCCGATGATTTAATGGCCCTGAGAGGGGGCCGTTTGAAGTCGAGGATTCGCAAGCCAAAAGGCCACTTTTCTCGAGTGTTCGCAAAAAGCCCCAAGCATGACGGATGACAGCCGTGGAGATGCGGTTAGGATCGGATAGTTTGACAGGGCGCAGCATTAGGGCTTGGGTTGCGGGGGCGGGGTGGGTGTGGGGTTGGGGTGGTGGGACTGGACTAATTCAGAGAGGATGAAGGTGTGCTGGGATGTGAAGGGAAGGGAAGGGAGATGTGCTGTGTTGTTCTGCGACTTCAGAGCTACTAAAAGCTGCAGATAAGACATGGACTTGTCTGGGTGATGAGCGACGCAGACAGCTGGTTGGTGTAATGACTTTGTGTCAACATTTCCTGGGGGGCTTGCCTTCCCACCCCCCCACCCCCAGCACTGTCCCCTCTGTTTCCACTTAAGCGTGCAAGCACAGCACTGGAGCCATGACAGCAGCTCACTACAAAGAAAAAAAACAAAGAAGCACACTCGACACCCTGTGTTGTTAGGTGACTGTGACTGGATGCTTTCTAAAACTTTCTAAAAATTAAAGCAGAGACTCGCCTAGTTCTTGAAAATGAAGCATCACTAGACAGTTTTAGTTACTTTTTTAATCGCCTCACAAATGTTTTGGGCTGGCACCCTTCCTCAGTGTAAAAAAATGAAATCCAAAGCCATTTCTCACACTGAAGAAGGGTGCCAACACGAAATGTTTGTGAGGTCATTAAAAGAGTAACTAAAATGGCCGAATGCTTGCTTCATTTTTTCTAAACAACTCACTACAAACCAGCAGATCCAGGCCAGACCAGGGCCAAACCCAGGACAGAGATCAGAGATTAGATCCCGGCCACAGGAAGCTCCTTTTTCGGGGCGTAGAGAGTAGAGACATATGGATTATGTATATACAATCACACAGCCAAACGTGGAGACAATGGAGATGGAGGTCCCTTCTTGGCAGAGAGTCCACCCTGCACATCTTTTTTTTTCCATGATGGCTTACTGAAGTTACAGGCTCCAGACTGTATGAGGAGGAGAGTATGGCTTTAAAAAAAAAACAAAAACAAAAAAAGTTACACAAAAGTGTTGAACTTTTGTTGAACACACAAAAGTGAGATCCTCTGATGATATTATGACAGGAACGAGCTGGGGATCTGTGACATACTGTAAGTTCACGTGAAACAGAGAGAAGGGGTCGATGGAGAGCACCCCGAGGGCATTGCGCAACCGGAGTGGAGAAAAGTTGAAAACACTCGAACATGACATGAGCAAAGCCCCATATAATCCCCCCAAATATTATTCCTTTGGAAAATATTACTTGTTTGCCTTGTCAGGAAAAGTCAGATAAAAAAACAAAAATACATATAAGAAAACATCACTAAAAAGCTCAAAGTGATATACACTGCATATACTCAACTGCATGTTATCCCCTTTTACTGTCTGGGTATGTCAGTAAATCAGCCCTGCTGTGCTCTACACTTTCCAGTGACACGTCTCAGACTATGTGGTAGCCACGCTATTGTGCTAAGGGCCAATTCATTTGATGATAATTATAGCAGTAGGAGTAGGTCTTATTTGCGGACAGTCTTTCTCAGCGTCCAGGGCCAATGAACAATAACAAAGACAGCGGATGATTCACAAAACAAAGAACTTCATATTTAGCCCAACAGAGTTTACCCAGTCCAGAAATGAAGTTTTATCCACTCCAGACTATTGTCGCACACTAGCGGTCAATGAGTAACTTCTTGTCCCACCCCTGATACCTTTGTTTGTAGTGGCAATACTTTCTAACGTCATGTTGTTCCAATAATAAACTGCTATACCTAACATTAATTGTTACTTTTATATTATATTAATATCACATTAACTAACATGTATTAAATGTAGCAATTAGTGTGTATAAATCATTAACTACATCCATATAGGCTATCTATTCCTTTCTGCTTGCTACATTAGAGGTTAATTTTTGTGTTGCATGTGACAAAGGAGAAAGTATATGAACATAAATGGTCACACTTCTCTTGAACTATCCCTTACACACTACAATCTGTCTACAAATTCTGTGGTTGTAAAGAAACTGTCAATAATCTGTTAACTCTGATAGGGTTGGATTTGGTCAAGGGGATGTTCAGAGACCAGAGTAGACAGAATAATGTTTAATTTCTGTAATAATCTGTAAAGTTTCTTTGGGCAGACTGTTATCAAATCAAAATGTTAGTGTGTATGTAGTATAAGTTTGTAAAGATGCTGATGTTGATTTTATGAGAATGTGGTATTGCAGTGGTTGGTGGTGCCACTAAGAAGGCAGTCAATCTGAGTTCAATTCCCAGTGGCTACACAGGCGCACATTATGAATCATAACTGTAACGCACAGTAACATGAATAAGATATATGACTACAGACGTTTGCAGTGTCTTGTTAAAAGGTGATTCATCATCATGAGTGCACAGTCGCACCCAAGTGTTTTATGTATTACCATGGAAACGTTACCACAAAAACATAATATCAGGCTTTAAAGAAAAAGAAAAAAGGAAGAAAGAACACAACAATGTATGGTTACCCATGCTCATGCAGAGGAGAGCTGGGAACCTATAGCAGAGAAGAGAAGAGAACCGAACAGAGGGGAAGAGAAGGGCCCTTATGATGCTGCTGGGGTTCTTTATCAGAGAAGAGAAGAGAAAAGAAGAGAAGACGAGAGAAGAGAAGACAATAGAGGAGAAGAAAGGAGAAGAGAAGAGAAGAGAAGAGAAGAGAAGAGAAGAGAAGAGAAGAGAAGAAGGGCCCTCATGATGCTGCTTGGGAAACTGGAGGAAGTGGAAGTGGGAAGTGGGACAGAGCTGGTCAAGTGGGTTAAGAAATATAAATCTTACGTTTACATCCCTTTATGCACAACATTTACACACCTTTTTAACAAGGAGACATTAGGTGAATGTTACAAAAAGTGAGATGTGTTCACAAAACACTTAGTAGTAGTCGTAGTAGTAGCAGTAGTAGTAGTAGTAAATCTTTATTTGTCCCAAGTAGGGCAATTTCTTTGCAGTGGTAGCACTTGTACACCCATGCACACCCATTTCCACAAGCATTACAAGACATAAAAGGTTTAAGACAATAGAGTGGATAAAATGGAATAAAAATACATAAAAATGGGGTGGGTGGAGAGGTTATCTCTGTTTCCTGGATGTGTTCAGTAACTGGACAGCTGACGGTATAAAAGAGTGTTTGTATCTGTTGGTTCTCACTAATGGGTGTAAAATCAATAATGCTACCTGTAAGGACATGTAGTTTACCAATGTTTTTTTCCATACCTGCTGACCCTCTTTTACCTTTATCTTTGTACCACTGTCTGCTATAAGTGCCTTTCACCCTGATCTTGCACACCTCCATCACCCACTCCGCAGTGCTCTGAGTACGGCCTGGCTGAACCCCAGCCTGCCCCTATGTTCTCAGGGTTTGTTTGAGGCACTGGAGTGTTCTCTCTGAACTGCTATCTGCTCTTGCTCTTTTTCATTCCCCTTTTTTCTCTTTCTCTTCCACTCCACTTCTCTGCGCCTTTCTCTCTCTTATACACAGCCGGTCTCTATCTCTCCCTGTCTGGTGTTCCCTATCTGTAGCTCTGAGTTCAATGGAAGTTAATTGTGTTTTGCTTTTCTTTGCCCATCGAGCCTGAACATTGCATTAGAGCCGGAGTCAATAGATGTCTGTTCACACTAACCTGCCAGCAGGGTCATGCAGGGAAGAGGGTCAGAAAAAAAAGAGATTCACAAACACACGCGAGCTTACACACACACACACTTACACTCACACTCAGATGCTGACATTTACACATACACACACATGAAAATACACACATACACACGGACATGAAGAAACAGTTAGAGAGTCTTGCTGAATGTGCAGATTACACACGCAAACCTGTCACTCACAAAATTCCATTTCAAAAAAGATTTTTTTTTTTCTCGAAGGGTCAATGACTTTGTTCAGACAAGTGGAACATCTGTGGTGTATGCGCTTTTGTGTGTGGGGGGGTAGGTGTATTCATGTGTTTGTTCGAATGCATGTTTGTGTGTGTGTGTGTGTATGCATTTCTGTTTGTGTGTGGACCTTATATTCATATATGTATTGGGTCCTCATAGCTTGTGTGCTACTACATATGCATGTATGCATGTATGTGTGTATGTGCATGGGGGGTGCACACTTCTATGTTTGTGGAAGTGTATCTGTATGGGTCTTCCTGAGTTTGCATGCTATTGCATACAGTACATATGTGTGTGTGTGTGTGTGTGTGTGCATGGGGGGTGCAGACTTCTCTGTCTGTGGAAGTGTATCTGTATGGGTCTTCCTGAGTTTGCGTGTTATTGCATACTTACTGTATATGTGTGTGTTTGTGTTTGAGTGTGGGTATGTGAGTTTGTTCCGTCCGTACATATGCCTGTATGTGTGCATGACAGCAGTCTCTTTGTGTGGATCTCCATGTACTTCAGACTGCTCTGAGTAGCTGAGGGCTGTTTTCCCTGCCTGCAGCGCAGAGTGTGTGATAGCGGGGCTTTGAACCTTATCTGTCTCACCCTGCTGCATGAGGGCTGCGTCTCCAGACAGACAATACCGCTGCTCCTCTCTTCTTCTCCTCACACTCTTCCTGCAACACACCGCAGACTCCAGCTCATCACAACAGCTCTCTCCCCTGACCTACACTACACTCTCTTCCCCCTCTTTCTCTCTTTCTCCTCCTCCTCCTCCTCCTCTCCTCTTGGGCCCCTCCAGGCTTCAAACAGCTTGGAAGAACATTCTCTCCCCTTGTTTAGTTGTGTTACGTTTACAACAACAACAAAAAAACCCAAAAAAAAACCTTGTCTTCCTCCTCCGGGGCCGTTCCGTCTCTCGTTGGACAACTTTCCGAAACATCTTGGCACCATCCTCGGCACACCGTGACAAGGCAGGCCAGTGTGCAACACCATGGGGAATAATAATCACAACAATAGGTTTCTCTCTTTTGGTCGGATGCCCCTTGTTTGCACTTGCGTTTCCCCCTTTGTGCAACAACACCGGCCCAGAGTGGCCAGCGCTCCACATGGTTCCCATGCACTCATGTGCAGATGGGAGCTCCCCACTTCAAAGAGCTGGGTGGCGGACGTGGCCAAAGAGGAGAGGAGAGGAGAGGATAGGAGAGGAGAGGGAGGAGGCGAGAAGGGAGGAGGCGAGGCTTTTGTGAAGGTGAAGAGAGGCCATGGGATGGGTAGAGGGGTTGGGGGGGGTTGGAGGGGTTGGACACGAGGCCTTTGGAGCGTCGTTCGAAACCTGCTGGCCAGCGCAACCATGTGTCATCATGACACTTTGGGAGCACACCTGCAGAGACTGTTGAAGGCCTTACTCTCATTCCGATGCTAATTTATTACTGCTCGGAGAAGGGCCCGATTATCTTCACTCCAACCGCAGTGTCTGGGAATGGGAGTGTGGTCTACGGTAAATGGCCCCCCAGACCCCGGCACAGGTGATCTAATGAAGGCTCGCATATAGTTTGATTTGTGCGTTAAGTATGTATGGCCATTAAATGTAAGATTTGCACTCAGGCAACAGATGACTAACATTCATTCTTGGTGTAGTCTCTATGTGCCCATAGAAATGTACAAGGGAACAGTGCATTCCTAGACTGTGAAATGTGAACCTATATGGCCCTGGTGGTTTAGCAGTGTAGAGCCCTCTGCTTTCTGGCGTACAAGTTGGGATCATTGCTGTGGCTTCCATCCAAATTAAAAGAGTTAAACACGAATCAGCAGTAATGTCAGCGCTGATTTAGTGTCTTCAACACTTCCGCAGTTCTGACACATGCTAACAAGGTGGGGATTACCCGCTTATCTATTAGATAAAAACAAGGTTCTGTCTCGTTGCTAGGGAGATGTGATGTGCTAATGTCTGCATGGAAAGAATGTCCTGGCCCAGTAAAGAATCTCACTGCTGTGATTGGTCAGAGTGTCTGAAATGTCTCTTGGTTATATCAAGCCGACGGTGACGAGCTCTGGAAGTCAAACCAAGTTCAACTTACATAAGTGATTTGCTACTACGTCACAAGTAGTGGAGTCAAACTCACCAGCTGCTACTACTGATAGTAAGCAGAAGATAGAAGTTTATGAACTACAGCGTGACCTACAGTACGTTTGAGAGATCTTGAATTGGGCCTTGCTGGAATTGCACAATGAAAGTTGTCACAAAGTTTGCGTCATGCAGTAACACATGTGACCACTAACATATGGCACTGAAAAGCTTCCAGATGACTAACACACATCTTCAATGTGTTACATATGTGCCCATTTAAACAACCAGAGCACACATAGAGTATGTACATAGTGTAAGTCATTGATAGCAAATGTTTGCCTTTGTGAATCTGTGGGTCATTGTTTGGAAAGTTAGAACAATTCAAAGGGAACACAGTGACCAACATTATTAATATTGGTAGGCACTTTTTTTCATAGGGCCTAAAATGTTTATTGTCTATTTTAGTCTATTATTTAAGTCCATTTGGTTAGTAGATTGTGTATCACATATTTCTTTTCTTGCTCCACTTATCGTGCATACAGTTGCCACTATAAAGCACTTTTTGTGACCTTTGTCTGAGAAAAACACTATACAAATATATTTTACTTACAGTACTTTACTTAATTACTTAGTCACTTTCTTCTTTTGCAGCATTCTCGTATCTAGGCAGTTGCAGATTCACACCATCTCCATACCTTACAGCAAATCTTGAGTATCTCTATTTTCTCATTCCTAATAGTCTTTGTTGCCTAGATCATTTCAGGAGCTGTTCTTATGGGAGCTAGCACTTGGGAGCTAGCACTAGCACCACAAAATGGCGCCCCGGGCAGCTGCCCTGTTCGCCCGTGCCTAAAACCGCTACTGCCTGCTGTGACTAACCCATGGTTCTGACCCAACACGAGTGAACCATGACAGACAAAGTGTTGCTACTGAAAGTAAAGAACAGAAAAAAAAACAGAATAAGACCACCACAGACATTTCCAATATGGTTCATGTCCTAAAATGCATTAGTGTTTTACACCATCTGTCGAAAACTGAACAGTGAATTCATGTCAGATGCTAAGAGAACTGTAGAGGTACAGTTTACATTTTATCCCTTTTTGGTTTGGCACAGAGTCATCATGTCTAACCCAGTAGCTTTTATTTTACTGGCTGACTCCTTAAACTACAACAACTCGTGTAGTTTATGGCAGCCCATTATTGCTAATACCACAGCAACATCGACTCATGCTTACAGTACACTCACTCTTCCATACCCGCAGGTGACTTATCTGATTCCGGTAGGCCAGTTTGGGTTGGTTAGACTCGGCGGCCTGCCTCTCCTCTCCTCTCACTGTTGAGAGTTGAAGAATGCTCACTCGCTGCCAATGCACACTCTCTGAGCAGCGCAAGAGAAAACCATGAAAAACAACACCCTGCTCCTTTAATCCGCATGACGATGCCAAGCATTAGCCAACACAAGCCGGCCTTAGCGGGGGACACCGCTGGGGATCCTAGCACACATGTTTTGTATAAATCTACAGTAGAGCGCCGCATGCAATAAGGAGAGGCTTCCTCCCTACTGTAAAGTAGGTTATCTAAACAGTTGTCTTGTAGCTCACAAACAGTGGTGCTGTTTTGGTGCAGTGGAGGAGAGAGGATAACTGACAGCTAGCACTTGTTTTAGCTGGAGTCTCAATGAGAAAGGCTCCAGACAGCGGCACTGGTGCAGTAGTTAAAAGAAAGGTCAGTAAATTATGTGCACAGGGATTTTTAAAATGTGGGTAAACCATGCAGATTCTTAATGGATCACAAAAGGGCAAGCACCAAATGCTGTTCCGTAGTTTTAAAAAAAGCATGAACACAATTTGAGTGCATTTCCACATACTGATCCACTGAACCACTTGGCCCGACCAGATGACACTGATCAAGACATTTTCATAGCCAATGCATGTTCAATGCAGCAACAAGCCAGTGACTTTCCGGTTAAAGCATGCACACTATAATCCATGTTACACTGATCTGAGAAACATCTCTTGGTGCCAGATCTTTGTGGAGATGTATAGGCTTGGCAACAGCATACAATAACACAAGTGGACATAATTCAGACCGAGGGGAGGACAGAAGAGGGGTACGGGAGTTGGGGGGGTTTAGAGCAGACTTCAACGCGAAGCAGGAAGTACTGTAATAGCCTGTTTCCTGTGTTATAAGTAATGGGCCAGCGGGCCCGGGCTACCCTGGCTCTCGATCTAATATCACGCAGACTACTGTTTATAGTTTACCCTGCATATTCATCATTGCATTAATGGTACTGCGGTGTTGTTTTCGTGAAGTGATTTGTAGTTAGCTGTGTGCAGTTCTCATGCACCACACTGTTGCTATCTGTCTTCAGTCATGTTGGTGTTATTAGTTCCTGGAGAG
Organism: Setipinna tenuifilis; assembly: GCA_030347295.1. Classification (NCBI taxonomy): domain Eukaryota; kingdom Metazoa; phylum Chordata; class Actinopteri; order Clupeiformes; family Engraulidae; genus Setipinna; species Setipinna tenuifilis. Next base: position 8,742,230 of record CM059277.1, read on the forward strand.
GCAGCCTGGAGCATAAATTAAACTTAGCCATCACACATTACACTACATTGTCTTTGTTTACAGTAGTGTTACTTCTGTCTGTTGCATACGGTCACTGGGGCAAACTTCACTTTCTGAAGGTGCTGTGTGTTGGGTGTATTTCCCAGGCCCTCTGGCTAGGATCTTTGGATTAGCTCCGATTTGTGGTTTGTACAGTATACTCGGCCCAGAATCATCTGCGTCTGACCTGGTTTCTAACTCTGAATTGTGCTTCCTGAATTTATGTTGGAAGACCTCACTGCTCTTCAGTATACATGAGGCCAGTTACACATGAGTCAATGCCCTGCTTTTACTTACACTGTACTACACGATAACTGAACTTTGTAGGTTGTTTCTGGTTGTAATTAATGCCATTTACAGCTCACACCCATTGATAATTGGGTAACACTTTATTTTAAAGTGTCTACATAAGGGTAACATGAGCCCTTTTTAAAAATGACACGACACATATCATGATCATTAATCACACTTTATTCATGTTTATGACTGTCATTAAGTGTCTTGTTTTGCAATGTCTGCAGCATCCCAAAAAACATCAACATTATAGTTGATTATAAGTCATAAACATTAATGAAGTTAATTGATATTTATAACACGTCATGTCATGTTTATAACATGCTCATGTCACTCTTACCTTCAAATAAAGTGTTCACCGATAATTGTATTGTCTTATGTTTGTCAGGAGTCTGTGTGCAGTGATGTTTTTATGACGGCCCCCGTAAGCCATGGCCATCAATAACAATAACTGACTTTGTTGTTTGTCCCTGGTCTTACGTAATGACGTTATTATTTTTTCCTGGTGTTTGCGGCAACACCCCTTGCATACTTCACAACCTTGGCTGCTTACAGTTGTCCCTCTGTTGGTGGTGATGGATGGGTGGTCACAGCACTGGTAGCAGATGAATTTTCCTAAGCATAATAAGTCATTGGAGAGAGACAGGCAGTGAGCGAAAGGGAGCAACAGAGAGAGAGAGAGAGAGAGAGGGAGAGATGGGGATTAAGAGAAGCAGTGGGGGAGAAAGAGAGAGAGAGTTCAGTGATGGACAGAACAGTGGTTCTGATAGATGTGGGTTCATGTTGGTTCAGACTCCTGCTGCTCCGTTGCACAATCCCTTCGTCCTTTACATGATTGCTCCATGTTTATTGTTTCTGAGTGCAGCCAAAACCCATTGTGCAAGCAGCAGTGAGCTTACCCCCCAAGCACCAGAGACATGTCAGTCAATCGTCAGCAGTCCAATCGCGAGACACGGGGAGCACCCACCCCCGCTAAGGACATTCTTTGGGCGTGCGCACACACACACACACACACACACACGTGCACGCACACACACACACATGCACGATCATGCACACACACACACACGCACGTGCATGCACACACACAAATACAACATCAGTGGACGTTTATACACATACAGATGCAGAACAGTAAGCACACAGAAAACACACCCACACACATGCACTTGACTCCGATACAAATGAATTTTACCCAAATTATTTGTAAATTTTCACATAATACACATACACAAACACACACACACGTTATGTGAATATCTGGCCAGGCCTCCTCCACTTCCCAGAAAGCATTGACCCCTTGATTTTGTGTGTCTATTTCCTCATAAGAATTGTGTGTGGCCCATGAGAAGACCAAGAAGAGAAAGAGTTTTGCATAATTTCGGTTGTTTATCCCATCCCACGAAACCACTGGAACAAGAAGACTACAAAAATCAAAAAATCAAAAATACACACTACCACCTCCACACACACACACTTAAATGCTGGGATAGTGTAGTTGAGAAAGTTAATCAATCATTTTCATTGACTGCTGCCATTAAAACTGGGGTGGCAGTGCCTCAGGAAGTAGACAAGTGGTGCACTGGTTCGATTTCACCTCCTCCTGATCAGGTTAAGTTGTCCTTAAGCAAGCCTCTGACCTTCATACTGCTTCAGCTGTGCCTGTTGGTGCCTTACATGGCAGCCTTCCCTCATCTGTGTGTCCAAGTGTATTTTTAATACACAGATGAAGGTGAGGCATCCTGTGTAAAGCGCTTTGGGCACTCTAAAGAACTGGTATTGTATGTAAAATGCAGTCTGTTTACCATGAAACAAAACATACTGGATACTATACTGCAACACCTCTGATTATGGAGAAATATCGCATTGTCAGATACAGTCCATTCAGATAGTTGGTCTACCTAGTCAACAGTTGTCCCTGGTCCTGCAGTTATTTTGCTGTAGGAGGGCCATAAAGTACAATAGCCAGTCATTGCAAAGATCAGGCCTATAACGTCCTTCAGATGCATTCAAATACAAACGGCTACTTCAGGTAAAAAGCTACCTTGAACACATGTAATATATTGAAACGGTGTTGTGCAGAGCTAAACGTTTTTTGGGCAAATGCTGTGTGATATTTTGTTTGACTTTTTAGATAGCTTTGTATGTGGATGTATCAAGTATTGAGGAGACAGCTAGGCTAGCCCATGTGTTGTTGGTAACTTGACAGTTGACGTACTTGCCTTGTAAATAGTTGACTTGGGTTTGATTCCTGGCCAATGCAAAAAAAAAAGATGTGAGTCTAGCAAGCCCCTTGCTGTGGTGGCTTTTAATGTCACACATGGAACGTATTTCAATCAATTTACTTGTGTCACTTCAAGGGGATTATGCATACAGCATGGTGCCACTTAAGTGAGCATAATAGTTTAATGCTGGATTGTCAGATCCCTTTTTACAAATATGTCTGATGTGATGTGAATCAGGGATGAAAATTGTCACCAGCTACCAGCCAAATGCTGGTAAAATAGTAAAACTGTCTGGTAGATTTTGAACACAGAATGATTATTTACTGTTAAGTGGCTGTAGAATTTTACCATTTATTTGTCACTGGCTGGTGTGCATCACACACACACACACACGCACAAACACAGAATCGTGTTCCAGACAGCTTGGGTGCCTGTACAGAGCTTTAGAGTTTGGATTCAGCTTTATTGTCATTGCCCCTAACTAGAACTTATGGTTAAACACTGAAATACAAAATGGTATCTCACCAAAGGAGCAGAATAGACTAAGCAGATGTGAGCTTGTGTCTTTCTGGTGAGGCTTGAGTCTGGCTGCTCTGCCTGATAAATGAAGTGTTCTCGTACGGTCACATCAAGAGCTACTAAAAAAAACATCTTGCAAATCAATTTAAAGCTCCACGCTTGGGGCAATACTGTGAAGGACATGCACATTACAATTGGCTGCCAGTCGTTAACAGCCAAATTTGACATAACCAATTTGCATTATGTTGACCTGTCATTAGTCTTTTTTTGTTGCTTGTCGCCCCAAAAGCTAACACTTCTGTCACCCTTGTTGCTTTTGTATCACAGAAAATAGATTACTTTCACCAATTGTGGCTCATTCTTTTGTTTTCTATATTGATTTACCAGTATTTATTTATTTATTCATGTACAATGTATGTATATATGTATGTATGCATGTATGTTTGTATGTATGTATGTATGTATGTATGTCTAGGGTTTGCACCAGTTGACTAAGCCAAACTTCATCGTTCTTAGCAATAAAGCTGATTCTGATTCTGGTGCTCTTCTCCCCAGCTGCCAAGTCTGGCCAAGCAGCCAGCTTTAGGAAGAGCCCTGGCTTTCCTCCATCCTCCATTGAAAAATCATGCGGGCCACTGTGCTCTTGGGACCCTATTGAAGTAGCAGACATTCTTGTAGCGTTTCCCAGTCCTGTGCCACTACACAGCTCTCTCTCTCTTTCTCTGAACAGGCAATCATGTACATGCAGTTCCTTTCACTTTCTGGGTTGGTTTTAGGATCTTAGGGGATTTTTTTTGACCAGCACTAAAACATTACAGACACATCTGGGACTTTTCTAAACATGTCGAAACTAATTCAATTTACCACATGTTGATCACAGTCAAGGTGCAGAAACAACTCTGTGAGATGAACAGAAATATGGGACACATGAGTGAAAGGTGTGAGCTTTGCCTTGTTACAGCACAAGGTTACAACATGACCAAAGGTCAAACAGAACATGAAAAATTCAGAAAACGTTCTGTTCTTTATGCTAGCGAGGAAGAGGTCACAGGTGATTCGGGAAAGGAGAGCCTCCCAACCAGATGTGCACAGACTAACCTGCTGCCGTATATCACACCTGTGCTGCCACGGTAACAGCTTACAGAGAAGTTCACACCTTTGCTAATGAGCCACGCCTCCTTGGCCCCTGGTATCACCAAGAACAGGTTTAAAGAGTATGGTGGCCCCTGAGGTCCATACAGTGTATGACATGATATATTGAGGGAACAACGCACTAAAAAATCCATTCTCAGTGCATCAGCTAGACTGACACAGGTCAAGAGTGCCCCCTGTAGGCGAATACTGCCCCACTGACACATGTTGAGCTGGGACACAAGGGCAGGTGTCATCAGGTTGCAATACCTCGGGGAATAGCTGAAGGTAATGCATGCTGTCAGCACCCCTCACCTGAAAGCCAGGTGTTAATCTTTTATCTTTTTGTAATAGTTAAAAAAAGAGAAACAGGACATTTAAAATGATTTTGTTTGAATTTTTGTTGAAAGGATTTAAAGAGCAGGGCTGAATTGCTTGCTTGCCCACTGCTTGTGATCTTATCTTTTTTGTGACTAAACTAGGCCACATAAAAGCATACACACACGCACGCACGCACGCACACACACACACACACACACACACACAGAAAGCGATACAGAATCATTCCCCCACACACATACAGATGCACAAATGGCTCACTTCATTGAAAATAACAAAAACAAAATGAGACAATTAAAGCTCAGCGTGGCGGTGACGGTGGTACTGGTTGCTGGCCTAGATGCATGCCTGAGACATGAGCAGGTCTGCCCTGCTAGGGCCACAGCTATGCCACTTAGCTCTGCGGTCATATACTGGTCTTCCCATATTTTAAAGTTATTTTATCTTTTATCTTTTATGCTTTTATATTGTCCTTTGCTTTTATTTTTGTTAAGCACATTGAACTGCCTTTGTGTATGAAATGTGCTATACAAATAAATTTGACTTGACTTGACTTGACTTCCCCTCTCTTTCTTTTCCTCCCTTGCTTTCTTCTGCTCTTGCTCCCTCTCTTCAAGTCTCTTTCATGCCCTCTCTCCCTCCCTCCCTCTTTCTCTCCTTTTCCTTTTCCACTTTCGTCCAGACTGGACGACAGAGGGATAGTCTCAGGCCTCCTGGCAGGCACTCCAGGCATTCCGAGCTCCGACATTCCCCGTATGGAAGGGAGGAGCAGGATTCCCATCAGGAGTGACTTTCTCCTGCTTCCTCCACCCTGTGTTCTGGGTGGGAACGCTGGGAACCTGGTCATATCACCTCTGGAATATGATTCCAGCAGTGTGACGATCTAGCATGAATGTTCAACACTCCCTGAAAAGGAAGCACTCACTTTGTTTACAAACACTGTATTCTCTTACACATAAAATTGTTTTTATCCTTTGGTCAGCTCTTAAAAAAAGGTGGGCATTGTGAGTCACAAAGCCGCAAACCCCAGATGTGGCCAGTTACTAAAAGCAGTTTTATGAGAATGTGTGTCACTGCTAAAGGTCTTGGCGGTTCCAGTCTTCCAGTCTCCAACCAGTTGAATGGAAAAACACAAAATAATATTGAAAACTCCCTTTCTGTCAGATCAAATGCCACTTACACACACACACTCCCACCTACACACACAGATACAGCTATAATATAACAAATACAATTTTCTGAGACGCACGAAAGCCTATTCTGAGGGTCCAGTGTGAGTAATGGTCTCAGTGTGTGTCGTCTAAAGGTGTGTGCAGGGGGTGAAAACGCAGGGGGTGATGGGGGTGGGGGAGTGAAGGGGGTGGGGTGGGGTGGGGGCTGCTTCCAAAGCCCCCATGATGGAGAGACTGAGCTTCAGCACTCGAGGCAGGGGAGGGAGGAGGCTATTGGATTTGGTGCTGGTGGCTCCACTGAGTCTCAGCCAACCACCATCCAGAATTCTCTGTCATTCACTCTTTTCTCTTTTGCTGTCGCTCTCTCTCTTCTCTTCTTCTCTCTTGCGTACTCTCTCTCTCGCTCTTTTTCACTCACTCTATCCATCTCATACTCTTGCACACACATACTCTCTCACCCCCTGTCTCTTGATTTCTTCCATTTTGGCCTGACACTTTCTTTCACTCTCCCTCCCTCCCTCCCTTCCTCCTTCCTTCTCTCCTTTCCCCCATCTCTCTGACTCTCTCCCTCCCCCTCAGTCTCAGTGATTTAGTGCTTTGACTGCTCTAACTCGAGGTCAGTCACCACAGGTGACTACAGGGCTAAGACGCCAAGCCCACCCCGACCACCAACCCCCACCCCACCCACCCTGCCACCCACTGCTTCTGATCTCACTTACACTCTCTCTGTCACTAACCTGCCACACATGTACACCCACACATTATCACTTACACACATGTTCAACTGGCACCAACACTCACTAATTCACCCCCCCTTAAAGTTCTCTCTCTCACACACACAGACACACACACACACGTACATGCACTCACACACACACACCCCCCACACACACATACATGCACTGACTTACACACACACACTTTTACACATACATGTTCACCTGGCACTAACACACAGACACAGTAAGGCCCCACACAGCGCGGCACACACACACACACACACACACACACACACAGCGAGAGCGTCAGCTCCTGGCCCTATTCTTCTTGCTCCGTCACGGTGAGGTGCTGGGAACCGGAGCAGCGTGTCTGGGCCCGAGTCTCTGCTCAGCCCGGCCCAGTTGCCAGGGCCCAGACAATGGCATTAAACCTGAGAGACAAAGCCCAGGGGACAGAGGTCAGTCAAGGGGTGTGACCACACGCAGCACTCCTATTGGACGGAGACCGGGGTTCCCAGGGGTACCCGCTCACCGCCATCAATCTCTGCTGGGCAGAAGAAGTAACCTGTGCTTGGCCACAGTGGAGGAGGTAGAGTGTTCCACACACACACACACACACACACACACACACACACACACACACACACACAGCAGTGCAGACATTGGGTCACCAAAAGTCACAGACACCACGGACTAATGGGGGAGGTGGGGCACATCCAAGGGATGTTGTTTAGTGTAAACACAGGTAAACAACCACTTACCTTTTAGATGTGTAAAACAGTGTTTAGTCACCTTTTAAGGTTGATGATGGTGCAAACAGGTATTGTTTCAAAAACCCAATGTCATTTACCACTTCATTTCATGCTGTACTGCAGGGCTATTAAATGAAATTAGGCTATGTAAAGTACCCTAGACATAGCAAAATATTGATATATTTCTGGTATGGTTACGTATAGCAAGCAGAAGCAAGTAAATCTACTTAGTTATATCACAAACATTGTATAGTGTGCTAAAGTAGCTTGAGCTGGCTAATGTAATCGTTTGCCACCGTCGCCCAGACTAACCTACAAAGCAAAAAGGCAATAACTTTACTAACTTTTGTCAGGACTGAGTTTAGACTGGAAATTGCCTTTATAACACCTCCTGTCTTGTCTTCTGAGAAATCGATTGCTTCTTATTAAGACATAAGTTCATAAAAGCATCACCACTATTATACCTACAACCCAGGAAGCAAGCAAATTCTGTATCTCTTTCCTTCATCAGTAAGGCAACTCCGATGAAATCTCATTACTAAGAAAGGGGATATTATTAGGACACTACATCATGTATCATTTGTCTAGTGCTCTTTTCCAGAACGACTTACAGTGAACTAGGTACAGGGACAGTCCCCCTGCCTGGAGCAATGTGAGGTTAAATGCCTTGCCCAGGGGCACCTCAGCTGTGGGGATAAGGGTGCAGAAGAGCACTGTTGGTTCACTACCCCACTAACATTTTAGTCCTGCTGGTACAGAAATCAAACCTACGACAATTCAAGGCCAAGACGATCTCTTTACACATTGGGCCACAGCTGGGTCATTATATTATACCAAAACAGATATTATTATAAATGTTTTGGAGAAATGTCAATGACAACAAACAAACAGCAATCATATATGAAGTGTTAAAGGCATGACAACAGGCAATGACTGGTAAGTTTTTGAATTGTGATGAATATACCAAAAATAAAAAGACACAATGCAGCATTATAACTCTCTCTTCATTTTGTAATGTTGCGATTATAAAGCATTTTATAGAGGAACCATCAGGTTTTATGCTGGGAGACTCACAAGCAGACGTGACTTAAGGGAAAAGGTCACATAGGATTTAAAGTGTGCCAACATCATACAAAGACTAACACACACACACACACACACATATACACAGCAGTATGAGCAAACATGACAAAACTCCTTTTCACACACCCACGCTCACACACCCCCACTTAAACACACACACACCATGTCACGAACACAAGAAGAGCCTGCAAGCAATTACAGAAAGTAATTTGTAGCCGGTGAGACATCGCTCCATATCTCTGGCAAGGCAGCCAAGCATTTCCCAGTAAAGTGCTATCGATTCCCTCTCATCTATGCCAGCACTTGCCAAACCGGCTGTTTGAGGAGTTGTCCAAGCCCTGCCATTGGCACTGCACGCTCTATCAGATTTCACACTGTTTCCAGACACCCAGAAAGATGGAATGGGGAAATAAGCTGACTCCTGTGTTTTTCGGTTGACATAAGTTTTTGTTTGATCCCTAGCGGACATCCTTTCCAGGAAGCGCAACCATATTGTTGGACCAATAATTTCATAATTCCAGTTGAAAGATGAATCTCTGGTCGGAGTAGATACTGAGCTATCCAAAGGATAGGCTGATAGGCCAATGAGCAGCCAGAAATGCAGAAACCATCAGTGGATGGAGGCACACAAGACATGTTTTAAGAGATTTTTCATTTGACAACAGTGCCCTCCCATGGAGCTTTGGAGTCATGATGCTGAGGGATGTCTTTTTTTTTTGAGACAGTCAGCTCTAGTGACTGTCAGCTGGCAGAATCTGTTTTGAGTGATGCAATTTTTAAGGGCATACATATAAATTATTTATGTGAGATATCGGGACTATCGGGGCTTAACATGAACTGTCTGTAAACAATCTGAAATTGCACCAGTATAATCCTGCTCAGGTGTGATGGGTTACATGCAGAGGTTGAATTTTGTTGTGTGCACTGAGTGCTGTAGTGTTCTGTGTGATCATAAAGGATTTCTTTCTCTATATAACTGCTCATTTAGAAACACACACCAATAAACACACACACACACACACTTCAACAAAGGTCAGATGTCAAAATCGAAATAGGTATATTCCGTGTGTGATGGGTTACATGCAGAGGTTGAATTTAGTTGTGTGCACTGAGTGCTCTAATGTTCTGTGTGATCATAACGACTAATAGGAATGACTTTCATGACTTTCACTTTCATTCTATATAACTGCTGATTTAGAAGCACACTCCCATGAAGACACACACACACACACACACACACACGCACACACACACACACACACACACTTCAAGGAAGGTGAGATATCAAAATTGAAATAGGTATATTCCTGGTGAATACCGTTATCTTATAACACATCCTATACTTCCACTCTGTATTCACTTGCGTTGCATGTTATACTATGTCTGCTTAATCACTGTTTTTTAGCAGTAATTGCAAATAAATGTCTTTATATACCTTCCCATCACTCCCTTTAACACTGGATGAGCTCCATAATACTGATTTAATCACCCATGTAAATAAACATCATCAGAATAGTGCCGTAATGTTAGGGGACCCACTCCTACAGAGTGGCTTTCTAAAGAGGAAATGCTTTGGAACAGCAAACCTGGAGAGTGAGTTACTGGGAAAGGGGCGTCCCCCTGTCACTGTGGGGACAGGAGACGCTTTACTGAGGGGGGTGGAGCCAAGTGAGTGCAGCATGTGTGTTTTAGTCTGTCATGCAGGTGCCTAAACAACTAGTACACCTGGATGACGGACAGAAGTGGAGTTGGATGTCTAATTATACTGGGTGTATTGAAAGAGGGAGTAGACACAGAGGGGCTAAGCAGACCGAAAAAAATGGTGTCACACAGACAGACAGGTGAAAGACACTAATAGCAAGATGGAGAGGCTGACGGACAAGTGTAGAGACCAAAGATAGAAAGGGAAAAAAGAGAACAAGTCAAGTATCAGGGAAAGAGCGAGTTAAAGAGAAATTTACCAGATAGCCAGAATCACCATATACAGACAGCACAAGAGTGGGGATAGCCGGAGCATCGGGTATGCTGTGGTACCTGCGTCTGGTCTTACTTCTTGGTATGGAAGTGCAGACCGCTGCATCCTTACCCGCCGGAGCCAGCGCCCCTGGACACATCATCATCGGGGGCCTGTTCCCCATCCATGCTGGAGCCCGACACGAGTCTCCCGTACTTCAGCCGGACCCCCGAAGTCCACAGCACGCAGTCTGTGTAGAGTAAGTACCTGTGTGAGGCATACAGTCACAGAGCAAGGCTTGTGTTGTCACATTTCCTGTATAAAATGTATGTTATCAATAGCGTGACATCAGAAAAGCTAGCCCCAGAGCAGGGCAAATGTAACCCTTTTTAAAAATATTAACATTCCCTTTTAACATGGAAGTTTTTTTTTTTTGCTACACTGTACACATTTAAAGAAGCCATATGGAGTTTAACTAACTGCGGTGTGCCTGTACCCTTCAGCTGACTAGGATTGATTATTATGACCTGTTTAGCCTAAACATTAATTACTAATGAATAGAAACGTTACTCTTTAAGTTACAACTACTAACCTGGACCAACCATAACTAACATATCCTTTAACTGTAACTATTAAGAAAGCTTAAAAACGGATACAGATAATGATTGATAACATTACATAAATAATAGACTGCAGTATCAATCAAAAAAAAAACAAACAAACAAAAACAAACGGATGTCCTATAATGTACACTCTCAGAAAAGAGAAGGCGGCGCAGAATTGTACTCTTACTTGTCTCACTGGCGTACTCTCAAAAGCACAGATTTGTACCCCTACTGTCCCATTATTTCTAAGAGTGTAGGGGTACAAATCTGTATCTTATGGTACAATTACCACTAATGTACCTCCAAAGGCTAATATTTGGACCTTAAGGTACAGATTTTACAGTTGTAAAAAAATTAGTAAAGAACAATTAAAAGTAAAAGTATAATTCTGTACATTTTTGAGTGTATATACATAGTTTGAGAAATCTTAGGCACCTGTTTGGAGGTATGCGTGCTCATCCTGCAGTGTGTTAAGTAAAAGTTGCCAATGTGTTTTAAATAAAGAGGAAATATGATGCATTACCCACTTTTAATGAGAAGCATTTTGTTGATAAATGAAGTATCTGTGAATCAGTTGGTGGAAGAGTAAAAGTTACACACACTTGTCGTGTTATCTTACATTCATCATTGTTTGCTTTCTCAGTTATCTGGCTTTGGATAAAAACATTTACTGAAAGCGCAGGCGTATAAACACCAAACAGACTATCTGCCCATTGGCTGATTGTTCTCAAAACATGCTAAGGTCAACTTGGTTATCTTTTTCATCTCTTTCTTCTTGTCCTTTCGCTATTGCCTCTGTTCCAGTTTAAATAAGAATCGGGTTGCTCAGGCTTTGGCCATGATCCAGGCTGTGGAAGAAGCCAACCACTCCCCGAAGCTCACCCGGCTGGGCATCACCCTGGGTTACCGCATCCATGATTCCTGCTCAGATGTTAGCACGGCCCTGCGGGCGGCCATTGACTTCACGCAGGGCTTTAGCTTCGGTGGTATTGGTGCCGTTAACAGCAGTAATGGCAGTGGTGACTGCCAGGCCAGCAGTAACAGCTCTGAGCACACTCAGCCTGTCATGGCCGTGGTTGGGGCGTCCTACTCAGAGCTGTCCATATCTGTGGCGCGACTGCTCACCCTGGAACTTACTCCACAGGTAAAACTAAAGTGGGGCTGGGGGATGAAATTGGTTACAATCACTTTTTACTGGGTCCCATTAACTAAAAATTTGACACAAATAGGAGTAGATCCACCAGGCTTCTATATACATCTGGTGCATCAACGATGAGGGACAGTCTTGATAACAAAAGTTAACAAAATCGAAGCTACACAGTTGCTCAGATCTGTGTTGCTCCGATTTTGTCAAGATTTTCAAAATTGTCAAGATTTTCTTACTGTCTGATATGTAAGTTATGTGAGTAAACTGGTCTTTCTCTGTCTCGCCTCATTTGTGTCACAGATCAGCTACTCATCCACGGCCACAATACTAAGTGACAAGGAGCGCTTTCCTGCCTTCATGAGGACTGTGCCCAACGACAATTACCAGGTGAAGGCCATGTTGAAGTTGTTAAGCGACAACCATTGGACCTGGGTGGGCATGATCACCACAGACGGCGATTACGGATACTCGGCAATGAACAGTTTTGCCTCACAGGCGGGGAGGAGCGGCATCTGCCTGGCCTTTAAGGAAGTCCTACCTGACTCTGTGACCAACCCCAAAGTAAACCGCTCCATCCACCATGCGGTCCAAACCATTCGCAACAATGCGCGGGCAAAGGTGATTGTGTCCTTCGCCAAGCCAGTGTACATGCAGCGGGTGTTCGAGGAGCTACTACGTGGTCCAGTCGAAGACAGAGTGTGGATCGCTAGTGATGGCTGGTCCAATGCCGGGCATCAGATGGAGCACCTTGATTTCGCCTCTCTCGGGAAGGTCATTGGATTCTTCTTCAAAAGTGGCAACATCTCGTCCTTCCGCAAGTACATTCAGCAATTGAATTCCAGCAGAGAGGCAAACTCCAGCAAGGACACAAGTATGCCCTTTATGAAGGAGTACTACCAGTCAGTGCATCCTGTCAATGTCACATCCGTCCTGTTGAACCACATACACTCGGCTAAAGTTTTTAGTATCCAGGTGGCCATTGGTGCCATATCCCAGGCCGTAGCACAACTCTGTTCTAAAGGACAAGACTGCAAGATTCCTGGAGCAGTCAAACCATGGCAGGTATAACGTCACATAAAACAAATAACAATGCCTTCTTCTAACAAACGTACATTCAAAGTTTTTCAAAACAAGTAAAACAAAATCTTGATACTATATACACTTCATACTATATACACTGCCAATTCTTTGGTACCTCACCTTGTCCTTACTTTAATATCACTGTGTGCTCTACTTCAGCTTCTCCATGCCCTAAAGAACACTACGTTTGAGAAGGAAGGAAGGAAGTACAGATTTGATGAATATGGAGATGTGAACCTGGGTTATGACATCTCCATCTGGTCTACCACGGGAGGAACCATAGATTCTGTCAGCGTGGTGGCAGAGTATCACCCTCAAAACAACTCCATTAGACCAACCAGCCCTAAGACGGAATGGCAGCTCAGTGTCCTAAAGGTGACTCACTCAGAGAGCATAAACACTTACAGCAGATACAAATATAAAAATGTTTTACCAAAACAGCCTATTTGGTCCTGATCAAGGCTAGCTAACATATAATTTGGCCATATGCGTGGTACTTTCATCTGTAAAGTCTTTGTGCAAAAGTTCCCATCCCAGAGTAAAAAACCTCCTGATGAACTCATGGATAACCTCCCAATCAACTCATGGAAATAGCAAGTTTATGTCAAAGTCAAAGTCAAAATTATTTGTATAGCGCATTTCATACATAAATGCACTTCAATGCGCTTTACACAAATTTGAAAATAAAATACAATTAAAGATTTAAAAAGTAAAATACAATTTAAAATAAAGCAAAACCATTAAAATAATAATAAGAAGAAGAAAAATGAAAATAAAATAAAACATAAAAATAAAAATTAGGAAAAGGCATCAGAAAAAAGTTTCGTCTTGAATGTGTGAAAGCATAGGGCACTGAGTAAGTCTCTCTCCCTAAATACCTTAACAGACATGCTAACATCCACTCAGAAGCTTCAAACATCCATTGTGGTACATCTGACTCTCATGTCTGAAGTTGCACATTTGAGATTAGTGTCAGACTGTGCATGTGTGACTGTGGGAGAGCAGACACATATCTGTGCACATGTCAAATGTACTGTTAGGAAACACCATGAAAGTTTAGGGGTGCAAATCCTGCTTTACTATTAACATGTCAAGGCTGAAAACAGCATTCTTAAAAGTCTACCTTGGTGTCTTAAAATCTCGGTTTCCATAGATAAGTCTTGCAGCAAGGTATCTTATTAACCACTAAAACATGCAGAAAAACCTGAATAAATGAATAGTTTGAATGTGACGGCATGAATGGAACTGGCCAAGGTCAAGCAAGGTCACCACAGTTCAGCGTCACATTTGCAGAATGTGGTTTAAGTGGTCTGTAATGAGACACCATGTGTGCTATGCAGGGCTGGACCAAACTTAGAATTGAATTGAGATAGACTCGTCAATTTCAATTAAGTGACCGAAATTGAGTTGGCTTTTGAATGCAGATTTGGATGCAGATGCAAACTGGATGCAGAATTACAGCCTGAATTTGGTGACTGCCATGACATCTCCATGTGCTCTCTTTCCTGTAGAGTGTTGTGTCGAGGTGCTCTAACAGCTGTCAACCAGGAGAGGTGAAGAAGACCGTGCGGGGCCAACACACCTGCTGCTACGAGTGCATTGCCTGCCCCGAGAACCAATACTCCAACGACACAGGTGAGCCGCCTCTTTCTCTCCCTTTTTTTGATCAGACAGATGATGCAACAGACAGATACCATGCAAACAGGCAGACACCATATAGAATGTAAAAAACCTGCATAACCATCTAATTTGCATTTTGCTTACTGTAACACACCCTACCTTCATATTCTGCCAAACTCTCACACAATCTCAACCTGACTTACCATTTTGATTTTTACAAACATCTGATCTTTAAATTGACCCTGGCTACTGAGCTATTGTCTATTTAAAGGGGGATAATTAAACATAATAATGTCATAAACATATTTCTAACCTTTAACTTAAATTCAGTAGCATATTCTTTTATTAAAGGTAGTTGGCTATTAAAAGTTTTAATTTTGTGGTCCTCTCTGTCCTCTTTCGCTCAAAAAACTGCAAGACCAAGACACTGAACAACTAATTTGTACAATTAATTAGAAAAAATATGCAAAATGGAGAAGCAAGTGGGTGGCCCCCATTTTTAAGCTGTTCTCATACCTTTTGGTTGTCAGATATGGATCAGTGCCTGAACTGTGACACTACCAAAGAATGGGCACCAGCAGGAAGTGAGGCCTGCCAGCTCAAAACCCTGGAGCTGTTGGACTGGGAAGACGGCTTTGCCATCGTCTTGCTAACACTTGCAGCGCTGGGTATCACCATGGCGCTAGGCACTGCAGTGCTGTTCCTGTGGCAACAGAATACACCGGTGGTGAGGGCAGCAGGGGGTCCAGTGTGCCAGGTCATCCTTTTCTCCCTGACTGGGAGCTTCGTCAGTGTGGTGTTCTTTGTGGGCCAGCCCAGCGACTTTAAGTGCAAGGTACTCTCACTCTGTGGCTGACCTAGCTGTACACGCTAACAAACAAATGCCTTAGCCTAAATGTATTATCCTCAAATCAGCATTTTCTGTCAACTTTGCAAAATTAGTCTCACCAACCTCTGGCGAGACCTGGTTAGAGCCTGTGTGAGATTGTCAGCCAATGCCTTTTTAAATAATAGCTGATGTCTCTTTTGGGGTGCTGACAGGATTTAAAGCTGCCTTTAACCTGTTCTTACTTACCTCTGTCAGCTAAGTGTACTGTGGTCTTGAATAACAATAGGCTGTGATCCTGTAACGGAGTTCATTTCCTCAAGATATCCACTAGCTTATTTTGAGGGTTGTGGCTGGTAACCCAAGAGCCAAATACCCAGGTGTTATCCTATTCTCTCAGCACAAGCATATAATTTCTACCACAATGTACAAGCACACCTGCGAACCTGGTCCAGTGAAACATCCTGAAAAACATCCTGAATGTTTTTCCTCATCTGACATTAAATCTCATGTAATGCAGAAAAAATCATTTGTATACCCAAGCCGCCAAACAATGTTTAATGATCATATTGTATCCAAATTTGGATCATGTTGCCTAATGTCTCTGGCAGGTACGTCAGGTGCTGTTTGGTCTGAGCTTTACCCTATGTGTTTCGTGCATCCTGGTGAAATCTCTGAAGATCCTGCTGGCCTTCCACTTCAACCCATCTATGAATCAGGCCCTGAAGCGCCTCTACAAGCCCTACCCCATCGTTGTGGGCTGCATGGGGCTTCAGGTGCTGGTGTGCATCCTTTGGTTGGTGCTGCGCAGTCCAAGGCCACAAAAATCGCCAGGGCCCACGACCGTGCTGGCTCAGTGCCACGAGGGCTCGTATGTGGCCTTCGGCACCATGTTGGCCTACATCGCTTTTCTGGCGCTCGTCTCCTTTGGCTTCGCCTTCAAGGGTCGAAAGCTTCCAGAGAGCTACAACGAGGCCAAGTTCATCACCTTCGGTATGCTCATCTACCTCATCTCCTGGGTGATCTTCATCCCTGTGTATATGACCACCTCAGGGAAGTACCTCCCTGCTGTGGAGATGGTTGTCATCCTCATGTCTAACTACGGCATCCTCTGCTGCCACTTTCTGCCCAAGTGCTACGTCATCCTCTTTAAGAAGGACCACAACACAAAAGACGCCTTCATGCAGAACGTGTTTGAGTATTCGCAGAAGTCCTCTTGTTTGGTGGGTGCAGGCTCCATGTATCTGGGCTCTGAGGAAAAGACAGACAGTCAGGCTTTCACCGTAAGCCATGTTTCCATTGACCTTCCATTGGGCATAGGGAGGGATGATGAGTCTACAGGAACTGTGAACTTAGAAAGCCCCATCCCAGAGTCCACACAGGACCAGATGCTGACCACTGTGGATATAGAAAGCCCCATCCCAGAGCCCATACAGGAACAGGTGGTGAACACTGTGGACTCAGAAAGCCCCATGCCAGAGTGCACACAGGACCAGATACTGACCACTGTGGATATAGAATGCCCCATCACAGAGCCCATACAGGAACAGGTGGTGAACACTGTGGACTCAGAAAGCCCCATGCCAGAGTCCACACAGGACCAGATACTGACCACTGTGGACTTAAAAAGCACCATCTCAGAGTCCACAAAGGTGCAGGTAGTGACCACTGTGGACTTAGAAAGTCCCATCTCGGAGTCCACACAGGAGCAGATGTCTGAGCCACAATGTCTAAGGAGGACATTCAGCATATGACAGATTTATCAGAATGCCTATAATTTTCTACCTGTACAAATCTGATATCAGGAGTAGTCTGAGCCATACCTCAAGACAGTTTTGAACCTAACCCTGATTTTAAGCCTGGGGTGAAGACTGTCTTGTGACAAACATGTTGGTTGGCATTAATGTCATATTGTGGGTCTTATTGATACTGTCATATCGTAATGTAATGGGGCATGACATAACAGGGTATATACAGTGTTGTATTCATTATTAAGATTGAGGTCCATGTGTCTGAAAGTTTGCAAATGTTTTTGTAAATGATGTGGGATCTAATGGTGTCATGCATGATGTGGGATTTGATGTTTCATATTGAAAGTGAATTTCATATTGAAAGTGAACTTAACCTGTTGTTTATAAATTAAATTCCTTAAACTGCAAAGATGTTGTCATGAAATTCCCCCACAGACAGGCAGAACTGATCACTCTCCTGACCGGTGGCAGAGAGTAAAATGTCTGCAATGCCAGAATGGTTGCTTTCAATGTGCCTCAAAAAAGGGAAAGTCCTGCAAAGTTTTTCTTTTTTCTTCCTGTGTCTTCATCGTCTTTTATCTTCTCACGCAACGATACTCTACACATCTTAGGGCATCTGGCCAAACGCCCAGAAATGACGGTAACTTTAAAAAGTGAAACTGTGGCCATACACTTTTTTTTGCCAAATTTCGCTTGTAAAAAAACAGACAGATCATGTTTTCTCAGGTTTGCACTGATGGAAACTGATGGTCAGGTAAACATGCCTGAAGGGTGGTGTCTCCTTTAACTCACATGTACCATGCCTCTCTGGTACAATGCTGAATAGGACATACATCAGTATTTATTTTAAGGGATCCAAAGACAATAAATGTCAATTCTGTCGTTTAGTTTAAGATAATCCTTAATACACCCTGAAGTCCATTGCAAACCCTCACACACGAAAGGATGTCAAATCAGGTACTTAAAGTGATGAAGTAGGGAAGACTTGTGAGTCTTGTGAGACTTGTGATAGTCTGACAGTTGCTAATACAACACACTGCCACAACCCAGGCTTGTTGGGACCGCAACCAAAAATAGACACAACCAGGAAAGAATTTTAAACCAGTAAACTTATTAAACTCAAGACAATGAGCAGCACACACACAGATGTGTCAAGGCTTAAAAGGTCAATCCAGTAGTAGTAAAGTGCAAGATGTAAAATCCCGACAATAACGGAATAAAAAAGAGGAATAAATGAAAGAGCTTAAATACTGGAACGAATGCAGTGTACAGTATGTGGGTAAAGTCTGTGTGTGTGAGTGAGTGAGACTGTGTCTGAATCTCTGCCTCTGCTCTATCCTGCACCCTGCCCTGTCAGTCAATGTCTGTTCACCAGAAGGACTGCAGGGGGCGCAATGGGTCATCAAAAGATCTGTCTCTCTCAGTGAAACACTAGGGGGAGATCAGCCTGGCATCAAAGGTGCTCTTAAGCTCAACATGCTTGTCATTTTAGTTTTTTTATGTTTGTAACAATACACCTTTTTGCAATCATGTTCCAGTACATTATGTCCAGCTGAGTTCCTCAAGCCTTCCTGACAAGCTTGTTTTATTTTCCGGCTTCCTTTAATTGCATACCACACCCTCAGTACGAGAAATGTTACTGGATATCACTGACTAATAAAAACTGAATTTAGTGGAAATGAAGGAATGTACGAGTGCACAACATTGTTCTTTTGTCTTGCACCAACATGAAACTCAATATGGTTTTCAGCTGCATCACTCAACAAACATGTCAAACACTCCTTTGTACTGTCTCCTGTTGCCTGTCAATACACCCCAACATGACAGGGACACCAGAAAATGTATCAGAGGTGTAAAGAAAAAACAGGAAGGGAGAGAGAGGACAGTCCCCTAGGGGGGGCCCAGTGCAGCTCAATGCTGTTTTGGACAAACCTGCCCCTAACCTGCCCCTAATGGAGATGTTTCATTCTACAACAGTGCCCTCTGATGGAGCTTTGAAATGATGCTGAAGGATTTTTGAACCATTAAGACATTCGGTGATAGTGATGCACGATCCAGGGGTTGTACATATAAATTATTTTCCTAAAATGTTAAAACATTTATTTAACAGAAACTATCTAAAATTGCACTGATATGACTTTCTCATTCTCACTCATCTCATTCACAAGTACACACACACACACACACATATATACACACATATATATTTAAAAAATAAATAAATAAATGCCAAATGCCACAGTCCAACACACACATCGACAATGTCTATTTTATGTATAATATACTAGTTGCTCTATCATAGTTTTTTTTTTAGCTGTAATCCCAAAGGATTAACCTTTTACACCAAATGAGCTCTATAACATTGGTTACCCATGATAATAATATAATAAAAATACATCATCAGATAAGTGCCATAAGAAAACATCACCAAAATAGTGAGCCACTCCTACAGCGTGGCTTTCTTAAGAGAAAATGCTTTGGGACAGCAAACCTGGAGAGTGAGTTACTGGGAAAGGGGCGTCACCCTGTCACTGTGGGGACAGGAGACGCTTTACTGAGGGGGGTGGGGCCAAGTCAGTGCAGCATGTGGGTTTTAGTCTGTCATGCAGTTGACTAAATAACCAGTACACCTGGATGCCAGAACGAGAGATGGAGGGCTAATTGTACCTGGTCATTAGGGCAGAGAGAAAGAAAAATACAGGACCAGGAGAAAGACATACACTGACAGAATTAGAGACAGGGGGACAGGAAGACAGAAAAATACAGTGGCACACACAGACAGAGAAGCAGAGAGGTGAGAGTGTCAGCCTGACAGATTAGAGACAAAGCAAGAGAAGGTGATGCTGATAGCAAAAGGCAGAGACAGAGAAATATAGGGACGTACAGGGAGAGACACAGGGAAGAGAGACATATCACACAGAGAAAGAGTAGGTCAAAAAGACAAAAAGAATAGCCAGTTTATAGAAATAGAGTCACCAGACAGAGACAACAAAAGAGTGGGGAAAAATCCAAAGCATCAGGTAAAAGAGGCAAAGAGGAAAGAGAACAAGTGAAGCACAGAGAAAAAAAGAGAGAGTGGGAGAAAGAGAGATAGAGAGAGAAAAGGGGCAGAGGATAAAAGGAATAAAAAGGGATGAGGTGAGGGTGAGAAAGAGGGCAGAGAGATACTGGAGACGAAGAGAATTATAATAGAGAGAAGTCCAAATAGACAGACCGTGACACTGCCAGAAATAAGAGTACGGTAGTTGCGAAGAAACTAAGAGAAGGAACTAAGCTGGGAGACATGCCGTGGTACCTGTGTCTGGTCTTGCTTATGGGTGTGGAAGTGCAGAACACGGAATTCTTCCCCGCCGGAGCCAGCGCCCCTGGACACATCATGATCGGAGGCCTGTTCCCCCTCCATGCCGGAGCCCGACACATGTCAACTCCACTTTCGGTGGAGGACCAAAATCTTACCCAGCACTCATTCTGTGTAAAGTGAGTACCTGAGTGAATCATATATCCACAGAGCAGGACCAATGTTAGCCTTATTGTAAAAGAATTCTTACAAGAAACATTTCCAGCTAAAATTGATATTTTTTGTACCAAAAAACAAAGACAGCTTAGATTTAATTGCAGTGTACTTGTATCATTCAGCTGACTGGGGTTGTTGTTTATGACTTGTTTAATATTGTTATGTCATAGCATAGCATGGGCATGTTCAGGTACATTAAAAAAAAACACTTTTTTTACCTTGACATAAGTAGGACACTATGGTTTTATTTTAATAGAGGTTATCTGTAGATGCCAATAAAATATGTACTAAATAGAATTACCCCACACAGTAGCAACGTGTCAGTATACAAAGATTCAGTCCATAAAATACTAGCTACATACAGAACAAATCTGGCCATTTATCAATGCATTACTCACATACATTACAATTCATAGGTTGTATTTGCAGTCAATACACGAGATAATAACCATTAGCATACATCAAAATTGGCGTGCTACATTTCTTTATAGCCTAATGTTTGTTTGTTACAAAATGTACATTTCTTTAAAACCGTATGTTTTAAGAAATATATACTCATCACATTCACAAAATGCGTTTTAGAAAATGTAACGTGTTGCCCTTTTTATAGGCTACTCGCAAAAGACAGGGCTCATAATGATATGCTAGCAATGAGCTCAAAATAAAGACCTAGTTACCTGAGACAGCAGCCAACCGTCAGCCGATTCATCAATGGCAAATATTTTGCTTTTCTTTTAACTCGTATAACCTCAGAATAGCACCACCATAAGTTATCAAACATTAATAACGACTTGGAAACTTAAGAGCAAGGAATGGTAGTTTACCCAGTATTAACTTGTAAGACACAGGTGGTGTAATAAAGGAGGAGATGTCACGTCGCTTTGCAACGGTTCATCCAAAGTGCATTTGAGGGGAAAGAATGTTGGACGCTACTATTTCAGTCTCGTGCGGCGTGCCATTCCACAGCAGTAGTTAGTAGTAGTAGCCTAGTTGAAAAACATGCATTTCGTAAAAGTAATAAAATAAATAAAACAAGTAGATGATGATGTAAACAGTTTAGATTTAATTTAACTGCAGTAATGGTAGCTTTCAGATGTTTAACCTTTTATTGTTTAGCCACATTCTTTACTAACAAATGGAAAACACTTATTTTGAATTTACAACTAGTTATCTAGGCTACTTAAATGGAGTAAAAATAACATATTCAGTAACTGTACATATTAAAAAATAAATAAATAAATGATAGCCTGCAGTGGCTATATAGGCTACCAGTCGATAAGGGAAACAAATGATCTATTTGTATAAAATCATGTTCAGATGCAGGCTGTGTGTTAATTCTTCATTTTGTAATGGAAGTACCAGTATGCTTGAAATATAGAGTAAAAAATGAAACAATACTTAGAAACGTATTTGTTGATAAATAAAGTTCCTGAGCATGATTTGGTGGAAGACTAGAAACACAAACACATCATCATTTAGTCTTACATTTATCACTGTTTGTTCAGTTATCTGGCTTTGGATAAACACATTTGCTAAAAGCCTGAGTGTATAAACACTGAAGTTACAAACACAACATCTGCCAATTGGCTTATTGCTCTCTAAACACGCTAAGGTCAACTTGCTTATCTTCTTTTTTCCTTACCCTTGCCCTTGGCTATTGCTTCTGTGCCAGTTTAAATAAGAATCGCATCACCCAAGCCTTGGCCATGATTCAGGCCGTGGAGGAGGCCAACCGCTCACCGACGCTCACCAGTCTGGGCATCACCCTGGGTTACCGCATCCATGATTCCTGCACGGATGTCAGCATGGCCCTAAGAGCAGCCATCGACTTCACGCAGGCCTTTAGCTTTGGTCGTAGTGGCGGTGGTAACTGCCAGGCTACCTACAACACCTCTGAGAGCATCCAGCCTGTCATGGCCGTGATTGGGGCGTCCTCCTCGGAGCTGTCCATCTCTGTGGCGCGACTGCTCACCTTGGAAGTTACTCCTCAGGTAAAGCTAGGGTGGGGCGGGGGTGGTTGGGGTAGCTCATGGTTACAACAATTTAAACAAAGAAATATTTTGTTATAACAACTTTAAAAATGTAGTTGTCCTATCTCAACCACAATCATTCTGGTCATAAATGAAGAAAGATGTTCAGTGCTGTTTTGCCTCATTTGTTTTAGATCAGCTACTCATCCACGGCCACAATACTGAGTGACAAGGTTCGCTTTCCTGCCTTCATGAGGACTGTGCCCAACGACAATTACCAGGTGAAGGCCATGTTGAAGTTGTTAAGCGACAACCATTGGACCTGGGTGGGCATGATCACCACAGACGGCGACTATGGCCGCTCAGCAATGAACAGTTTTGCCTCACATGCGGCAGAGAGTGGCATCTGTCTGGCCTTTAGGGAAGTCCTGCCTGACTCTGTGACCAATCCCAAAGTGAACAGCTCCATCCTCCATGCGGTCCAAACCATTCGCAACAATGCGCGGGCAAAGGTGATCGTGTCCTTTGCCAAGCCAGTGTACATGCAGCGGGTGTTCGAGGAGCTACTACGCGGCCCAGTTCAAGACAGAGTGTGGATCGCTAGCGATGGCTGGTCCAATGCCGGCCATCGGATGGAGCACCTTGATTTCGCCTCCCTCGGGAAGGTCATTGGATTCTTCTTCAAAAGCGGCAACATCTCGTCCTTCCACCAGTACATTCAGCAACTGAACACCAGCAGAGACTCAGAGGAGAAAAGAATCCCCTTTATGCAGGAGTACTACGAGTCAGTGGATCCCGCCAATGCCACATCCACCCTGTTGAAACAAATACACTTGCCTGCAGTCTTTAGTATCCAGATGGCTGTTGGTGCCATAACCCAGGCCGTAGCACAACTCTGTTCTAAAGGCCAAGACTGCAAGACTCCTGGAGCAGTTAAACCATGGCAGGTATAACTTCACATAACATCCAGGCAACAGTGCTTTCTGATAGCATATATTTTTCAAGACAAGTAAAAACATATTAGATAAACTGACATTTTCTTTTGCATCTCACCTTTTTTTCCATCTCACCAACAAATACAAGAGAAGAAATGCTAGAAACAAACAGAAATTTAGTTTCACAGCCACTTCCTTGTCAACAAACACAAAACAAGAAATGTTAAAAGACATAGTTTCACATTCACCTCTTAATGTCCTTGTCCTATATCACTGTATTCTCTAATTCAGCTCCTTCGTGCCCTGAAGAACACAACGTTTGAGAAGGAGGGAAAGGAGTACAGATTTGATGAATATGGAGATGTGAACTTGGGTTACGACATCTCCATTTGGTCTACTACGGGAGGAACCATAAGATCCCTCAACGTCGTGGCAGAGTATAACCCTCAAAACAACTCCATTACAGCAATCAGCAACGAGACGGAATGGCAGCTCAGTGTCCTAAAGGTGACTCACTCAAAAAGCATGAATACAAAAACCGTAAAAAAAAAAAAAAAAATCCTGTTTTGATTTGGCTCAAATTAGTGGGTCATTACATGCCATTGCCAATGCGTAGCAATAGATCTTCTGTTTCTCTTTTTTCCATAAAGGACTGCTTTGATCTATGCACTTGGTTCCATTGTCATAATGAGTGATTTGATACCCCACCAGTTGAGATTGGTAGCATCAGTAGAGTTTGAGTAGGCTACATGCACACATATGTGTTGACATGTCAGAAGTCAATGTGTTGTAAGTGGTATGTGGTGAGAGACCATGATGAGATGTGGACTATGCAGTGCTGGAGCAATCTTAGAGTTGAATTTGGTGCCTGAATTTGATTTGGCTTTTGAACTTAGATGACAAACTGGCTGCAAAACCTGAACTTTGAGTTTGAATTTGGTGACACCTCCACCTCCACACCTCCATGTCCTCTCCTTCTTTCTGTAGAGTGTTGTGTCGAAGTGCTCCAACAGCTGTCAACCAGGAGAGGTGAAGAAGACCGTGGAGGGCCAGCACATCTGCTGCTATGAGTGCATTGCCTGCCCCGAGAACCATTACTCCAACAGCACCGGTGAGCTGTCCCTGTCTCTGTCATTCTTTCTTCCTTACTTTCTTTTTCTCTCTATCTCTCTTTGTCTTTCTATCTTTTTTTCTCCTTCTCTCTCTCTTAAACACGCGTGTGTGGGCAGGCTAGCATGTTTACAAAACGCATTACTCACAAAGGTATTAGTCCAACAGATGAGAGCTAATATTGACACAGACAGAAACAGGACAGAGAAACAGACAGAGGAAAAAAAGATGTCAAAACTGCAGTTTACTGACACTTAAGCTCTGCATGGAATAATTCACCAATAAAATAATCACACACACTTCATTTGCATGCTTGTTTGGTGAGTGTCAGCCCAATGTTCCCACAGCCCTATGTTCCCACATGTCTAAGATTTTGGTAGAGGTATTGATGCCCTGCAAACTGGTTTGTGTCCAGTTGCTGCACTTCATTCCACTTAACTGACTGGAAGCTACTCAATGCGAGGCCTCTGTGCTACTTAGTTTAGTTTGTTTATTTAAAAGGATAATGTGTACTTACAGGAGAAAGTGTGTAGACCCCTTTTTAAGCAGTTTTTTTTAACTTACTCTGTTCCCTGCAACAGGACTGTGCACATTGACCTTTCCTACCTGGGCTAAAGTGCCTCATAATGAGCCAGGGGGTGCCGAGCAGTTTCACGGGGGTGCCTTGGCACCCCTAAAAATGGTCTAGATTTGCCCCTGGTTAAAGCATAGCGCCTTAAGCTTTAGAATGCCTAATAAAGCATACCTCTTGGTTGTTAGATATGGATCAGTGCCTAAGCTGCGACACTACCAAAGAATGGGCACCAGCTGGAAGTGAGGCCTGCCAGCTCAAAACCCTGGAGCTGTTGGACTGGGAAGACGGCTTCGCTATCGTTCTGCTAGCACTAGCAGCCCTTGGCGTCACCATGGCACTACTGATTGCTGTGCTGTTCCTGTGGCAACGAAACACACCGGTAGTGAGGGCAGCAGGGGGTCCACTGTGCCAGGTCATCCTCTTCTCCCTGACTGGGAGCTTCGTCAGTGTGGTGTTCTTTGTGGGCCAGCCCAACGACCTTCAGTGCAAGGTACTCTCACTCTGTGCTTGACCTAGATGTACATGCTAAGAAACAAATGTCTTAGTCTAAATGTACCATTCAAAAAGCAGCATTTTCTGTCAAATTTGCCAAACTGGTCTTAAATTCCTTTGGTGAGACCTTGTTAGATTCTGTGAGGAATATAACATATATTTTTTGGGATTGACAGCCACAGACTTTTTGACTGTAACATTCGATGTCCATGATCAACTGTTGATGGCTCCCGACAGGTTTTTAATTCTAGCTTTATCCAGCTCTAACTCACCCCTTTTAGCAAAGTCCACTGTGTTCTTGGATAATCATAGGCTATGACTCTTCCACAGAACTCATTTCCTCTTAATGACATCCTTTTAAACATTCATCACAGGCCGGGTTACAGACGTTTCGGCTGCTGTAGCCTTCCTCAGTGTAACACTTCCTGTTTGTTTCCTGGACTTTTTAAAAACAACAACCTCCTTGTCACCTGTTGCTAATTACTCATTAGGGCTGGCGCGATGAGCGCTCCACCACATCAAGCTGTCACGCTGTCATTAAGTGGAGCGACCTTTCATGCCCTATATTGATCGATGACCACAGGGACGCACCAAATAAGAAAGAGCGCGGTGTTCCAAGACCAACTCTTAATGACATCCGCAAGCTTATTTTGAGTATTGTGGCTGGCAGCTTAACAGTTAAACATGGTGTTAGCCTATTCTCTCAGCACAAGCATAGAATTTCTATCACAGTGCAAAAGCGCACCTGTGGAACCGGACCTGTGAAACTGTGAGCCGTTCAAAACATCCTGGATGTTTTTCTCATGTGACGATAAAATGTAATACAAAGAAAGTAGTCTGTATCTTACAGGCCCACTAACCAAGCAACTGTGTTGTTTAATGATATCCTATCAAATATCATATCATATCACATATCATATAAAGTTTGTATTATGTTGCCTGTTGTCTCTGGCAGGTGCGTCAGGTGCTGTTTGGCCTGAGCTTTACCCTGTGTGTATCGTGTATCCTGGTGAAATCTCTGAAGATCCTGCTGGCCTTCCACTTCAACCCATCTGTGCACCGTGCCCTGCGACGCCTCTACAAGCCCTTCGCCATCGTTGTGGCCTGCATGGGGGTTCAGGTACTGGTGTGCATCCTTTGGTTGGTGCTGCACAGTCCGAGGCTCCGACAATCCCCAGGGCCCACGACTGTGCTGGCTGAGTGTGATGAGGGTTCATACGAGGCCTTCGGCACCATGCTGGCCTACATCGCATTTCTGGCGCTCGTCTGCTTCGGCTTCGCCTTCAAGGGTCGAAAGCTTCCAGAGAGCTACAACGAGGCCAAGTTCATCACCTTCGGTATGCTCATCTACCTCATCTCCTGGGTGATCTTCATCCCGGTGTATGTGACCACCTCGGGGAAGTACCTCCCTGCCGTGGAGATGGTTGTCATCCTCATCTCCAACTACGGCATCCTCTGCTGCCACTTTCTGCCCAAGTGCTACATCATCCTCTTTAAGAAGGACCACAACACCAAGGACGCCTTTCTCAAAAATGTGTACGAGTACTCTCAGAGGTCCTCTGGCTCAGTGAGTAGGGGTTCCATGGACTCCGAGAAGACAAACAGTCAGGTTTTCACTGTAAGCCAGGTTTCCATTGACCTGTCATCAAAAATGGGGAATAACAACTCTAAAGGAACTGTGGACTTAGAAACCACCATGTCAGAGTTTACAAAAGAGCAGATTCTCAGCACTGTGAACTTGGCAAGCCCCGTCTCCATGACTACAAAGGAACAGAAGCCGAACAATGTCACCTTTGAAAGCCCCATCTCAGAGGTTGCAAAGAAGCCGGTAATGAGCCAGGTGAACTTAGAAGAGCTGCCCAAGTCAAAATGTTTGAAGAGGACATTCAGCGTATGACAGATTTATCAGAGAAGGCTTATTCTTTTCCACCCTTGGAAATCAGATATCAGGGTAGTTTGAGCCATACTTCAAGACATTTTTGAGCTTAGTTTTGATGCTGGGTTGGAGACTGTATGGTCTTGAACATGTTGATCTGAGTTAATATTGTCATATTTTTTATTCTTATTGATATTGCCATACTTATGTAATGGGGTGTTACCTGCACATTTGATAAATATATACAGTGGTTTATTTGTTGCTAAGATTGTGGTACATGTGTCTAAAGGTTTGCACGTGCTTTTGTAAATTATGTGGGATCTGATGGTATCATGTATGAGTACTGTATGTGATTTGATATTTCATATTGAAAGCGAATTTCCCTTTTCGGTTCATTGAGGATCTTAAGCTGTTGTTTGTGAATAAAATTCCTTTTACTGTGAAAATGTTGTCATGAAACTTCCCCCACAGACAGGCAGAACCGGTCAGTTTCCTGCCAGGTGGCTAAAAAAATCGGATGTCTGCAATGCCAAGATGACTACTCTCAGTGAGCCCCTGAAAAGGGAAAGTCCTGCAGCAAATCTTTTCTTTCTGTCTGTTCGCCCTTTTTCACCTGCCCACGCAGTGATACTCTAAGATTCTCAAAGCCTCTAGCCAAACACCCAGAAAAGGCGGAGACTTAAAAAAAAAAGATAAACTGTGATCGCAAACTATTTCTGGCAAATTCTTCTTGAAAGGTGATAATACTGCTTTGTGTCAACTGATAACCTTGCATTACCAGTTATACACACAGCACAGACCAATCTGCTTCCCCACGTGTAATAGTACGACCAGAGAGAGACGCAGCACAGTGTGACGAAATACTTTTGTACGATCTTAGCTCTGGGTAAAATACCAGACAGACCAGACTATCTCTCAGGTTTCTGCTGATGAAACCATCCACATTCAGGTATACCTGCCCAGAGGGTGATCTCTCCTTCAACTCACATGTGACACACTTACACACCCATTTGGTAGGGTCAGATGTTGAAAACGTAGTGCAGCCCCATACTCTGTGGTATGCTAATACCTTGTTGACGTACCTGGGTTGGGAGGGTAAACCTATTGTTTACCTTTGTGTTTTGACGGCTCAATGTTAGTTTGAATTCCACTCTCTGAGCTCAAGACAATGAGAAAATAAGGAATCTACTTTTGCAAAAAATAACAAACAAAAAAAAAACAAATCATAGCATAAACTGAATTTGCTTGCTGAAAGTTTTTAATGTGTGATTATTTTGACTGCACTATTGTCAGTGAAATCAGACTTTGAATTTAACATGGTTTGTTAATCTCTGGCATATAAGGGCTGTTTTGTGCTTTTTTGCTTGTGTTTTCAGCATGACATGTCAGGCAACATGTCAGCACCTATAAACATGGCAACTATCTATATTTATTCAGAAATACCATAATTTTGCTAAAAAAAAAGGACTGAATTCATCCTAAGGAAAAAAACAGTGCCACACCAGCACCATCCTGTGCAAACACGTGCAAACACACACACACACACACACACACACACACACACACACACACACACACACACACACAGAAAGAGAGAGAGAGAGAGAAAAGAAAAGATGGTAAATCAGTTAGTAAAAGTGACAGGAGGGAAAAAGTTCAGTCTTATACGTAGCTGCTAACAGAAATGACCTTCTGTGTATCTCAGCAACACGGTTGGTGAAGATCTGCCTCATGCTAAAGGTGCTCTTCAGCTTAAAAAGCTTGATTTTTGGAATGTCTGTCAGCTCCCCCACAGCTTCTCAGCAATTTTCTCAGTAAGTCTCCTTCCGTGACAGCACAAAGGCCTTCCTAACAAGCCTATTTTAATTGCTGGCTTTGTTTAATTGCAGACCACACCCTCAGCACGCTACTACATAAACATGGTACTGGAACTCACTGACTGATAAATCCTCTATAGCAGGTTATTGCAAATGGGCTACCCTGGGTGTTGTGGTTCTGCCTGAAGTTTTTATTCCTCAATTTAAATAAACAATACAGGGAGTTTTTAATTACCCCCATTGCCCTGGTGCTTGGTCCTAGGAGCACAAAAGTAGAGTTTTTGACGACGCCCTGATGAATGTTTTCGGGTGCTGTTGGACTACAACAAATCTTGTCTTGTGTGTATTTCTGCTGTTCTCTTGCAAAACTGTCAAGATACTGAGGCCTGTTGGTCAGGTAGTCAGTGATCCACACTAAAAAAAGGGCTGTTAAATGAACTTTAAAAAATCTTGTACATTTGTTGCACTTATTAAAATCCTGTTCACTAAAACAAATAAAGGAATGTTAAATATAACAAATTCCTCTCTGTTAAATAAGACATTTAACAATAATAACAATAATAAAACAATAATAAAAATAAGATTTTTTTTTCTCGCAGGCACAGGATTTATTTGCATGCATCTGAGTTTATCTTCCAGCATTATCTTCGGATGCCTTCTGCTAGTGATTTACCTTTTTACCTGATTTACCTACATATTTTATCTTTTATGCTGTTACATATTGTTATTTCCTTTTATTTAATGTATTTTATTTACCTTAAACTTATTCTACAATTATTTTTTCTTTCATGCTTTTATATTGTCCTTTGCTTCTAGTTTTGTTAAGCATATTGAACTTCCTTTGTGCATGAAATGTGCTATACAAACAAACTTGACTTGGCTTTCCACCAAACACTTTTCAGAGGCAACTTTTTTTTTCATTTCGACACAGACAGTGTGTAATTGTCTCCCATGTAGCAGTGAGGTTGTATATTGCAACCAACTGAATATCATTCCTTAGCTTATGTCCTTCTATGGTAATATATACCAAGAAATTCAACACAATTTCTTCTCGATATTCTTCAATCTGATTAGAAACACAAAAAGCCAGGCTGTATTTCCTTGGTGTTGTCCCCTGTCAGGGCCTATGACCTCAAGATGACAGAGGGACCTGGCAAGCAGCATTGAAATCGCCAGCTCTATGTACATATATATACATGGAAAATTCCAGGCTACTAGAACACTGCAATTCGTTGTTGGAGATAATTAGTCATTAATGACTACGTATGTAGTCATACGTATACGTATACGCATACGCCATACGTCATACGTATGTATAGAAACACACAATTTTGCACAACATATTCATATGATGAAGTGAATGTTTACACAAGTCATCTGTGGGGTCAACTGGTTAGGACTGATGTCAACAAAGCAAAGGTGACCAAGAGTCTCCCCTCTGCCAGAGAGAGAGAGAGAGAGAGAGACAAAGAGAGAGAGAGGGGTATTAGAAGTTCAAGAGGTGTGTTGCAAGCCTGAGGGTTTACTGAACACCTTATTTGCATGTTGCCTCAAACAAAATGCTGCAAAAATATATGTATGTATTTGCACCTGCTGCATTATACAAAGACTCCCCCCCCCCCCCCCCCCCCGAAAATATTTGGATCATCTATTTCTTATCCAGACGAGTGATTTGCCGCAAGGTCTATGAACAAACTTATGTATATATTTGATAATACACAGAACTATATTTCAACATAAGCAAAAATATAAAAAGTAAAACAAAACAAAATATAGAAATGGCCTGCATAGAAAACAAAAGGTGCCAGTGAATCACTAAAACCCATGTAGACTAGGCATATATTTCAACATGTAACATACTTCTAGATGACTCCAAATATGAGCATCCGTAAGATATAGATCATTGCATACAATGGGCACATTCATTTGACATGATAGCACATGGTGCATACCGGTAACACTTTTCCCATGTCAATGACTAGTGGAAGAATTCCCCTCTCCAAACCTGAGCATCTGGTTCTTGGTCATCTGAAATGCCTAAGGGTGTGTGTGTGTGTGTGTGTGTGTGTGTGTGTGTGTGTGTGAGTCCACGTATGTATGTCTATGTTTCAGAAACAGTGAAATTTTATAGTGGCACAGGTGCATAAATCTAGTCACATGATCAATCGGAGAAAGCAGAATTGTGAAGAAACACAGCAGACACAGAGGCATGTGATTACAAAACAGGCAGACGAACCCCCTTACGTTATGTTTCCTCAACCTCCCCCCCTGAGGAACAATACAATAAACCTAAAATGTCAAACAAGCTTTCGATCACGTCAAGTAAATATTGGTCCTGAAGGAAGGGATGGCACTTTGTGGACTCAGAGATTTAAAAAACATTCATACCGCCCATCTTCCAGTGCAAATATTTACCCAGAGGTGATATTGACACTGGGTAGGTATCTGTAAGAGACGTGTGATATCAAGAAGGTGGTGGGGGTGGTGGAGGTGGTGCAGTAATCAGACTGTCCCTAACCGAAACTGCTTTTGCCACCTGCGGGAGAGGTATTAGAATAGGGTCCATTTAACATGGGAAATACTTGGCTGAAACCAGATCCACCTGGAGTGTTTCTCCCTGCTGTATTAGCCCTGAGCCTTTTCAGGAAGTCCTAGAAATCTACCGGGGGTCTCTCCAACCTACGGGATGTACTATTCCAATTGGGGATTTACTGAAGCCCTCAATTAGATGACAAGATGTACAATGGGGGATAGCCATTACCACTAACACTGTTTTTTTTTTTTTTTGAGAAACTGGGAAAACCCTCAGAATTATTTTCCCTACTTTTCCCTAACCAGTGGTACCACTAACACAGTTTTTGAGAAACTGGTGAAATTACTTTTCCTATTTTTCCTAACCAGTGTTTTTCAAACTTTTAACTGTCACCTACTGCCTGAGACAGTCTGAGCACTCCCTGCACCAGTCAGCTTGCTGTGAATATTTTTTCACGATTGTTGCATGTTAACACATTATATTGCACATAATGTAATAGCAACTGGGTTGTATTGGGCATGGGTTTAGTTGAAGGTTAGATTGCTTTCCACATCTTGTCTGTGCCTGAACTTTAATTTAATGCGGGTGAGAGATAAAAACCTATTCACAAAGCATTTATTTTGCATACTGCCAGTAACTGATGCCAAGGGTACTTGAAGTGTAGTGGTTGTTTGACAACTGTAAAGTGAAACCATTTCAGTTGTGACATACAACAATTAGTGGGGCTGCAGTTCAGTGGAAACCCGACACTAATTTTATTACTTAAGTTCAGATTGTTTTCTTTTGAAGAGGTGCATGATTGACGCACAACAGACCCGCCAGCCTGTGACACATTTGTTTTTGAGTTTACCTCAAAGTATTTTTAGTCACGGGTTTTGTCTGGTGACATGCCAAAGGAGCATATACAGGTGTGTCAGACAGGGTAGTTACGCACAAGCTTGGGGCGAACAGGAAGAGCAGAATAAGCATTGTGGGTAAATATGTATGAGACCTTTGCCAAACATCCGCCTCCAGAAGTTCCTGAATTAAGTCTCATCTTCTTGGAAAAACAAAGTAATCAAAGATGCAAACTTTGTGTTTACTCGTGTAAATACTCGCCCTATTAATTCGCCCTAACTGTTATGTAAGGCCAATGCACGCAATGAACACAATGAACAGTCCTGACGAGATCAACTCAATTCTCCCTCCAAGTCAGCACACAAAACATGAAGACCACACAATCTTTCCCCTGAGCAACAGCCTTTAGCCCATCCAAAGTTCTGGTCCATCTGTGGATGGTCAAAAGTAGCTTCCCTCTCCCTGTCCACACACTAAAACAAGCAAACTCACAGTCAGTACACTCACAGCCAGTACTAATTTTTCGCTGCCATAGAAGAACCTTCACTTCACAAGAATCTTCCATGGAACCATCTAGAGATGGTTAAAGAACCATTTCAGAACCTTTATTTTTTACCATGTATGTGAAAGGTACTTCACTCTGGAAATGGTTCTTCAGAGCCTCAGGTCACAATGGGCTGTTATGTCGTGTCAGCATCAACTGGTTCTTTACAGAACTGAAAAGGTTCTTCTATAGCATCGCTCTAAAGAACATTATTTTTTAGAGTGTACAGACAACCACTGGTCGTCATGGACCCAAGGACAATCAGCCCTCCTGACACATAGGACACAACAGGCAGATGTGGAGCAGATGACAGAACACAGCAGGCAGATCTAACCTTGCTCAAAACAGACAACAGCTCACAGCCAGAAGATCTGAGCTAGTGTGGTACACACAACACAGAATACCGCTGGTGTGGAACAGCCAACATAGACTACTGCATGAAGATCTCTAAGCTTGTGCAGAACGGTCAACATAGACCACAGTTTGGGTGGAACAGCCAACATAGAGTACAGCATGAAGATCTCTAAGCTTGTGTAGACCGGTCAACATAGGCCATAGATAGTTTGGGTGGAACAGACAACGTAGAATGCAGAAGAAGGATCTGAGCTTGCATGGAACAGAAGAGTTTATTTTGTTCTCCTCCATTACGAACGTTAACATTCTTCAGTGTGGAGCACAAAACACTCCCCTTAAAGTCGGCACTGAAGCAGACACATCTGCTTTACCCCTTTCAATGGACCAAAAGAAGAAAAAAAAGAAAAAGAAAAAAAGAAAAGACCCAAAACCTGAAGAACACAAAAGTTATTGTACATACACACAAACAGCATACAATCAGTACAAACATGAGAAATATTAGAAAACTATACATGATTAAATGTTCTTGATGGTCAACCAAAAACATGTTTTACAATCTCCATACATTGTTGTATTTTACCTCCCCCTTCTGAACTGACAATATCTTTTCATCAGCGCATCTATTACATGCCAAAGGAGAAAAAAACAAAACAAAAACCAAAACAAAAACCATAAATAGTAATAAAATAGAGCAAAAACTTGAAAGTAACATGATTTCAGGGGAGAGCTTTTCAATTCAGAGAAAGTTCTAGAAGACCTGATTTGAGTCATACAGGTACACATAAGAGGTCAAAATGCCAAAACTGGTTCTCAGCTTTAGTAGTAGTAGTAGTCTTGTGCAGAATCGAGAGTTCCCATCCAGCACTACCAGACCTCGAAGAGCGTATCGCAAATGTGGGCGACAATTCCATGTCCGCACTGAGCTGAGACCAGACTGAGAGAAAAAAACACCACTCTTCTCCACACAGGCAGGAAGAAGTGGATGACGAGGATGGACAGCCGAGATGGGTCGCCCACCGCAACTTCTCTCCTCTTTCCGACTCTACCACCAGATACTGCATATGAAGCTTCACACAGTCCCCACCTAACGTCATTCAGAAGCTTCTCATAAAACACCAAAGGAAAAAAAAAACTAAATCAGAGCTTACATGTATATATAATATACAGATTTATTTTCCTTTTTTTTTTTTTTTAGTTAATCTGAGCAATACCTGACGTCAAATCTTAAAGTACTGCTGCACTTTTACAAATGAAAAAAAATGATGATTGCCACATCCTCTGCTTGAGATGAAAGAAAATCTAAACAGTTTTACCCAAATGTAAATCAAAGCAACACAAAGCAACAAAAGAAAATAAACTGTCTCGTTAAGTAGACTATGACACACTGACCGCATCAAGATCAAACACAAGCACAAAAAGCAAAGGGAGAAAAAGAAGGGAAGGGAGGGAGGGAAAAGATGGCAAGGCCTCGTTTAAATGCGGGGCCATCGGTCTCTACCGTGGCCGAGGGGCAGTGGCCCAGGGCCTGAACTGAGCGTCCGAAATGCAGTCCGTCCTGCTCAGTCCCTCCCTCCCTCTCTCCCCTCCTGTTCCTCCTCCTCCTCCTCCTCATCCTCACAGAAACACGGTACATTAGCCTCGATTAGTCCCGTGGGCTAGGCGCTCTGATAAAGTGAGCAGAGAGCGGCCTGCGGCATGGAACAGCAATTCTCACACACGCAAGAGTTCAATACTGGATGTCCGACACTGCTAAATTTAGAAACTGGTTTATAGTTGTGCATGTGTTTGTGTTTGTGTGTGTGTGTGTGTGTGTGTGTGTGTGTATGTGTGAGAGAGAAAGTGTGAGTGTGTGTGTGCGTGTTAATTGTGAATGCAAATGAGTTATGCAACCTGTAGAATCTGTCTCTTGTAAAACTGGGATTATTTCCATGAAGTTATTTCCAATGACGAATGCTTCACCTTGTTGTCATTTGTTTGTTTTTTTGTTTGTTTGTTTTTAACTTAGCTTCTTCTATGTATTCATTTAAGAGGTCCCTCTAAACAGAGAGAAATACCTGCACACACTGCATAAATGGTCGCCCCATTGGTGGCCATGTGCATGTTGAGCGAGTCACATGAGTGCTTTTGCCATGACTGAAGAGGTAGTTTCACATTCTAAAAGGGATATGAAGCAAAAAAGTCTTTTTTGGGGACACCAGTGCCAATAATAATAATGATAATATTAATATTAATAATAATAATAATAATATTGATGATGGAAAAAATAGAATGATATGTTTCCCATCCCTCCCTTCCAATTGATATTTGGGGATTGCTGGCTGGATGAGTTCAGATGTTCAGGGGGAGGGAGAGACAGCCATCCAGCTCTCTGTAACGATGCCCCCCTCCTCCCCCAGTTGTCACCTGCTCCTGGCCCCAGCCCTCTTCTGTGTAGATGGGGGGGGGGGGGGGGGGGCAATTGGGCATTTTGAGAGGGGGCTGGGAATAGATAGACTCAGGGGAAATTTTGGGAGGGGGGGCCTGGTAGGTTGGAGGGCCAGGTCTTCCAACAGAAACTCTGGACCTCAGGGTGGGAGGGTGGGGGGGGTTGAGATGAGGAGGGGGGGGGGGCTGTGTTAAAGCTGAAAGCCCTCCATGGGTCCCTCCTGCTGCTGGAAGATGTACTGGCCCTGGCTCTGATCCACCTGCGGGGCGATGCTGGCGTCCTCCTCCTCCACGCCGAAGTAGTGCTCGATCAGGTCGAAGGCCTTCTGGTAGATCTCCTGGTTCTCGTGGCTCTGCAGGAACTCGATCTTGTCCAGACCTGAGGGAGAACCGACGCAGGAGAAGACTGAGAGAGGCAACACCAAGGGTCTGGTCCTCTGACAGGTATTAGCCAGTCACTCCCCAAAAGCTCTAGGTCAAGACCTCACTGCTTTACAAAGGCAACGTGTAGTGACTATGTGAGAAAAATGCCTTTAAAAGTTGTCACACTGCCCAATCAAACATGTCGTAGGTATAATAGCGGGGATGCCTTTATGTACTTTGTTAATAGGAAGAAGGAGGAGATTTGGTCACAAGGCAAAAGAGGTGTTATTAAGTCATGTTTGTAGACCAGCTTAGCCCATTTTAGGGGCACACAAGGTACTCCATGTGTGTCAGATTAAACTTGTTCATGTTCGCCATATTCCGTCACTGACATTATACACTAAATTATATTCTTAAGATTAAATGCATAACAAAACACCTGTGTATCATCATGATGGTAATGGCTACACATGAGCAATACCTTAGACAAATAATGGCCAAAATTGCAGAGCAACCATGCCATTTCCCTATTAACTGTTACATAAGTAAGTATTTCCCTATTAACTGTTACATAAGTACGTAGTCAGTGCCTAATTGACTAATACAAACTAAGCTATGACATTGATGTTTGTTTAAAGTTCTAATTTAAAGAAGGTAGTTTTTTAAGGTAGTTTAGATAGTCTTGTTGGTCAGAATAGTCCTGCCCCCAGCCCCCAAGCATAACTGATTCTTTGAAGTTCAGCAAAGAGTCGGCGTGACCCTGGAACCAGTTTTCCTGGCCCACAGCTGATTCTTCAGATGCTGAAACACAAAGAAAGAACTGGGTCCAGATAAGGCACTAATCTAGACCTGCCTTGGTGGAAAAAGGGGAGTCTAGCCTAGTCTAAATATTCTTCTAACATGTTTGCACTTCAGAAGGACTTGCTTTCAATATAGTCTACATTGTACATGTGTATAGTGACAATAAAAGGCATTTTATTCTATTTTATTCTAGAAATATGAAGGTGTGCTCTTCAGAGCCACACTGTAGGACTATGAGAAGAATTTACTTTCCACATAGTGGTCTAGTCTAGGACAATCTTTGCAGTATACTGCTATTAACAGCCTTCTCTTGACACTGTTCAGAATATTCACACCAAGTATGTAAAAAAAAAATAGAAATCTAAAAACATAATCAGTGAAGTTGCTTTTGACCATTTGAACTAATTGTGTGGAAATGAACAATTGTTAAAAAAAAAAAAAAAAAATTGGCCACTGCTGAAGAGACTATTTACCCACATTAGAATCTGACCGGAGGGCATAACTGTATTTCATTTTCATTTTCTTTCACCAGCAACCAGGTTTTCTTTTTCTTTAAACTCTTCTACTGCCCTCTAGTGGAAATGGATGCCAGCATCTAGGTGTATAACTAGATATACAAAAGACTGCTGCCTGTACTCTTTTACAGCTAATCATCTGTGTGAGAGAGCGTGAGAGAGAGAATGTGCGTGAGAGAGAGAGTGTGCGTGAGAGAGAGTGTGCGTGAGAGAGAGTGTGCGTGAGAGAGAGAGTGCGTGAGAGGGAGTGTGTGTGAGAGAGAGTGTCAGAGTGTGTGTGAGAGAGTGTACGTGAGACAGTGTGTGTGAGAGAGTGAGAATGAGAGTGTGAATGCGAGAGAGTGTGTGAGCGTGAGAGTGTGTGTGAGTGTGTGTGTGTGTGTGTGTGTGTGAGAGTGTGTGTGTGAGAGAGTGTGCATGAGAGAGTGTGCGTGAGAGAGTGTGCGTGAGAGAGTGTGCGTGAGAGAGTGTGCGTGAGAGAGTGTGCGTGAGAGAGTGTGCGTGAGAGTGTGTGCGTGAGAGTGTGTGCGTGAGAGTGTGTGCGTGAGAGTGTGTGCGTGTAAGTGCGTGTGAGTGAGAGTGTACCATAGGCCTCCTCTATGAGGGCGCAGTAGGGGTTGATGCCGGTGCCGTTCTGCTTGGCCTCCTGCTCCCCCAGTCTGAGGATGTTCTCCAGGCCGTTGAGGGACACCTGCACGATCTTAGAGTCCATCACCGTCAGCAGGTCACACATCGGCTTGATGGTGTTTAAAGACACCAGATACCTGCGGACACACACACGGACACACACATAAACATCAGTCATGTTCATCACTGTTTATACTGATACCCAACATGCCTGAATAATAATTAGGTATGAAAATAAGAAAAAAAAACCCCAGAAGTGCCATTGGTTTTAGTCCAGGCTGCCTTTTGCATGCTACACACGTACATACAAACAAGCACACACACACACCTTACTGCCTCTTACACACAAACACACACCCACACAAGATCTGCTATGGCAAACCGCCAGAGGTGGTGTGGGTAATGGCCCATGCTGCCTTTTACACACACACACACTTACACACTCACACACACCTGATCTGCTCGGGAGAGCCCCCAGAGGTGGCGTTGGTGATGGCCCAGGCTGCCTCCTTCCTGGTGCGGAACTCTGCCTTCTGCAGGATCTCAATTAGGACGGGAAAGATGTTGGCATCAATCACCGCCTGGGACAGGAAAAGAGAGGGGGTTAACATACTTGTTCTCACACACACACACACACACACACACACACACACACACACACACACACACACACACACACACACACACACACACACTATTGAGTTTTTTTAGTATTCTTTTATTATTTTTCTATTAGTGTGTTTGTTTTTACCATTGTGTCTGTTTTAAAGTGACAGAGTTGTAAAAAGTGCCAACAAATAAAATGTGTTCTTATACACATGCACAAGCACATAACATTGTAATTATTATTATATGTGTGCACAACTCTACAAATATGCACCGTATACACACATAGGTATACACACACACACCTGGATCTGCTGTCTGTTGCCAGCTGTGATGTTAGAGACTGTCCAACATGCCTCCTTCTTGATGGACTCCTTGGGACTGCTGAGGAGGTGTAGTAGGCACGGCAGAGCTGAGCAGTTTAGGATCACCTGAAACACACACACACACACACACACACACACACACACACACACACACACACACACACACACACACACACACACACACACACACACACACACACACACACACACACACACACACACACACACACACACACACACACGTTAGGCAGGCAGACAGGCACGCACGCAGGCACAGAAGAGGAGGAAAAGAGAAAGATCAATAACGGAGGCTCAGATTCATATAAACCTTTAGAGACTAATAGACTGTTATCATTTAGATTACACACCTGACAGGTACATATCTGATCAAATTTACACTGCACTGGCTAATCATTTTGAAACTGCTTGCTAAAATCAATAAAATACTGAACTGCCCTTAAAACAGGTATGCATGCACCGTCTCCTAAGACAACTGCTTGAGAGCCTGGGCCAAGTGCCATCAGCAGCAGCAGGGCAGAGCTGCTGGCCAGACAGCAGATGGGCCTGCCGGGCAGACCTGCTTACCTGTGTCTGAATGTCATCGCCTGTCACTATGTTGCCCACCGCCCTCAGTGCTGGGGACACCACCTTGTAGTCAAAATGCCTGGGGAAGAGATAGAGAGGTAAGGGGGACACGTTAATCAGTATTATGTACGTACGGTAAGGCACCTGAGGCACAGCAGCAGCAGCAGCAGAGACATGTTGCACTGTGAGGAGTAAGGGGCCGTTCACACTGGGACGCTTTTTCTGCCTCCAAAACGCCAGAAGCGTTGCTAGAACTCCAAAACCTTAATAAGCACTTGTTGGAAATCTCATGCTTCGTTTACTGCTACTAAGTTACATATGGTCCTCCATTTTTTACTGTTGATATTTAAACCTCACTCTAGCTACACAAGGACCCATTGTAGAAAAAGATGGTTCCAAAAATTGAACAGATTTTAACTTTGAGACACAGGCATAAAAAGCAGCGAGGTGCGTCATAAGTAACGATCAAACAGCTTGTCAACCGCATCGATTCACAGCAAAAACAATTGAATTCGAGCACCTGGCAGAGAAAAAAAGCACCCCAATGTGAACGGCCCCCAACTGCAACGCCCTGGGAAAGATCCTTGATGACTAACCTCTGTCTCAATCCTCTCTGGCTCTGCCTTTGCTGTGCTGTGCTGTGCTGTGCGCCTTGTGCTCTTTCTCTCTATCATCTACCTGCGTGCTTGCGTGTCTGGTTTGTCTTCTCAGCAGCCAGTGTGAAATTAGTCAGCATGGTGTACATTATGGGACCCACTGAACTGTTATCACTATAATAACTAATAATAATAATAATAATAATAATAATAACAACTACACCGAAGCACTAAACTACAAAGTTCTACCGTATTCTCCATCTGTGCAATTGCTTCAAGCACAGTATGTTCCTTACATTCGAAAGCATTTTCCCATCTAGGCAAAATGTTAATGCACACATTGCTTGGTTCTGCACACCCCTCTCTTTGTGCAGAAGGCAGAGGGCGCCAAGTTCTTCACTGTGTGCTCTGTGTGCAGACGGTAGACTTCCCCTCTCAGGAAGTGTGTGGCTAGCAGGCTCAGTGTGTGTCCACTGCAAGGTGCAGCATGGACACCGAGTGCAGCCTCATTGGGGTTATGGTTATGGTTATGGTTACTGCTTACGCAGCACCACCTGCAAGAGCAAGTGTGTGTGTGTACATACATTCGATATGCCTCAGATAATGAGGAGAATCTTGTACTACTGTGTAACTGGGGGGGGGCACATCATGTGTGTGCATGATTCATTTTGTTGATGGGTGTTCCGTGTGTGTGTACCCATCTACATAGCTACATGGTAATGGTTAGACTCAAATGTAAAAGTGATGAATATTTTGCAAACACTTTTATATATGAATAATGGCACCAGTATATATCGATAAATCCAGCCATGTGTGTGTGTGTGTGTGTGCGTCTGTGTGTGTCTGTGTGTCTGTGTGTCTGTGTGTCTGTGTGTGTGTGTGTGTGTGTGTGTGTGTCTGTGTGTCTGTGTGTCTGTGTGTCTGTGTGTCTGTGTGTCTGTGTGTCTGTGTGTGTGCGCGGTACTTACATGAGCAGTTCCACCAGGCGGCGGCAGACTCCGGAGTCGATGACGGCCTGTATCTTCTCATTGGGCCCATCGGACAGGTAGGACAGAGCCCAGCAGGCATCAGCCAGCACGTCAGGGTCACTCCGGAACAACAGCGCAGACAACACACTCAGACATGGAGACACCTGGGGGGGAGGAGAGAGACAGAGAGACAGAGACAGAGTCAGAGTCAGAGACAGAGAGAGACAGAGGGAGAAACAGACAGAGAGACAACATGAAAGGGAGAGAGATAAAGAGGAGAGGGAGAAACAGAGACAGAGAGCAACAGACAAAGAGACAGCATGAGAGACACAGACAGAAGGACATTAGAGCGAGAGAGAGAGAAACAGAAGACAGAGTGACAGAGAGAAAGAGAGAAGGAGAGAGAAACAGAAGACAGAGAGGAAGAAAAAACAATAAAAATATATGTAAATAAAAGCAGGTTTGATTTCACTGTTGGGGGTGTGGTGCTTGGGAAACCGAGCAAAACAGGAAAGTAGAACAGCAGAGTGACAGAGATGAAGCATATGAAAATGATCAGGAGAGAAGATGTCTATGTCAGAGTGAAATGGGGCAGAGAGAGACACACAGAGAAAGGACGCCAAAGAGGAAGAAGAAGGCTGAAGGACAGGAACACAAAGACAATACGCTCTGCACTGAAACAACACAGGCATCTGTATGCTCAGACAACACTGAACAAAACCAGAACTTATTCTAACTCTTCAGTCTGTTCTCCTTCTACAAGCATATGAACCTTTGGTTTCATTGCCAACACCAAAAAATCAAATAGTCAAATGACTTTGTTAACTTAATTGTCAAAGTCAATTGACTGTTGACTTTGACAATAAAGTTAACAAAGTCAGTTGACTATTTGACTTTATCCTTGTTGTTGAACAAGCCAACGACAAACTATTGATACTATAAGATGATAGGGCACAACTGTTTACATGTGCATACAATGGACTGAAGACCCATTTGAACCATCACGGCTCCAGCTTACCTTGGCGAAGTCTGGGGGTGGATTCTTTCCTCGGCAAAGGTTGGACAGCGCCCACACAGCATTCCTGGTGGTGCTGAGGCGACTGGACTTGGCAAGCAGCCTGGGGGTCAGAGTTGAAAGGTCAAACGTGAGGTGCAGCAGAGAGGCAGTAACTGCAGTTCCTCCCATTCTTCACTTAGCTGTCACTTTTGGCGTTAGCTTTCAAAAAGGGGCTGAGGTGTGGGGATGGGGATGGGGAGTGTGACTCTAGTTACTTAACCCTGAGGTCTTTTGCCATGCAGACAGCCACTAGAGCCTCTCTGACACTCTGATTTGAATGACTCAACCCTCCAGCTGTGCAGACATACACGTCAGAGGGACGAAGCTGAAAAAAGCAACAGGAGCAGACACGCTGGACCGCAAGCAGAAATTACTTTCTGGGTGTCCCCTGGTAGTAGTTACCAATAGTTGGTTGCTTTACAGGAAGCTAAAAAAGAGGAAGAGGCAGATGCTTTACTAGCCTGATGCATCAAAAGCTTTCACATCGTTTCCCCTTGTGCATAGTGTCTGAAACCTATCCACTGGCTTACGTTTGCTCCACGGTGGGGGGATACTTTCTG
Organism: Setipinna tenuifilis; assembly: GCA_030347295.1. NCBI lineage: Eukaryota > Metazoa > Chordata > Actinopteri > Clupeiformes > Engraulidae > Setipinna > Setipinna tenuifilis. The sequence continues at coordinate 8,785,470 of CM059277.1, forward strand.
CTTCAACCAATCGCTACTGCTTGGTACACTTTTACCAAAACCCGTAGGAAGTAGGCTGATAACATCTTTGCCTTCAATAACATTTTTCAAGCATGCTTCTTGTTCTGGCTTAAACTCTTTAATGTCAGTCATCGCTTTCACCCCTCTCTCTGTTCACCGCTTGGCCCACAAAGCCCACAGACGTGTTAACCAAAGCCTACGAATAGCTCTCTGACCAGACTAAATGAGAAAGTGAGCTGAAGCAAGTGGCACTAGCCTGGCTAATGCTTCACTAAACTTAACTTTTTAGTAGTTTTTCAGATTTATCTTTATGCCACCCTATGCCAGAATTGCCAATTAATCTTTACTGTGACTGTAGTAGTAGTGTCAGGGTTTCCTCTGGCGGCCCCCTCTGGTGAAACGTTGCTCTGCGCCTGGGAACTGGAGCACGCCAAGCCTGGATTGCCAGTGGGGGTGACCTCATTCCGCAGCGCTCAGCTGATCCGGGAGGAATGTGGCGAGCCTGTGCTATGGACCTCCGTGGCAGAGCATGGCTGGCAGGGCAGCGCGGAGGCCCAGATAACTCCGGAATTCCCCCCAGTGCCTGGAACTGTCTCGCGTTCCGTTACATTCCCGTCTCAAGACGTGTCCACACGTTTAATAATGCCACAGTTTCAGGCAGTGATTGTATTACATGATGTTACACTGGCAAAGGGAAAGGCACGCCATGTGCATCATGAGAACCAATCTGAAGACCTGACAGACACATGTCGCAAGAGAGCAACAGCAGCTTGCAACTACAGTCACATGCTACTTTGTTGCTAAAGCCAAATTCACTCTCACCATTGAGGAAAGGGGTGTGTCTCACAATTTATTTAAATCGGGTACTTTTTTTTGAAGAGGGAAGAGGCTGAAACATCATTTGTAAACAGTACTGCTTTGGACTGTTCTTAAAAACAGGCCACGCAACAGCACGCATAAAGTTAGACTTGTACAGATATCTGGTCCTGTGAATAGCCATGTGTGTAAAAGATGACCTCACTTTTAAAAGCCATTCAGCTAAAGATGGCACATATTTCACTTTTATAAGCAAGGGACTTTTTTCTATCCTTTAGTTTCAATACAACAGAAAGAAAAAAGGGGCCCAAAGCAATAGTTTAGATAAAAAGCTAAATATGCCTCATCTGAAGTTGCAAACATCAGCTGAAAATCTATTTGTGTTTAGGGGAGTTTTGCATTTCCTCCTTCTGCAAAAAAGACTGTTGTTCTGGGAACTTCTAGGCCTGTCTTGTATGCACTCACCCTCTCGGGTCAACCCAAAAGACTTTAAATGGTGTTCAATCCAGGAGACAGCAAGAGCCATAGCAGTCTATAGCTATAGCTTGCGCCTCCTTGCATATTAGGCCTTGGGGAATTTTAAGCTCTACTTACAGTCAATGACGGCACATTTGTTTTTAGCAACGAGAAAACAGAACAGGTTTACTTGTGATGTCACTTGCATGAAGGTCAGGAGTGTGTGTTGTGTGTGTGCTGCACAGTAAGACTGTGCCACAGCCACAATGCTCAAATCTTAAGGCTTAAGCCTTACTAAAGGACAATTCTACACTTCAACAAAAGTACTGATTTGCTGAAAAAGGTTTTAGAAAAGTCCCCCTAGTCCCCATAATTTCACTTGACTTCCACTCTGCCTGTTAACCACGTTTCTCTTGCTTTGTTGTTACCAACTTTTTAAATGTAATGTAAAAGCAACAGGAGCAGACATGCACATGTTTGGAAGTCAGAATTATATGCAAATCTGCCCTTTGCTTCACATTGCCTTTCCTGACAATGATTATGATTAGGTCATAGCCTTCACAAGCCTAAACCTTTTGGGGTGATAAAAAATAATACACCAATCATTAAAAGTGTTAACTATGAACAGGTAAAAAATTCAGCAGCACAGCTTTGAACAAACATAACCACAGACACAAAATGTCACTATACTTCAGCTTACATAAGCAACACAGACAAGACTGTGCAGAAGTGTTGAAAAATATTGATGAAACATCGTTTTTCTTCCCCTCTTTCTCTCTCTCTTTCTCTCTAACACACACACACACACACACACACACACACAGAAAGTAAACACACTCACTGCTGCAGGGAAGGTAGGATGCCACAGTCGAGGACGTAGTCTCTGCACTCTGCGTTGTCCCCGGCGATATTTCCCAGCGCCCACACAGCCTGCAACACAGCGCGTTGCTATGGTTACTTCGCCAGCCCATCATTAACCTCCATATAGGCCTACCTGAGGTCCTACAGATAATGTACTTTCTGTTTCACATAGGGAAGTAGCCCTCAGCTCTCTCTCCAGACACTCTCAGCTGGTTTTCACTAAAAACACCGTTCTCAGCACCCAAAGGTTACTTTTCTGTTGCCCTTGAGTTGCTTTCACAGATTTGTGAGAACCAAAAAAAATCTGATTAGCATTTGTTGTGTACAAAGAACTGTGGAGAACAAGTGAGCTGTGCAGCATACAGACATTTTGACATTAGAAATCACAAATTTACAAACTGTAAAAGAGCAATTGTCAAAAGTTAACCAATCAGGGCTTATTCACAGCTTGTAGCTTACTTTTGTAAGGCCTGTCCAAACGAGCGAGATCACTGCTAACGGCATTGGTCTCTTATAAGCATTTTAATCCCAAAAAGTAGGCATGGGGGTGTATGACCACTGCTACCTTGCATTACTACACTACGCCGCTGTGTGCCAACTCAATTAGGGAGAAGCCACATGGGACTGTGTGAAATTCCATCTCACTACTAATGTACTCTAATCATAGACTGTATAAGAGAACTGGACAACTGGCCACGCATAGACTTTCTCACGGACCAAATGAGGCTTGAAGGTTCCAGGAGTGGCCATCTTTGCCAATTAATTCTATTAATATCAATGCAAATTATCTGGGGATTAAACTAATGAATTCTAAATAAAATGCACTCTCCTCAGAGTTATCATAGACCTGAAAACTACCAAAGCATACTGATGCCATAAATGTGTGTGGTGCCCACCATCACCCCCACCTCCCTGTTGCCGTGCCTACCTGCTCCTGCACGTCCTTGTTCTCCGAGTTAAGGAGCTCGATGAAGATGGGGACGGCCCCCGTCTCTATGACGACTTTGGTGTGGAGGAATGTTCCGGAGGCAATGTTGGTTAGGGCCCAGGCCGCCTCGAACTGTAAATAACAACACAAACAAGTAAACAACTGTTCTCAGATGAATGCATCACTACAGTATGTTTTTGCGTTACTTAGCACTTGATTGGAGAGCTCAAAGCTTTGCATACCAACTGAACATTAAGCACACAACCTGTCTAATACTAGTTCAACTACAGTCATTATCCTGACAGGAAAATGAGCATGTAAACAACACTGTCCAACAACTATTATAGTCTGTTAAACATGTTAATCTCCCATCACTGTAATTGCCTACTAAGGGCTACAGTTGTTTTTTTCCACATTACTGAGAATGCTGACGACAATACTGACGGCCCACTTGTTCAGACAACACACACAGCAGCCGGAGGTTCAAACAGGTTGCTGCTCGCATGTAAACTCTGTAAAGAAGTTCTAAGGCACACTCTCACAGTTTAAGCACTTTGATTGTGACTACATACATGCTTAACACATCATTCTGTAAAGTCATATGTTATTGGTTTACGAACAGTTTCGTTTAAAGTACTCAGTGCATAGGTTATTGTTTACCACTTTTGTTAGCACACTATGCTCCACACACACACAGCCTATTAGATGCATCTAGTACACCATCCTCACTTTGTTATTTGGTTTCTTTCTTAATCTCATTTTCTCTCCTCATGCAATAACATGTCGAAAAAGATTGAAGGGGACAGTCGGGGTGCGCTGTGTCACTCATGGTTCCCATGGGGCAATTCATGTCATCATCCCGAACCAGATCAACCAAAAAGCCGCTTTGGGCTTACTAGTACCAAGGCGTCAGTGGCACGGGTCACATTGGGCTAACTTGGGCTAACGACAATCCCAAACCACCCGATGAGGTCTGACGTCTGTCCCTGCCTTAAAACAGAACTACTTGTGCTACATAAAGTGTCTCAAATCTCAAATTTTCCAAATTCCTTCAAGTGCTCAAAACAACAGTTTTTCAGTGACTGCAGGGTGTGACATTATATCCCTGTGTTGGTGTGTGACCAAATTACTGAAGATATTCACTTCACTGAGCAGGAATCTGAGGAATGTTGCATTCCATCCAACCAAATGGGTTCAAAGTGGCCCATTGTTTAAACCTCCATGAACACACGTTTATTTTTAAATTTTGTAGCTGCCTGGGACATTAAACTGTTTTTTTTCTGGCCCTACTGCCATATGACTGTGAATAAAGACATGATAAGCTTCTACAAAAAGAACAGCTGTCATAAGATAGATTTTTCACACACTGCCCAACTTCCTCAAAGTCACAGTAGACCAGGGTGCTAAATAAACAACCAAACCATATCTGGGCAAACCCCATCACAGCCACCCACCTGCAGAGTGCTGTCTTCACTTCTTCTGAGGAATTCTACAAACTTGTTGACAACGCCGGGAGTAAGGATCACCTCATCAATGGGGGGATTGGGCTCTGTTACCGAAAGACAGCGATGGGGGTGGGGGAGAGAGAAAGAGACAGAACCATCTCATTAAATACATGGTACATGCCACATACTTTCTAACTGACATCATCATGTAATATATTTATTGTCATCTAAGATATTAGGTAAGCAAATGGGTAAAGAGCAAAAGAGTCTACAGTTATAGGAAACATGTTTGCATTATGTGTGATGAAAGTAATGAGATAATTAAGCTGTTGTGATAAGTTGGAGATTGTGAGATGGCAGAGTAGGACATACCTTTGGAGAGTAACTTCCTAAATTTTTGGGTAGCTATGAGTTGCTGGTCAGCGTCCTCCGAGAAGATCATTTGCACCATGTCTGGGGTGATGACTCCCTCCTGCCCGCCCCCACACACACATACATAATCACATCATTACATTATTACAAATGTGACTGTATCACCACAAACATCTGCATGTTTAGGCACTGAACACTGCACTCCATCCTGTCAAATTAATCTTTAGTTGCCTCATTTTTTGATCACAATTGGATACTATTGTCTGATAGTGCCCCTAACATCTTTGCACAAGCACTTCCAGCTTACGTCTATATATATTTTTCACAACTAACTTTTTAAAACACTTACACCCGAGAGCGGCACAGTTGAGCTGACGTCAGGGTCTTGGATGGGGCATTCCAGCATGGCTTCGTCGGCTGGCGGCAGGCACACATTTCTCCTCTTGAAAAGCTACAAAGAGGAGAAGAGAGGAGAGGAGAGGAGAGGAGAGTAAGCACCAGACTATAGGCCATTTTTTCACTAGACAAACCAGAGTTGCATTTAAAAATGCCACAACAGATCACACTGCTTGCAAAGATGTGCAATTGTGTGTGTGTGTGTGTGCTAACAGTTTGTGCTTTCAGCATTTCATTAGATGTTGTCACATACGGTAATGCTGACCAGCATTTCCCTTTAGCATTTCACAGACAATGAATCACAGGGTATTATATCACACATATGCATATGGTTGGATCCTCTTAACAGATAACTTCCTCTGACACAGATATGTTTTACTTTACCTGTTCCTCTCTCTTTTGCTTACGGAGCTGAATCCCTTCCTCCTCTCTTCTTCTCCGCATCTCCTGTGGGTTCAGGGCTTTGTTCTTGTAGCTCTTCATCCGATAGCTATCCTTTCCAGGGCTTGCCATTGTGACTGAAGGGTTAAGGGAGAGAAGAAAGAATGTTATCTCTCACACACACCAAGTCCTGTGCATCCTTTAACTGTCTTGCAACAAGCATAATAAGCAGCCATAAACCATGACTGGTTCGACTTCTTCCTTCCCAGATGAATTGTGGGCAAATCCTTTATCCTCTCTCCTTGTATTGACACAGAATCTGTCAACTAACCTAATTTTTGTATCAATCTATGTGCCTGTTTACAATCTTGCACAAATATTCACCAAATAGACTTTAATGCATAACCTGCACAAACTCGTCATCTCAAACGAACACTTTGGTACAAGTTGGTCTGGCTTTACACCAGAGGTGGTGGTTAGGTTTGAAAAGACTTTAAAAACCCAACACGTATATATATAACAAATTTTTAACAGTGTCGCAAAATTCAGCAAATGTGGTTCAGTGTGGTTGAACGTCTTAACAGGCGTGGTCAAAACCTTTTAGGCGACCCTTGTTGTGCTAGGCTTGATATGGTAGTAAAGTAGCCTTATGGTAAGTAAAACGCAATGCTTGCCTAGTATTGTTAACGCCAACATTTAACCTACATTTGATATTCACCTCTTTCTCTGCCCACACCAGGGCCAGGTAACGTCGACGTTATACAGTTTTGAGAGGTGTGACCCTAGTTTGATTGAATGTTGTGTAAAAACAAGCTAACTTGTTAGCTGGCTAACACTGTTTTAATGTAGGCAAACATCTCTGACTGTACAGATTTTTATTCCTTCGTGGGCATATATCACCGATCACATATATCATTACACACCTTCGCCAGCCTGAAACTCTTTACACCTGTGACCGCACAGATGACAGTAAGTTCTCGGCAAGCAAAGCGGTCAAATTAACTGCCAAGTTAGCTTCTGTTTTTGCCTATCTGTTAACGTTACCAAGTGAACTAGCTTACCACACAACTCGTTGGCTGACTTAAACATTACTACCAACCTACACACCCCCTTTCCTATGATGTTACTAAGTAGTCGCTCAGAACAATAAATGTCCAATTATATTTCAGGTACATGTGCGTGTCAAATAGGATGCATATTTCACTTACCCATAAACCAAGAAACAACTTCAGTGAGGATGTTGACCACAAATTTTCTCTCGCAGCCCTAGCTAAGAGCAATATGGCGACGTTCTGTCAAAAGGTTGTTAACAATAATCGTCATATCCGGTTAACGATTTCCAAACACGAACAAAACATGAATGGAAAGTGAAAAGGAAACCGCCGGGCTAACGGAGACGGTTCTTTACACAATTTTAAATTGCCAAGTTAACGCTACTATTGCACGTTTGAGGTGTGGGGCAAATGAACGCAGATAATGGTGTGTTAAGTTAACACTGTTAACTTTATCGCGTTGACCAGTTAGTGTGCATATGTTAGGAAGGACCAACGGCTTTGAACAACTCGTTAGCCGCTATTAAATGTTATGTCCAGCATTTGTAGTTAGTTCTGGCGAGTATTGTAGTTAACAGCAGCAACCTTTAGTTTTTAGTCATGTATGTTTGAGAACTACGTGGGATACAGCAGGTTTTAAAGATTTAGGACAGTGTTACACAACCAGGTTGGTATCTGTTACATATTCAAATGTGGCTGCTCAGATAATTGTGTTTGCACGAGTGTAGTAAATGTGTTGCTTTTGAATCAGCAAAAAAAAAGCCTGCAGAACATCATCATGCCGATTTGTGAGATCTGCAGCGAGGAAGTCGCATCTGAGGCAGAGATGAAGACGCACCTTCTACTAAGTCACCTGGAGAATGAAATGCCTTGTCCATTCTGCTCCCTGTCCGGTGTGTCATATGATGAACTTAGCTTTCACATTAACACTGCTCACGCAGAAATATCCAGCAAGTCACCAGGTGGGTTTATTAAAACCAGAGCAGAGAGTCGAACTGTGACTGTGGAGGGACAACGGGTAGAAAGTACGTCTGTTGGGACCCAATCTATTCTAAAGCCTGTGATGGTGGCACAGGGTACCACACACGTTCCGGGGGGATCTCTTTGTGGTGCAGACGGTAACACACACAGTCCCGAGGGTAGCACACACCCCAAGAACACTAAGGAAAGGCAAAGGAGTGTAGAAGAGCATGTTGCCTCAAAACAGAAGCGCCTGTCTTCTCCCTTCAAAGGTAGGCTACAGACAATGGTGACTTTGTCAGTAAATGCTTTTGTCCATCCTATTGTCTTTGTTGTTTGTTGTTGCTCATATTTCTTATGTTGATTGATATTTGTCTTTTCTTTCTTTTTTTCTTTTTTAGAAAAGCTGTTCCCTTGTCCAATGTGCTCTCTTGTGTGTCAAGATTGCATCATTTTACAGGAACATGTGGAGTTGCATCTGCAAGAGCAAGTCATGAATGAAGGTGCAGAAGCTGCATTTACACATAGTTTGAATTACTCTGTTAAAATCAAGACACTTTTTAGCTAACACAGTCTATTTGCTTTATCGCTCCAAGGACCAATCAAACTCCAACCTTTGAGATATCACTATAATAGCATTCTGAGTGTAGGTAACAACATACACACTCTGTGTGGCCACTTTAGTTTAGACTTACCTCATTACTGGCATTTGTCTTTCAGGGGACACAACAACAGATGCAGCAGCATCAGCTTCATGTGCTGCCACCTCAGGTACAGTTATGTATAAATTCCCAATCTAAAGGCTACCTGGTAGTTTAACCCTACAAACTTTCAAACTACTTCTGACACATATCCATGCTGTTATGGGCCATGAGTGCTGACTACCCTCTTTGTTCCTCCATTTGTCCATAGGGGTGAACTGCTACGAGTGCCCACTCTGTTCCCTGTCCTTCCCCAGTAGCCTGTCTTTGCAGGAACATGTAGACCTTCACCTGGAGAGTGGTGCAGCCACAGGAGCAGCAGGTACACATACATGCACACGCATGCACATATCACACATATGCACATATTGCACACATGCACCCATGCACCAGCAGATGTCCAGTGTAACTTGGTGCTTCCAGTATGTTTTTACATGGCCTTGGCCTCCTCTTTTGCTTTCCCTTCCGCTCTCTACCCCTCTCTCTCTCTCTCTCTCTCTCTCTCTCTCTCTCTCTATCTCTCCCCCTGTTTGCACAAATGGCCTTGTGTACATGCGCCCAGAGGGTGCTTCTTCAGACCTAAGGCTGGCTATGCAGCTACAGGAGGAGGAGGAAGAGCAGCGCAAAGCCCAGGAGGCCAAACGGGAGGCTGAGGAGTTTAAGAAGCTGCAGGTAAACAAGACATATGCCTTTGACACAGCAACAGTCTAGAGTTTCTGAAGGTCAGTTATTACTATCACGAAGCAAGGTCACCAATAGGTCACCTTCACCAATAGATAAACTGTAACAAAATTATCTAATTTCTCAGCCATCTCTGGTATTTGTGTGTGTGTGTGTGTCTGCCTTTGGTTATGCAGAAACAGTTTGGCATGGATGGAAGTGGCGGTTATCGCAAACAGGTTGAACGGAACATGGAGAGGGCGGTCTCCCGCGGTGACATGGTGCCTGCAGAGTTCCACAGGAAACGGGCGGAGCTGATGGAGAGCCTGGCCACTGGGGTGGATGATGGGAGGACCAGAACCACAGGTGGGGCTCTGACCTCAGAGTTGATACGGTTGATGATGATGATGATGATGTTGATGTTTTTCATATGGATTAGACAACACAATTATGGGTCATTTGTTTAGGATGCCTTATTAGTCTGTTTTTTCTGTATCATCATTGTTATTTACCAGGTGTCTCCACAGATTACACATGCACAATACTATCACACTCAAAGGTGCATATATTTTACCCATGCATTGTGATGTCCATTTCCTTACAATGCCGGTATTAACACATTAATAATTGAAAAACAGGTGTTACAATGAAATAAATGTATTCATACAAAGCTCCCTCTAGTATTTGTGCATGTGTGTGTGTATATGTATGTGCACGTCTGTGTGTGTGTATATATATGTGGGTGTGTGTGTGTGTGTGTGCAGGTGTGATGCGGGCGTTGTATGACTACTTTCAGAGGGAGCCTCGGGACACGGCCCACGTGTGGTTGTGTGCCGATGCGGAACACTACTCCAGCTCCGAGGGAGATAAGGGCTGGGGCTGCGGCTATAGAAACTTCCAGATGCTTCTGTCCTCCCTCCTCAAGCTGGAGCCATACAATAACATCTTATTCGGTACACATGTAGTTGACCTAATGTTTCTCAATGCAAAGTTTTTCAGACTGAGGACCACGTCCACTCCTTAAAAAAAACTCAAGAAAAAAACTCTGACCCAGAGTCAGTTATTCACTGTCTTGCTCATTAACTAAAAACCTGTGGAATTTCAGTCTGCTATATATTCATCCACAAACATTTTTACTTGTTAATCTTGTACATTCACATTCAAACCTTGTATATTCACTGTAAAAATCTTCATATAGTGTCAGTTAAATCTGAAGAGAGAGCAGCAGGCAGGCAAGGCCAGGAATGTCAAATGCAGCCATTAGCCAGATGTTCAGTCATTTTCTACAGTGTAGTAAGTAGCTAACCAACCAGTACATGATGTAGTGCACTATTAACAAGTGAACATTTTAGCATGTCAAATGAGCAAGTTGTAAGCAACTGGACATCTTTTTGTAGCTTGAAGACGATTCACCTTGAAGACGTTTCAGCTTGAAGATGTTTCACCTTTTTGTAGCTTGAAGACGTTTCACCTTTTAGGATATTGCCTATCTTAACCTTTTAGTGATCTGTCATGGCTCTGTCCCTAGATATGCCCATCCCCAACATCCCTCGGGTGCAGGCCCTGATCGAGGAGGCCTGGAAACAGGGAGTGGACCCGGCCGGGGCGGCCCACTTCAACAACCGGCTCCAGGGCACCCGGTCCTGGGTCGGAACCACAGAGATCTACTCTCTCTTCACCTCCATCAGTGTGAAGTAAGTCCAGTTCGTTGACCATTGTTATGTATTTATTTAAATAAGACCCCACAAGGAACACAAAATGAATTTCAGTTCCAACAAACTGATGAAGTGGTATCATATCATGTCATGCTCTACTGGGGGACAGACACTGTCTCATCCCTTAAGACCCAAAGGTCTGATGTATGTATATAAAGATTTTTTAATTCCTGGTTGGAGCTGGATGAATTTGTGTACACACATTTACAACTGGAATGGCTACAAACCTGCATATTGTTACTTTAATACACAACAATAAGAGCAAAAAAGTCCTCACCACATGCTTGGATATGTGTTTCTGTTTGCCTGCAGCGCTCGTGTCGTGGACTTCCACAAGCCCACAGGTCAAGGTGGGACGCACCCCCGCCTGTTCGATTGGGTAAAGCAGTACTTCTCCCAGTCGGCCACAAGAAACAACAGACTACCTCCTAGAGTGGTGCAGACTACTCTGCCCCCCATCTACCTCCAGCACCAAGGTATGCTAGCACAGGAGCCTTCCCAGTTTATATTACATCACACTTAGCAGACGCTTCTATCCAAAGCGACTTACAAAAAAGAGGATGGGGTAGACGCGGTTTGTGTCCATTTTTACCTATTACTAATGTGGAGTCATAGGCAACTGGACTTCATCTCTTCTTAGAGCTGAAAATGCGTTATGGGTGAGAGGCAAAACATCTTTAAATCGAAAAAGCCTGTGCCTGTGACTGAACAACACCAGCGATTACCATGACCTGGATGAATGAGAAACTACGCTCTAAAAATCCTTACCGCCTTCCCCCCAATTTCAGGTCATAGTCGATCTGTGGTGGGCGTGGAGCAGAAGCGTAATGGCAGCCTTTGTCTCCTGCTGTTCGACCCCGGGTGCCCCCCCTCTGAGATGGGCCGTCTGCTGGACAGAGACATGGCCGCCGTGGGCACTGCCGTGCGGCGCATGAGGAAGTTCCAGAACCACCTGAAGCACCAGCAGTACCAGGTGCTGGTGGCGGAGGGGCTGCTTACGCCAGAGCAGAAACAGGTGAGAATCAACATGCCCACACACACACACACACACACACAAACACGCACGCACATACACACACAAACACACACACACGAGTACACCCTCCTTTAGCAGATATGATGAACACAAAAACAGACACAAGGTCTTTGTGATGAGGGTAAACAAATACTCTTTCATACTTGTACTCAAGTAGGCATAGAGAAAATGGATGTACACACACAAGCACACACTTATTAAGCAGATATGATGAACACAAAAACACACACCTGGGGGGTATTCCAGAAAGGAAGGTTAACAAACACTGAGTTTAAACCTGAACTCGAGGTTAGTTGAACCCAGGATGACTAAACCCGCGAAGTTGGTTCCAAAACACCGGTTATGAATGAACTCAATTAACCCCGTATTGGTTAACCTAGTGTTGTGCGCGTTCCCGGCGAATCTATAAAGACATCATCTATGGAGGGTCGAAAACACGAAAAAATGGCGAAACGAGCTGCATATTTCAGCGAAATGGAGCTACAAATCCTCCTGGAGGATTATGATGAGGAAAGGGTAGCAATTACTAAAAAGGGCAACTCCACCACAGCTTCCAAGGCACGCGACGAGGCTTGGCAGAGAGTCGCCAATCGCGTGAATGCGTAAGTTAGGGACATTAGGCCTATGCGACGCGCACAATCTTAAATAAAATTAAATAGTTCGGGAAACTGCCTTCATATCTTGATGCCGCCTGCAAAAATAGACTCCTTGTCTTGTCTTGTCTTGATCTAATTGATTTATCAATTAGATGTAACCCCGGGGCGCAAAAAAGGACCTGGAAGCAGGTGAAAATGAAATATAAAAATATAGTACAAAATGCTAAGTATTTTTTCTAGGCGGACATCATGTCTCCCATGTGGACCTTTAAACTGTCATGCTCCAACAAGATGCGTCTACTGTATTTAAAGCTAATAAGAAGACCGCAGAGTCCTGGAGGACTGGCGCTGGGACAGCTGAGCCTCTCACCCCATTTTATCCTACAAACACCCACGGCACATGCGCGCGCATGAGCAGATCACGATACTCCATTTCCCGCCATTTAAACATCATTTTGTCCTACATCAGCTGTTACTAAAACTTTGCAGAGCAAGCGGGGTAGATTAATGACGTAAATTCAATATTAACCACACAATGTAATATAATTCTGATTAAAAAAAAAAGTGAGCGAGTCTTGAAATACAAAAAATATCTTCCCTAAACAGTTTAACTACTTCTTACTTAACTTCTACTAAACTACTAGCCTACTTTAGGTTGGTACAGTCATTTATTTAGGTGTGTATAGAAAACGCCAAACTGGTGGCGTGGTGGGTATACTACCTGCGTATCACGTAGACTAAATTGCTGGTAAACTTGAATTTTCATGACGTCCTGCATTCGTGTGTTGGCTAAAATAATACTCGGAAGTCTACATTATCCTTAAATGTTGGGTAGGTAGCCTATCCTAAAACATGTTATGGTAAAGACGTGTCTGATAGTGTCATTCCTCCTACCGTAGGATGCTTTGACAATGTAGGACAATCTGACAGATTATGTCTGTCGAGACATCCTACCGTAGGATTTTCTGACAATGTAGGACAGAATGACAGAACACCGGCCGATGATGGAGGGGATTCCTGGGGGGACATCATCGGAGCCGGCCACCTCCCAGGAGGAGCACACCCCTCTTGTCCAGTGTATTTGTCCTTATTATTAGGTTATGCGTAATAGCCAGCCTTTCATGTATCCAATGTGACCTATTGGGCTACCCTTATACTGCAGGTTTATTGAATATGATATGGAAATATTAAATTATAATAATCATGATTATTATGTTGTAGCCTATAGGAACCTCCTTGTGTGCTGTGCAGTAAGTGCTGCTTTTACGCGAATAAAGTCATGTATGAAGCGCTTTAGTGCAAGGCACACTTTACGCACCGATCGACAGGCAGTTGCTTTGCCAATGTGTTCTGCATCTCCGACATTGTACAAAAAACTCCCAGTACCTAAAAAACGGAGAGCAATGCACATTGTTTGCAGAGAGGACAGGGCAAACCCACGATGTGTCACATTAGAAATGTACGGATGGATAAGGTTGTTCAAATAGATCAACGATTCCGCCGAAAAACGGTAGCGCTCTCGCAAGTAATCATCCGGGAAAGCCAAAATATCATATCGTGGTCTTATCACCCTCTCACGGTGAATTGCACGGATAATTTGGGCTTCAATGTCAATGATTGGGTCTTCATCAAAAGGAAACGCCATTGTGTAGCGAGTTTCGCAGCGGTCTACTGAACTTGGACTTAAATACCCGTAACATAACTCGATTACCTAAACATAACCTGAACAAAACCTACCCCCTACTAGGTTATGTTGAGAGCGTATGTTACCATAGTGACTTATTTAACCTGACTGTTTTGGAACTGAAAACCCAGGTTTACCGCTTACTCTGGGTTAACATACTCAAGTTAAGTCAGTAAACCCGCTTTTTGGAATACCCCCAAGGTCTTTGTGATGAGGGTAAACAAACACTGACTCACTCATACTTGTACAACACACGCATACAAGTCATATCTTTCTGTCCTATATCAGTGGGTGGTGTAGTTAACTTCTGTCTTAACCTGTACGGTACGGTATTTGTGTTGGTGTCAATGTTATATTGCTTAATTTATTGAATTATTTTTATGTTAATTTTTGTATTTCAGAGGCAGATTGCCAATTCACGGGCATTTCGTGCTGAACGTATTCCATGAACAAAGTCCAGTTCTGCATCTGCTGGAAATGTCCATTATGTGCACTACTCAGGATTTTATAGGACTTTTATTTGTGTGTGTTTTATTCAGGGTGTTATTAATAAAGCAATAAATTATGACCTGTTTTATAAAAAATCGTTTGTCTCCTTTTTTACTGTGGAAACCCAGCATGGTAACATGTGACATTTGTTTCAACTGTTTAACTTCCTTTTAAAAATGTTCAGTTATCTTCACATGATCCACTATCTGCATTCCCTTTATATGGTACGGAGATTTGTTTAGAAATAAATAAATAGACAAAAAGTTTTGTTACATTTCTCAGAGAACATTGAAGATAAGGGTGAGCTGACCTTTTGCCTATTTTATATGCTCCTTGATTGCAATGCAAGATAGTTGTGCTGAACAAAAGCACCTGCTGAGAAACTTAAATAAGCAAGGTGTGTGGTAGTTGTGGTCTTTCTGTTCTGTTCTGCTGAGGGTGGAGTGAAAGCCACATACTTCACAAGAACAGGACGGTGTATTTCTGTTGGTTGAGAGGACGCTGCCACCTGTCTTCTCTACTACACGTACACACACACACACACACACACACAGCTGTTTCCTATGAGCAGCCACATCCCTAATGCTGCATTGCTGTAAATACATTGTTGATCATTTTGGAATTAATACAATTAAATACGTTGCTGATAGTTTTGCAATTAGTGGAGTTATAGGAAATTTAAACTTTCGATATTCGCAGCAGTGAGTGATCATACTGCACTATTACTTATTTCTTCCCTGCAGTGCAAGCACTTTTTTGTGGCATTGTAGTGGAACAGTCACAACATGTTACACACGCACTGTACCGCAGGGCTGTGGGAAACAGACGTGCTGTGCGGAGCTGCAAGTCACAAGCACTCCGTGCCATGGTCGTCATCGCAACCATCCCTATATAAGCAGACGCTCTTGGAACTTCCACGAGCTTCCCGTATTTACTTTGCTTTCCAAGTATTACCGATATGAATCGTCACGAAGAAGACAATGAGGACAGCCAGAGGAAGAGCCTGTCAGGTGAGCATCATTCCTGTTTTTTCTTTTTTTTTTAAAAAGACGTGTCCGTTTTACTTTTATGTTACAACAACATCCGTTTTGTTTGTTTTTTATTGTTCACAATTTATAGTGTTCAATAACATCAACATGTTACCCGTGTTCATTTATTATTTTCACGAGCTTTAAATTGTTTTTTTGTGTTTTTTTTTATCATAAAACCATTGATACACACCTAAATGGTGTGAGGATTTAAGCTATCATGTTTAGAGTTGTCCACAATACCATATGTGTGTCTGTTCAGTAAGCCTACTGAAGCCTATCATCTGTCTGAGTGTGCAGGTGCGGATATTACTTGCATTACTCCAGATGTTCAGCTGTTCATGCACCAAGGTCTGTACTTAATCCCTGGCATCAACTCTCCTGAGGAGTTGGATCGAATCCAGAGCTGGGAAATCAGAGATTCAGACATCTTTCTCATCACCTATCCCAAATCAGGTATGCAGACACAGGGAGTGAGATTTGCATACACTCTGTGCTGATTACACACCTTCCGTTCTGACAACATTATGCATAAATCAAACTTAACTTGGTTAACCAAAGCAAATGATACCATGGCCTTTAATTATTTCTCTAGTGAAAAGCTAAAAGTACAACTCCAGCATACAGATTTAAAAAAATGTTTTGTTAAATGTCGTATTGGAGTGTCTGAATTGTCTCATAGAGAACTGCAGAGAGATGGTCCTCTCCTCCAAAATTAGTGCCGTTATAGCCCATGGAGGGAGGCAAAGCGAATTCAAAAGTGCCTTCTACCCTGTTACAAGTTAATGAACCACTGAAGAGATTTTGGAGACATTTTATTTAGGCTTGAAAAAAACTACTAAGTGTTGCTTTAAAGTCAACAGCAAATGTCTGCATTTGCCAGGTGACCAAACTGATGCATCTAAGTATACACCAGAATTACTCTAGTTTAGGATTTGCCTTAGACTCTTGTCATTTCATCTGAACTCTGTTCCCCAGGCACCATATGGATGCAGCAGATACTCCTCCTCATCGAGGCGAAGGGGGATGTCACTGCAGCTGCGGGGCAGCCCAACTCGGAGCTCATGCCCTGGATCGAGGTGCAGGGTGGTGAGAAAGGGTTTGTGGATGCCCCCCTGTCCTCCCCCCGCCTGCGTGTCACACACCTGCCATACAAGCTGCTACCTGCTGGCCTCAGGCAGAAGAAAGCCAAGGTAAGCATGTGGCCAAACTGTCGTCAGCAGGATCTTTCTTGTGCCATTTTCTAGAATCACTGTACCTCACATCTCTTTTTTATCTCCAACTCACTAGTTTAACACTTAAAGAGTTGATAAAACAAAAAGAAGCGCTGACTTTTTCTGACTTTGTTTAACTTGTTGAGGATGGAGAGGAAATGTGCAGTCACTCACTTACTCACTCACTCACTCACTCACTCACTTACTCACTCACTCACTCAGTCAAACAGTTCTCTGTTTTTAGCATGTCTGTCTGTCTCTTCAGATCATTTATCTCGCAAGAAACCCAAAAGACGCCCTTGTGTCATATTACTTCTTCCACCACTTCGCAACAATGTTGGAGACTCCTAAGAACTTCAATGACTTCTTTGAAAAATTCATGGATGGAAGAGGTAGCAGTATTGGAGAGATGTAGACCATAGGGTCAGTGTATACACAGCGAAAACTGGAGTGTTAAAATGTTAGGGTTGAAAATTTGGAGTTGATTTTGACTCCCAAAGTGTAATTTTAACCCTTTCAAATTTAAATGGTGTTGTTTGAAAGTGTTAAATTATGTCTGGAGAGTGTGGATCTATAATAATATAATAAACCCTCAAACGTGTTAAAATCAACTCTGTGGGAGTCAATTCAACACTGGTCTTTTTGCTGTGTACAAAGTGATTTCGCAGCTGTTGTATATAATGTGACAGCTTTCCTTATAATGTTTATTGTGTTAGTTACAGGCAGTGGTCACTATTGCAAGTTCAACTCTAGTTGTGGTCAGGCACATATCAAGTTATCATTGGGCTTAAGACCAAATGTTTCTTTCTGTTACAGTGTATGGCAACGCTTGGTTTGAACACATTAAGACGTACTACTCACACAGGGATGACATGAACATGCTGTATGTCACATATGAAGAAATGGTTCAGGTATGGCAGGTTTACATGATTACATACCCTTTTTTGCCATTTCATCATTTTATTGGCCTATTAGACTACTGAAACCATGTTGATAAAACAAAAAACTAAAACTAAAAGCATCCAGTCTTAAATAGCAGGAATACTGTGTTTGGTGGCTGTGCTAATTTACTACTTATTTTATCTTATGTATTTATTGATTATTCCTATCCCATTGATTTTATAGTGTATTATTCTCTACCTTTTTTATGCTATAGCTCATGTTTTACCCTAATTCTAAATGTTATTATACTTTTTGTTTGTAAAGCACCTTGGGTCAGCTTCTGTTGTTTTTAAATGTCCTATAAAAATAAATTTGACTTGACTTAATTGCTGTAAGTGAAGTGGGGTGTGTGTGTATCTTGCAGGACCTGCGCTCCGTGGTGGAACGAGTGTGTTCCTTCCTGGGCCGAGAGCTCACTGACAGCCAGATAGCCAGCGTGGTAGAGAACGCACGGTTCCACAACATGACGCAGAACCCTCGCGCCAACTACAGACAAATACCTGATACACTCTTCAACCATCAGAAGGGATCATTCCTGAGGAAAGGTGGACTGTTTTTTTTTCACTATAGTATAGATGGCTCTTAAATTATGTATTGATGACTTAGTTCTGACCTTAAGACCCCCCCCCCCACTCCCATTTTCAGAGATAAAAAGGTGTAAATAGTGAGGCTTCATATTTATCAAGTTTCAAAGCATACACTTTTCCTCTTGAACTAGATAAAGAACTAATGAGGTTATCTGTGTGTACACATACAGTGATGTCCATGATGGCAGTCTAGTAAGAGCAGACAGTGTTAAGCCAGTATTTGTGAGAACAAGGCACACAATGACTTCATCTGCACTTGGTTCTGTTAAACTGTGGCTGTCTGTCTTCATGAAAGAAATTTTTACTACTGTATATCAACGCATTTTCCCTTCTTTTGCCAGGGACCATTGGTGATTGGAAGAACCTGTTCAGTGTGGCCCAGAGTGAGCGGTTCGATAAGGTGTTTCAGGAGGAGATGACAGACATCCCTCTGTCATTCAAATGGGACATCGAAGAGATTGTGCCCAAATGATGTGGCCCATACACACAAACAGGTGTACCTGCATTACAGTAAAGCCAAGCCAGCCTATGAAATGTAACAAGGCCATTTTCGAATTCAGTTGTGTAGAGAAGAGGTACAGTATATGGGCATACTGTTGTATTCATTATTTATTGGTTCTATTTGTCTACCTGTTCTTCTAGAGATCATATTGACAGTAGCGATCATGAAGCGGATTTGATCATTTGATGTGCACAAAATCTGAATGTTTGCTGGAACAATAGATCATCAGTAACTACTATTTTTTTTATTAACATAAAAACTAGTCAAGTATTGTTCACTTTGAGGTTGTGATGGTATTGTTTATCACTATCTATTCTGTGTTTATCATCATAGCACAAGATTTTCAATTGTGTCTTGGCCAGTAGATATGTATTACATGTATTACTATTTCTTGTTATGCCTTTCTATGTTTATTAACATTTTTAATGAAAACAATTATTCTCCTGAACATCTACATACATTTTTTGCTGGCTTGCGTCTGCCATCTGTTGGTCAAACTATGTTACTACAACACCAGCATCCCTTCAGCATTATTCAGCCAGAGAGGTTTTCACATTCTGTACTTGGCAGCACAGCACTGCCAATCAGTACCCATAAGAACGGGACAACCTGACCAACTCTACAGCTCACAGACCTGTCAGAAACCACAACCTGTGATGCCTGCAATGGCTTTACAGGTTTACTCTAGAAGACCTAATTATTGTTCACATAAATGTGAACAATATTGCTTCAAATATGGCAGGCATGTTAAATCATACTTTTACAGTGCGCAATATACTTACAGTATGTACATGCATATCTTATCTAATAGTTTTACTGATTTCCATTCAAGTTATGTTTGATTTGGTCCACAATGAAGTTGAATTCAGACAGGGAAGCAAGAGTTAACACACTAACCTGGTGTGCACCAGCAATAATTTATGTGTAAGGCAGAGCAACATAAGTTATTACTACCCGCTACACACAGCAGTAAAGTGTCATACTGTTATACATGTGTTATTCTGGGTTATTACAATGATATACTGATAATGATGAGAAAGGTGTTGGTTGAAAGGTGTTCCCCATATGGGGAGTATGTGTCTGTAGTGTCCCTGCTCTGGGAAACTTATTTAGGCACATGCACCTCCCTGTATGTATAAAGGTAGTCTGCTTACTCTGTGTTCCTTTACACCTCTGTCAGCTTATGTCCCCTTTTTTGTAAGTCGCTTTGGATAAAAGCATCTGCCAAACGCAATGTAATGTAAAGTAATGTAATGTAATGTAATGGTAATGGATAGAGACTCCAGTGAGGGCAGAGGCAGAGGTGTCGGCTGATGGATTTTAATGGCATAAGCGTAGAAATCACATGAGGATGGGGGGAAAAAAAGTTGCACAGACGAGACAAGGTATGGTGTCACGTCATCACTAATTACAGCTTGATTGCGCAGACAGTCTGTGTGTTTATCCGGAGAGGCCCGAGTAAGGGGTGGGGTGGTGTGGCGTGGGGTAGCGTTGGCATGGCGTAGTCTAGCGTTGCTTAGCGCTGCCTTGCTCTGCCCATCAGTCAGCACTCCCCCAGGCTGGGACTCGGCCACCGCTTCAGTCCTCGTCGCTACCAAGTGCTAACGGGTCGAAATCTGGGTCATCTTCGTCCAGGTCCAAGTCATCGATGTCCTGGAAGAGCGACTCGTCCACCTCCACGTTGTTACCAGCTAATGTCATCACAGAGAGGGGGGGGAGAGGAGAGGAGTAGGGTTACACTCTGTAACGACACACTTGCTGACCACCTTCTTACCACAACAACAACAGTAGCAGCAGCAGCAGTGGTAGCAGGAAGCATGTAACACTACACACGTGATCAATTATTAAACGCCTGTCGGGAAAGGTGTGAAAAAGACATTCCGTACCATCTTCCAGAAACTGGATATCTGACGTGTCCAGATTATGGTCTGTTTCAAACAGCTGTTTTCCTGTTGGTAAACAATAAACAATAAGAAAAAATGCTAATAAGGAATTCATTAGACACTA
Source organism: Setipinna tenuifilis (assembly GCA_030347295.1). Taxonomy (NCBI): domain Eukaryota; kingdom Metazoa; phylum Chordata; class Actinopteri; order Clupeiformes; family Engraulidae; genus Setipinna; species Setipinna tenuifilis. The sequence goes on from CM059277.1 coordinate 8,806,298, forward strand.
CAACACCACAGCACATTGGGTTTGGCAGCACGGTTCTCGCATGCTGCTGTATGAAATGTTAACATTACAGCATCAGCATTATAAAATAATATAACCATTTTAAAATATAGTATGCAATTATGTAACATTTTATTCAAGCTATGATATCGATGATTGGCAGTTACATTGACTATTGCCATTATTTTTTAAATTCAGTTGATGCTATATGGTTATGGGGGGCAAAATAGGTTCAGGAGGTTGAGGACTTCATTCCAACTCTTACTGATCTGGTTGTAGAATGCAGTGAATTGAAGAACTGAGGAGGAGCTAGTCTGCAGTGTGTGACAGATCAGTACCCGAGTTACCCGAGTAGGTGTGTGAGATTAGCATGAGTTACTTGTGAGCGGGTGTGAGACAGATTAACATGAGTTACCTGTATAGGTATGTTAACAGATTAGTGTGGGTTGCCTGTGAGAGTCTGAGAGGTTACTATGAGTTACCTGTGAAGGTGTGTGAGAGATTAGTATGAGTTACCTGTAAAGGTGTGTAACAGATTAGTGTAAATTACCTGTAGGACATTATGTGAGTTACCTGCGAGAGATTAGTGTGAGTTACCTGTGAGTTTGTTCTTCCCTGACTGCTCTTCCTCTTTAATTTTCTTTTTCTTAAGCTCGGACATATCTCGCTCAAAGTTTGCCTTCCACGACAGGAAGTTCTCAATTGTGACCACGGTACCCTGGAAGGCCTTCTGTTGAGCAAGCAAACACATATACACACACACACACACACACACACACACACACACACACACACGTCTCAGCAACACCAGCACACACAAGCAGAGACTTGGCCATATCTAACCAGGCCTTAAGGGTTAACAAGCAGCTGTTTCACATCAAAAGCGACACATGAAAAGAAAAAAGCGCTCATGTGCAGACTCCCCTTTTCTTGTAAATAAGGTAATTTACTGGAAGTTTCAACAGCCAACTGCATTAAATGTTAAAGGGCAAAAAAACTCTTCTACTCTACTAAAAACTCTACAGAAAAGTTAAGAAAATGTTGAAAATGCCAAAGGAGTCCAAAGAGTACTGCAATGCTTTCCTAAATTATGTTTAGCTATCACACATAGCATTTGACATCAATCCTATAACATTTCAAAACATTATCCAAGCATGTTATGTCTTGATTTCTGTTCAAACCTTCTCAGCCTCCTCCAGCTCCTTCTCTTTCCTCTGCTTCTCCTCCTCTTGTCTGCTCTTGATCTGGTCAACTATCTCATTGAGTTTCTCCTGCACAGCAGTCACTAACGTAAAGATCATCACCATCCCCAGGTTCTCCTCGGCCTGGAAACAAGGACCACAAACAGAACATGTAAAACAGTGACCAGTAGAGAATGGACTAATATAGTATAGAAGATAACAAGTACAAAATATTTCATAGATATGCTTTCAAGTCCAAAAACACATCCATAACCATATCTTCGAATGGGAAATAAGGTTAAGTTGTGCTTGGTTTTTATTTAATATCAATTACTTCTAGACGTTAGAGGGCCCTGTCTATCCAGATGTAAACGGCACATATGGAATAATCTGTCACAGGCTTTCAGCTAGTGCTTTTTAAAATACTTTCCTGATCTATACTAAACAGAATCATGCTTAGTGCTTAGTGCAAACATAATGCAGTTATGCATACAATTCATTTCAGTCATACATGCAATTCAGTAACCGCAACAAACACCTTACTTTAAAATTTTAACAAAGCATGAAACAGAGCTTAAATGCTCCCATATCCTAAGAGGTCTTTGACAGACAGACTGACCTGCTGCTGCAGTAACCGGAGGACATCCTGTGCGTCAGAATCCTCCAGGTTCTCCTGCGAGTGGATCTCCCAGAGAGGGGGTTCATCTGGGTACTTCTCCACATATGTGAACTTTAACGTCACTTCCACCGCTGGCCAAGCACAAGGAACAGTGAAAAAAAAACAATATTTATTTAATCACCACCACTAAAATAATATTTCAGCTAAAATATATAAATATATATGAAAAACACTCAAAAGGGACATTCAGATGTTTGTTCATGTGTGAGCATGTACTATAAGTGAGGTCATATTTTTTGAAGAGAATAAAACAATTCGTTGGTTAATTCACAGTTCAAATCTCCAATGTGCAAGGCTGTGGGGTTACAGCGTGAGAATAAAAGAGGCAAAATATTCTTCAGGTATGACAGCAACCAGGAGTAATGGCATTCCAGTTAGAGATGTGCAAACAAACCTATACTTATATAGCAAACAAAAGTAGTATATAACTGACAATATTATCGGTACTTACTTTCGTCATTTTCTCCTGCCTCTGAGGTCACTGTGATGGTGAAGCTTACTGGATCGTCTGACAGTACTGCAGAGATTTAGAGAACCTGGGGTCAGAACACAGCAGCGTACCAGAACGCATAGCCCATGCCAATGTGTGCATGACAAAGTATTTCCGTTGTCCTCTTTATTACACTGCGCTTAGAACAAACATATGGGGAGAGCCGCACCATTACACAAAAAGTCGAACAGTAGCTCTCATTTAGCCGAACACTGTTAGCTGCTTGCCTGGAAAACTGACAAGAAGGGTCTTTGGGGTTAATAAACTAATGTGGTGGCAACACAATGTAGAAGTACGCATATGTTATTACACTGTGGTTCATTCCAAGAGTCTATTTTTATTATAACTGGTGCTAAAAGCACCAGTGGAACCCAGCTAGGTAGCTCTGCATACAGGCACTGACTCTAGCACTTCGAATAAGTTAGCTGGCTAGTGCTAGCTAGCTCATGAGGCGATTCACTTCTTTCTCTGATATTTTGTTCACCTGTAAAAGAGTCCGGATATATGGACTCTATTGCCTCCAACTCGTTCCTCTGCTCCTCGCCGTAGTCTGTCATTTTCTTTTGCTCCTGTCCATCTATCACTGACTGACCACGTTACAATCCACCGAGCAATGAGACTTCCCCACAGAGGCCTTATGCGATCGATTCGATCAGAAATGGTTTACAATTCCTGTAGCATTGCTGCTCTACAGACCTTTTAGGGATAATTGTTGTTTTCGGCAATAAAACACAAATTGAAATCTTTAGTGTAAATCCTCTCATCTATATGTATATCACGCTGTCTGCTTATTTAAACCAAACGAAGTTTAAGACAACAAGTAGCTAACTACATCTGTATCTGAAGTTGATTATTACGCCTGAATATTGCCACGTGACCCACTATTTCCGAGCTTTTTAAAGTGACAGACACACGTTGAGGGAAAAGTAAACACACAGTTGATACATGCATAATATCATAACAGATTTCCTAAAACAGGCAATAGTGCCTTTGGCATTACCGTATTGTACTCAAATTATGTTGTCTTTTTAATGCTGCGACGAGTGATGTTAATCTGACCCTCAGTAAGGTCTGATTCTGGCTCTTGGGTGCCTCTTGTGTGTGATGCTTGTTGATCCATAATACTGTGCATGTGATAAGTTATTAGTTATAATGCAATTGCGAAATGTTGTGCTCAGTGCTCCAATTTAAATATACCCTACTGCTTAGATGGCTCAGGACAGGTAGACACCAGTCTGCCACCATAAAACAGAAAGTGGAAGTTTCTACCCGTAGGCCGTCTTTAGATTTGGATCATTTGTGTGAGTGAGTGTAAGAGAGTGTGGGTTCACGAATGTGTGGGTTCACGAGTGAGTGAGAGAGGGAGAGAGAGAGAGAGACAGACCGACAGACAGACAGACACAGAGAGAGAGTGTGTGTGTGTGCATGAGGACCAGTGTGAGTTAGTGCATGACTGTGTGTTGGTGCCACTGTTCTCACCACAAAATAAGGGACAAAAGGTCATGTAGTGGTGGCACGATTTTTTGTTTGGTCTGTGACGTGTGGCGCCATCATAGGCTGGGAATGATATTGTGTTAAAGCTTAGTATTGTGTAAAAAAATGTATATATTTCAACAAGATGACAACCTTGAGATTCATCAGTAAGTTGTTTGTCTCCACGCCATTATAACAGTGGAGGTTTGGCCTCTTCCACTTGCACTGAGTTCACACTCTTTTCCTGTACTGATGTAATGCTTTTGTGCACAAGTAGATGGGGGTTACACCAACATAAATATCCTCTCTTGGCTCCAAGAGATAAGTGTTAGCACAAGGGGAGCCTGGTCAAGTCAAGTCAAGTTTATTTGTATAGCACATTTCATACATAAAGCCAGTTCACAGAACAGTATAAAAGCATAAAATATAGAATAAGTGTGAAATATGTATAAGGTAAATAAAATACATATTAAATAAAAGCAAGGAACAATATGTAAAAGTATAAAAGATAAAATAGGTAAAATAATAAATGAATGAAAGGTAAATGACTAGCATCCGAGAACAGTTTGGTCTTAAGTCTAGATTTAAAACTTCCAACAATAGGAGTATTTTTGTTGTCTTCTGAAAGTTGGTTCTAAAGCTGAACTGCATAGCACCTAAAGGTGCTTCACCACATTTTGTTGTGACAGCAGGTTTAACCAACAAGTGTTTCTGCTGTGATCTTAAAAACATAGTTGGTGCATATAGCAGAAACATATCCAAGTAGTTGGGTCCCAACCCATTTAATGTTTTAAATACAAGAAGTAATGCCTTAAAGTCAATTCTATAACTTACTGGCCCCTGTTGCTGCATTTTGGATCAGTTGAAACTGTTTGAAGGTATTTTAAGGAAGGCCTGTGAAAAGGCCATTGCAGTAATAAACCCTAATGCAAATAAAGGCATGTACAAGTTTTTCTAGATCTTGTTTTAACATATGACCTCTAAGTTTGTTTTAGGTGATAAAATGCGGATTTAGTGGTCAGTGAGATATATACCACAATAATCTGATGCAAAAGTGCAGACTCCACAAACATTTTTCCAGCCTGCTGTCCTGGTCTTCAAGTATGCATGTGGTTTATACATGTCAAGATTGCCAAGGAGGAACCGTTATCTATTGTTGCTTGTCACTACATTTGAAGTTCTCTATTTTAATTACTGTTTGTACAACTACCTCAGTTTCCTTCTGATTGTTTGCAAATGTGTTATCACTGCAGGTAAATGACATGCAGGCCTGCTTTCGGCTTTATTTAAAGACCATCAATCTCCTGTGGTTGACATAAAACTGAACCTCAACATGGTCCATATTGTTTTGTAAGTTTGTCTATTAACAGAAAGCAGATGGACAGGGCAGAAGTGTAGTATGGCCTCACTTCTTTTATCCTTCATTCTTGTAAAGGATTTGTGAAGCATTTTGGTTCCTATCAAAAATGCTGCAAATCAATCATTTCTAAAAAGGTTGATATTGGTAGGTGCTATGCACAGTTTAAAGAGAGAGAGAGAGACATGAGAGAAAGAGAGAGACGGAAGACAGAGAGAAAGAGAGAGAGGTGTGTGTGTGTGTGTGAGAGAGAGAGAGAGAAAGAGAGAGAGAGAGAGAGAGAGAGAGAGAGGTGGGGGAAGGGCAAGTGAGTGTGTGTTAGTATGTGTTTGTGTGGACACCACATAAATACGCAGATAGTGTCAGACAAACCCAAAGGAGCTATTTAATGTAAACAAGCACACCTAAATACAGATCAGCTAAGATGCCATAAACACACACACACACACACACACATACACACACACACACACACACCGGCTAAGGTGCCTTGTTAGAATGGAATGAGGGGTGACTCAGATACGTTAGGCAGACAAAACCACTGGCAGCCCATATTCAGGGCAAGTCTGGACAGGACACTCCTTATGTTAATCTTTTTTTTTTTTACATCACAGAAGCATTCTCACCCTGGTGTCAAAATGTGCTTTATTTTACTGGCACACTCAACAGGCCAATATAAAACCCACAGCCAATTACATATATTTTGTGCAACATTTTTTGTGTTTCAGTGCGTTATTGAAGACGTAACAAACAACACAATTAAAAAACACTTTAGGATGAGTAGATGCACTGCATTAAAGGTAATAACATTAAAAGGTGCCTCTATGTCAATAAACATAGAGGCAAACAATGTAGATTATTTACAATTATAAAGCATATTGCAATGTTAAGGCATTAATGTAATAGAATCAATGTAGTGTGCTATTAGTAAACAGAGGTTATGATGTTCTGTATGAACACGTGTGCATGCACATGCCGCACACACACACACACACACATACACGGTACATGTAAACAATACCAAACATTACAGTGTGTTAGTTATTTCTTACTTGTAATGTTACTGTATGTTCATGCTTATTAAAAGTTATTGCATGTACCTAAGAATATTCTGTGAACTGTGTGTTTGGTATTTTACTATTTGGTTTAGTTAGCTGTAATTAAATATAGGCCTAGTAGTGACAGGCAGTGGCCATTTTAGTGGTTTCTCCTAAAAAAAAATCAATATCAATCTTTAACATAGCTTCATTATGCAGCTTGAGAGATTTGACAATGCTTGCATGAACAAAATGAAAGCTGCTTTTGCAGAAGGGAAATAGTCAATAAAGGGGCCTCTGCTATACTGAACCATCTATACTACTGACAGTTTCAAAAAAGACCCTCAACTTCCCCAAGCAACGAAACAGTGGCTGAATGGCTGAATGAATACTTGTTTGGTGACATAAGAAGTAAACAATTGAAGTTGAGTTGATTGTTGTTTTAAAGAGCAAGGCGCAATACAGAATGGCACTATCTTATTCTGTCTGTTTTTTTTCAACACCTAATGCTGTGTTGCTGCTGAGGTCTTTGGGCCTCAACAATGCATAAATGGCCGACCCTGCTGTCTTTGCGGTAGCAGAGTCCTACTGAGTGGTTTTTAAGTGGTCTGTGCTCTTTGCATAGAGGAAGTGAAGCACATTGTTCCCTGAGGACCACAATCATGTGATTTCCAGGCATCCCTCCACTGCTTCTCCATACACCATATTCTGATCGTCAAGCAATACAAAAGGAATGTTACTCAATAAAATACAAAAAATTCTATTGACTTAAGTCGTTCAAAACCTATGAGTAAACCCATTGAAATCAAAGCTTAATTTGGTTTTCACCTTGATGTAAGGGAATGTTTTGCCACTTTCAATGTAAACATGCAGGGCCTCTCCTCTCTATGTCATCTCATAGCCACCTTCCACATCCAGCACGGGTCTCTTTTCTGGGGTGTAGTCCCGATCGTTGCGGTCCACATAACGCTGCAAGGTGCTATAGAACTGTTCGCTGCGTGTGAACGTGTACAGGGCCGAGACCTCCTCCCAGGCCCTGTGGTTGGGAAAGGGAAAGGCCTCGGGCGTGTTGTTTTCGAAGAAGCTCTTCAGGTTGCGGTCGGCCAGCTTGGTGGCGTATTCCGAGGCGTACGTGTCGAACTTCTCCCGCTCCTTCTCCATGTAGCGCTTCCAGAAGGTCAGCTGCAGGTAGCTCACCTGAGAGCGACAGTTCTTGTAGCACGTGCCAATCAAGCCCACCACGGCTGAGATTATGATGATGGCCCAACCCAGGATCTGCAAAAAATACACAACACACAGGTCCACCATTAAAATATAAACAACCAGAATGAGAGTAAATATTTGGTATGTTAGTGAGTCAAATTTGTTTGACACGCAGCCATTTTGAAATCATATATTTGAACACATTTATTCATGGTTCAGTGTGTAGATAACATTTGTTACACACAGAGGCTGAATAGAGATAAGATGTGTTTTGGGTCATTGAAGCATGTTAGGATGCTTTCAGATATGGTTTCCTTTAATTGAACAGAACTCAGTCCCCTAAAAGTGGACTAACAAGTGGACCAACTGAAAACAAGCTCAGTTCTGTGTGTGTTCACATTGTGAAAGAGGACTGAGTTCTCTTTCTGGTCCACTTAAACTCTGATGGAGCCTCAGTCCTCTTTCTGTTCACACTGTAGCTTCTCTAGAGCTCTGAGACCATCACTCCTTGGCATTCTAGGTAGTTTTTCTGCTGCTTTTCGAATGCAGACACGTGACCTGTTTATGGGAAGGTTAGAAGGACATAAAACTTTGCACAAAAGGTGCAGTGGCACCAGAGCACTATGTGTACACACTGCACAGGTTAGGCAAACACTAGCGCAGACTTTCTGGTGAACCATACTGATACCACCTCCCGAGATGGTCTCGGCTTGGTTCATTTTAAAGGGGTCTGAGTGCATTTAGAATGTTCACATATAGGCCTATAATGCTCAGTCAGCGTTTGCTTTAAATGCTGAAAGGGACCAAGTGTGAAAATAATTGTCTGAGGTTTGCTTCAAAACATGTTGGTATAAGCAAGTGCGATAAATATTTCAATAAAAGGGTTTTTTTTAAAGACACAAACAGTAAGCAGGGAGCAAACACAGTGTTGTGCATCTATCATGCATTCACATGCAATGGCATTACTCTCTGAAGAGTCACAGAATTTATGTTTCTTCTATAAGAACGACTACACACTGGATCTATCAAAAACATGTTACATTTTATGTTGTTATGTTATGTTGTTATGCAGCTGTTTTCATCTATGCATTTTCCAAAGGTATTATTTAGATGTGGTTTAGATGCATGTTCCTTTATCCAATATGACAACTTCCTGGTTCTAGGATTTAAATCTACCAATCACAGATTTGCATATATGTTGTGGCTGCAGCAACGGCAGCCCCACCCCAAAAACACCTCTCTGTCTCTCCCACCTGTGACTGAGCTCGAAACATAAAGAAACAGCTCCCAGCCCCACCCCAACACCCCTCTGTCTCCCTCACCTGTGACTGCGCTCGAAACATGAGCAGCAGCTCCATGTTCTCATTGGTCGGCAGCTTGGACCTGCCGCAGGGCACCCTGGCCAGCTCGTCGCGGCACAGCTTGGTCTTGTTCTTGCAGAGCAGCGGCACCACCAGATTATCGTCCAGGCCGCTGACGGCGCACTCGTAGAAGGTGCCGTTGAGCAGCGCCACACACAGCCACATGATGGGCGCCACGCACGCCCCTCCCAGCACCTTCAGCAGCATGGCACAGCAGCCCGTGCAGTTGCCCCGTGGGCACAGCTTCATGGGGTTCAGGCAGCACCCCGTGTACAGCCTCCACAGCCGGCTGCTGACGAACAGGCCGATGGAGAACAGCACGATGGCCGGCCCCAGCAGGAAGGTGATGCCGTAGGCGAAGTTCTGGTCGTGGTTGCACGGGCATTGGAAGGACACCATGGAGAAGATCCTCTCGCCGCCGATGGTGAGGATGGCCATGAAGCCATAGCCGATGGTGGCTTTCTGGTCGGTCAGGAAGCGCAGGACGGTCTTGAAGGAATCCATTGTTTCCCCTGAGCTCTTTGGCACTTTCCACATAGAAATATTCGGTTGTGTGGAAGCTCACAAAAGAAAAAGAAATGGGTGCAAAGAGCAAAGAAAGGAACTTTTCAGTCCCCCCCCGAAGCCTGCAGATGAAGACTGCAGGAGCTCCTCTTCTTGTTCCCAACTTCCACACAGAGAGAGACTAACTAAAACACAGCGGCTGTCGTGTCAGCTTCTGCCCCTCCCATTGTTTTTCCCCAGCTGAAACATGCCAGCTGTTTTTCGCTTCCTCTTTGCAAATCACACCCTCCAACCTTTGTCCCTCGCTCGTCTTTTCCCTCGTCTTTGCCAGTATTCCTCTGTGTGTAGCCTCCCTTTCCAAACCCCTCCCTGATTTGATTTTCCCTTTTTTTCCCCTCTTCTCTCCTTCAGTTTTTCTCTCATTCCTCTCTACCTCCCTCCCTCTCTCTCTTACTCCTCTCCCTCCCTCTCTCTGTTACTCCTCCCTCCCTCCCTCCCTCTCTCTCCTTCTCTCTCTCTCTCTCTCTCTTCCTTGCTCTAAAATGACACTGGGGATAGGGAGTACCCTTTAGCAAACCCATCACACTCAGGAGACTTCACACAGGGATTTCCGTCTTCAAAATCCATACAGCACTGTCGCCTACTGCCCAAGCAGATACTTAATCTCTTACACACACACACACACACACAAACAAACTCCAGACACACACAGCAGTGAAGGCGTGAGTGGGAGGGGTGGAGGGGAGGGGGGGGTGTGCCAGAGCCTGCTCATCTGGTTTGGACGTGGCATGTCAAAGCTAATTGCAAGCACTGCGCATGAGTGTGTTGTGTGCCCAGGAGCAACAACCGGTCTTTTGTGCTTGTTTTGACGCCGGGCTCACATGTGCGTTGTGCAACATGACCTTAAGTCATCAGGAAGGTTTGCGACTTTATTCAGGAAATTGTATTTAAGCTTTGGTTTTCTATTTGGTATTCGAAGATAAGGTACTAATAATCTCTCTCTGCCTAGTCCTCTGTGTGTGTGTGTGTCACTGTTTCTTGTTTGTCCTCTTACAGAGAGAAATGTGTTTGGGTATTTGTTTGTCACATTTTTGGTAACACTTTATATGAAGGTGTCTACATGGATGACATGAGCCCTTTCTAAACACAACATAAAACATATCATAAACATTAATGACACTTCATTCATGTTTATGACTGTTGTCATTAGGTGTCATTTGGTTTTTGCAATGTCTGCATCTAAAAAAATATGAACTTAACATTACAAACCAAATGACACTTAATGCCAGCACTCATAAACATGAATGAAGTATATTAATGTTCATGATACAGTGTCATGTCATGTTTATAACATGTTAATGCCACTCTTATGTAGACACCTAATATTGTAACCCATTTTTTTCATCCAAATGCTCTCTTTATCTCTTATCTCATACATAGTCAGGTGTTATATTGCAACAGTCATGTCATGTTATTTCTCACACGCTCCACATAAGTAACCACATAAAATGTTCTAGCCAAAGCTGATCTCTCAGATAAGCAGGGGTGGAGGTGGGATGTTTGGTGTGTGTGTGTGTGTGTGTGTCTGTGTCTGTGTGTCTGTGTGTGTCTGTGTCTGTGTGTGTGACCGTGCGCGCATGCATGGGTGGGGAGTCCATCAGACAAAACAGAGATTGACGGCTGCAACTCCAATATTTCACAAGAACTTCTTTCAGGCCATTGTTTTACATTTGCCTCATCTTAAGCAATCCTGTGTATAACTGTCGAAGCATACGGCACACGGAAGGGGGAAGTGATCCATAACACCACATCTTCCTTTTTACGTTTGTGGAAAAACACCTCTGAGCTTGACACTTAATTTTGACACTGATGTCATATTAGCAGATCATGATTTGATGATGGTTAGATATTTCTTCTCATGAATGTATCTGGAGACCTGTTTGTAGTGAAATGGGTGATGTGAGTACACAGGGGCTCAGGGGGTAAGGGGTGAGTGGGGGCAGTGTTGAGGGGTAGGTCAGGACAATACTGCACAACAATCAATGCTGCTTATTTAAACTTTTTTACATTTTTATTGCATTTTATATGGTATATTGCTTTATTATAGGTCGTGTATGTATGCATTTATATATGTATGTAGAATGTATGTATGTATGTATGTATGTATGTATGTATGTATGTATGTATGTATGTATGTATGTATGTATGCATGTATCTATGTATCTATCTAAACTTAGTGCACTGATTGGATTTATAGCTCCAATGAAACACTCTCTATCTTGGCACAGTCTAATGCAGAAATCTTTGTCTGGCTGAGCTGCATTTTTTGTGATTTACAGGTTGCAGTTCTCCCCCTCACGCCTTTGTTCACCTTACCACACAGGATGTTACACAGAAATGAAAACGAGAAGGCTGCACTGGCAGAGCAAATCGAAGACAGCATGAGTCACCCAAAACAGCATTAAACTAATACTCTGTCTGCTTACGTAGTGAATCCACTGCTATGGTGTTTGCAGCTATTATCATTCACATCCTAAATGGGCAATGCTTCAGTATACATCCCCTTGTTTAAGTGCATTTGCTGTACCCATGTATGGATATATAGATCAGATTCACTGCGTAGCATGTAGAACAATGACAGTGCTGTAAAAGTATTTCCTGTTACAGTTTTTTCTGATCGCTTAAGCACATTTTTTGCACCTATTGGCTGTTTTTGCAAAACTCTACACACAAATAACAAAACCTTTCACCAAATTAGCAAAACATTGTAGATACCTTGCAAAAGCTAACACATCTTGCTTAACTCTGCAAACCTTTGTAAAAATGGTGTTTTTGTACCAAACAGTTAACACAAACCATCATATTAATTAGCACACAATGCGGCAACTACACACTAATGGTATCAATGAAAAACACATCTGGCTTTTGGTTTCTCTGTGCACAAGTTATTTTCAGTTTGAAGTCATACACAGGTATCCAACTCAACACACAGGGATTCAAAGTTCAAGTATGAATGTTCATTTACACACATCAATACAAACATTTTTTTCCAGCTGAACACACAAGAAAACATACAGTAATTTTACTCAGAGAAAAAAAAAAAAAAAAAAAACAAGAAGTCTACATCTTGTCGTCTCTCTGGGTCCAACTACAACATTTTGTCAACATCAACTGTAATGTTTTCTAGTCAAAGGAACTGACAAGAAAATATCTCTGGAGTGCAGTATCAAGGCCTGACATGAGGCCTAGTCAATGTCTATGATGGCGTGCCATCACTAGAGTTGTGTGTATGTTTTGACTACCATACAAACAAACCTGTCTCTGTGGTGTTGTGGTCAAAGTGCATGTTTGATATCCTGGAGGCCTGGGTTCAAATCCAGGTGGGGAGACTTTTTCCCCTTTACTACAATATCCCTGTATGCCTCCTCCATTGCCTGTAGAAGGCCCATGCATTGATCTGGATGATGGTCATATACCTTCTAGCGCAAGGCAGACAAGGAGAACAACACTATTTTGACTTATAGCTGCACACATAGTTATGCTACCATGTTGTCCGACATTTTTTATGGCACGGTGTCCAATACAGTAATGTTCCTCGTTATAGTGAGGCTGAAACCTGCCTCATCCACAAGAATCAGCTCATGACCTATGGCATCTGCCTTTAGCTCCATCACTCTCTGGAAAAGACAAAACAAATGCAGCACAGCAGGCCCATGCACAGCCCTAGAGTATGCACGTTCGAATTCAGTACCAATGCTACTGTGGTCTAGTGGTTAGGGACTTAGTCTTTGGATTGGAGGGTTGCAGGTTCAAATCCCACCCTACCCATGGTTGAAATGCCCTTGAGCAAGGCATCTAACCCCACACTGCTCCAGGGACTGTAACTGAAACCCTGTTGATACCTGTTGCTCCTGAAAAGAGCGTGAGCTAAGTGTAATGTAATGCTACTATAGCCTTATACCTTATGATGCTTGCTACACTGTAGCAGATCAGGTTAGGCTGAACCCATTGGCCAGCTTCCCTCAGGGTCATTCCACTGTCCACTAAAGTAGCTCTGATGTCATCAAAAATTATATTTCTTACTCTTCTTCCTTCCCTTTCCTCTTCCCTACCTCGTCCTCCTCTTACTTTGTCACCTCCTCATCCTCTTCCTCTAACCACCTCCTTGTCCTCGTCGTCCTCTCCCTCTTGCTTTTTCACCTCCACATCCTCATGCTCCTCTCTAACTCTCACTCTTCTTTATTCCATTGTACTTCACCTCAAAAGCTTACCTGTGGCTTACTGTATTGCTAGTGTTCAGGCTGATTGCAAAGTGAATTATTTATATAAAAGAGTTTTCACACGTGGCAGTGTGGCCAGAAAGTGGCAAAATAGTTTAAATAATAGCCATGATTGCGTATAGTTTTGCTAAGAGTGTGTTGATTATTTGCAAGTTGTGTGTAAAGCAGTGAGTTGTGTTTACAGTTTTGCAAAAAGAGTGCTGTGTAGTGGAAGTGTGTGTTACAAAATTACAAACAGAGTGCAAAGCAGAGTTTGTGCTATTAGTTTTGCGAACTCAGTGAGGGGTTTTGCTATAAGAATTAGTAGTTTTAGAAATTGTGCTACAACAATCACTATAAGTGTTAAAGCATTCAGAAAAAACTGTAAAACCCTTGCGGTTTTTGTTAACTCTGTCACTTATTAACATAAGCTGACATGCTGAATGATATACTTCTGCTTCTAAGTTGAATACAATTACAAAATGGTAAAGAAAATGGTAAAGGAAACGACTCATATATTAAAATGAATAATTTATTATAATTAGTAAGCAATGATCACACACACACACACACACACACGCTAAAGAGTATAAGTGAGCACACACATACACACATCCTGAGCAGTGGGCATCCGTGTCAGCTGTGGAGCCTAGCATTCAGTCAAGGGTTAGGTGCTTCACTTAAGGGGCACTTTAGCCTTTAATGCCATTGTACTATATGCTGAGGGAGCATTTTTACAGCACAAAAAAACTAATGTGTCACTTAGTTAAAAAACGTTAAATCATTATTAACATCTTCAAACATTCATCAAAAAATATACTTTAAATCATTATTAACATTGCCAAAAATTTGTTGAAAAAATAATATAGACACTGACACTTATGCACTTGGGAATTCCGGAACAGCATTTACAACCAAATGCTCCCGAATCCGATCCTGAGTCTTACAGCATCATGGTGCCCTCATCCACAAAAGCCAAAGCTGCTGGGTTGGAGATGTCCTCATCGCCTGACCTGACTGATAGGATTTTCATAGGGTTTTGGGGGTTCTTGCATGTCTCCACATACTTGTGCACCGTGCTGTAGTACTTATCCATAGTCCTGAACTTGTAGAAGCTGGAGACCTTTTCCCAGGCGTACCTTGGAGGGGTCGCTTGAGGCGCCGGCGGGGTCATCTCGAAGAAACTCTTGATGTTCCTCTCCGCGAGCTTCTTGGCGTGCAAGGATGCATAGTGGTCGAAGAAGTTGTTCTCCTCCTTGGCATATTCCCTCCAGAACTTAATCTGCAGGTAGCTCACGGGGGACCTGCACCTGGCCAGACAGGTGAGGAGCAGAGAGGAGAGCATGATGGAGGCGATCAGCAGCCAACCCAGCACCTATACAGGGCAGGGGGACAGCACAGGTTAACATTCAGCCATTACAAACACTCCTGTTCTCAGGCAGCTGTGGCCTGATGGTTAAGGAGTTGATCTTGGGCTCGTTTTCATTTCTGTGTAACATCCTGTGTGGTCAGGTGAACAAAGGCGTGAGGGGGAGAACTGCAACCTGTAAATCACAAAAAATGCAGCTCAGCCAGGCAAAGATTTCTGCATTAGACTGTGCCAAGATAGAGAGTGTTTCATTGGAGCTATAAATCCAATCAGTGCAGGTTCAATTCCCATACTGGTAGGAGAACATGTGGGTGGGGTAGTGAAAAACTGATAATAATAGTAATCATAACAATAATGAGCGCTCTCATGCATCTGTGGCTAAAGTGCCCTTGGCCCCATGTTGCCCCAAGGGGACTTTCCCTGTGCCTACTTCACTCTAAATTACTCTGGATAAGAGACAACAATGAAAGTCTTTTGAGTCTAGGTCTAGGCTTAATCCATATGGCTAAATCAATATACTGAAATTAGTGAATGTTTAATTTCATGGTGCTGCATCTGATAACTGATGAGCTATTTAAATGTCTCCGCCACAGTATAGCTCTGCCCATGATATCTAGCATGCTGGTAAGACTGCCTCTCATTGTAATGTTATCTGAAAGATGTAATGTTTGTAATGTTATTTAGTTTTTGGCAGTTTTAGGATATTACAGTATTACACCTACTAGAGGGAAGTTACCTCAGCATTTCTGATCTTGTGTCATTTGTCATTCAAGTCAGAACTCAGAAGTGTCATGTATGTAGACACGTGGCTGTTTTTTTTAAAGAAATGTGATAACTTCCTCAACTCAGTGTAATAATTATCCTTAATCTGAGCTTCCCGAACACACTCATACTGATATACAGGCCACAAGATTTAAATAACAGAGACAACCAACCGTTACACTATATGATATGGTCATAAAACCAGCAGTAGGGATGGTGATTATGACAATGATGATGGTAGTAATGATAATCATACGGTTGATGATCACTATGATTATGATGACCATGATTGGATATTTACCTCTTGCTATGCATGAATCATAAACACGTAGGCTATATTGGTCATAATAACTAAAAAGTACACAGTCCTGTATAATTCGCATTGTGTAGCTGAATAAATACATGATCACAGGTGGACTTCTGTGGCAGAGTTTGGCTTGGACCCACTGATATAATAACGGTATTCTTTAGAGATCCGTGCTTACACCTTATCAGTTACACAGTAGCCTACAAACCCTATGCTCTGCAAATGCGACCTTCACACTTTCTGACAAGCAATATAGACTTAAGTGAATTACTGGCCTATAACGTTATCATCATCATCATGATCACCTAATTGGCAACACAGTAAGGCATTGACCTACCTGAGACTGTGCCCGTATAGTTGTAAGGATAGCCTCCCTTTCCACCGGTGGAATCGATGTTTTATCACAGGGCAACTTGTGAAGCTCGACCTTGCAGGTGGCTGACCTTTCATGACACAGGTGTCTCGCCGTGACGTTAAAACCGGTAACCATACATTCAAAATAAACGCCGTTAAGAAGAGCTATTGCTATCCAAGAGACAGGTGCAATCATAGCGGTCGATGTGATTTGAAGAAAAACGGCTAGGCAGCCACAGATGTATTTGAAACGAAAAAGTTTTGACCTCCTCAGACACAGGCCAGTGAAAAGTTTCCACGTCTTATTGCTCAACATGTAGCCGAGTATGAGCAGAGCCGCGGCAGGCACAAGGAGAGACACAGTCCCGTAGAGGAAGCTCCACTCGCTGCAAGGACACCTGAAGGCAAATGTCGAAAAAACATGCTCCGCACCTCCTGTCAGTAACGGAATCAGCCCGAATCCGAGGCTGGTTTGCCGTTTTTGGACAATGGTCATGACAGCCTTGAACTTATCCATCGCGACGCGCTCCTTTTTACTCTTTTAACCACAAAAAAATTGAACCTTCGGGGAAGACAAACCCTTTCTCAAATGTCCTACAGTTGACACTGACAGAAGTCCATTCTGTCAAGGAGAACACTTTCAGTTCCCTTATCTACGCCCCATCCCTAAACCATCTGGCCTGCCTCTATTCAGTGTCATTAATAGTATTCTTACGCATCATTTCTAGAGACAGGGGGAAACTTTGCAGCCTGAGTAGAGTTAGGCTACTGATTCCACAGGTAACGTTTCTTTAGACCAGGTTATTCTCTTTTGACTGGAGCGCCTCCGCGTGGTTTCAAATATCAAGACCTGTCTCATCAATGAGCGCTGCGCTCCACACACACACACACACACACACACACACACACACACACACACACACACACACACACACTCAGGACTTGGCCCGGAGAGCATAGGGTTGGGTGGGAACATCATTATCTATTCCAAACACATTTAGTAGCATTATCTATTCCGAAAACATTCGTCCATTGATGATCTAGCCTCTTACAAATTTAATTCATAAGACGATGAGCTCGATGATTTATTTAGCACATCACTGTACAAAAAGTCCTTACCACAAAACACAAAAGAGAGAGAGAGAGACATTGTTCTCCATTGGTCTCAACATGACACCTATTCATATCATCTGTGAGGGTGTCCAGTTACTATCTTCAGCCAAGTTTCAGGTCAAGCCTGAACTATGTGAAGTAGTTTGGCTCTGGGTGTCGCTGTATCCCACATGACCAAAATGCATGTGACCATTTTGGATAGGCGGGGCTACGGTGTAACAATTTAGCTAATACACTCGCTGTGTGAGTGTGTAGGGTCTGCAAAGCGCGCTGGACCCAACTGTATCATCGGCAAGGTGTTTTGCTGCTGCCGCAACCCTCCTTCTCCCAGTTTTGACACTGAATGACATGCGCTCACGGGCAGGTCTGTGGCGACATGATCAAATGATCTGAGAAGGAAGAATTAAAGCTTCTGGAAGGTAAGTAGGCTTTAGACAGCAATGTGATATTTGTCATCACATTTGGGCTGATTGTTAGTAGTGTTGATTACAGTAGACCGTCTGTTTGTCCTGTCCTGTCACATGGAGTAGAAGTCTCTTTCAATCAGCTCGTTGTCACGGTTTGCTCAACGGGAACAATTACGAAACGAAGGTTTTCTCTGTAAATATAACATCTTTTAGATAGACAGTTGCTAGGAAACCTTACTCGGAGACCCGCCGACCTTGGCCAGATGTGGTTTTTTTTCTGTTAGCAGGCACCAGCGGTTGACAGCTGGGATTTAAAAGTGGCGATGGTGGGAGGATAGGGCGCTGTGAGAACACAGCTTCAGTCTCCATCGTAGACCAGGCCAATATATTTCCCATCGATTTATCTCTGCTAGAATGCAAATAATATTCAGAGCGGATATTGACACTGCTGGCAAAGGACTCATTCATGCGTATCCCCTCATCCTGGGCAAATGTTTGAATGTAGGCTACTGCTATGCAGCAACACTGCACAAGCCCGTATTGATAAACAAGTTGACACTTGGTCATATGCAACAGTGCCTGAGCAGCAAGTCCTTCGCTAAAAAACAAATACACGTAGGTTGACTGTTTAGTTTTTATTTATAAATCATGTCTGAAAATGTAGATAAACCAGTGGTAAATGGAGAAGTCATTGAAATAGTTGAAGTTATCGTCTAATGAAAATGTTCTAAGAATCTCTCTGTCTCTCTCTCCCTCTCTCTCTCTCTCCTTGTCTCTTTGTCTCTCTATCTTTGTCTCTCTGTCTCTGTCTCTCTCTGTCTCTGTCTCTGTCTCTGTCTGTCTCTCTCTCTCTCTCTGTAGCTCGTTGCCTGTCCTGTCTCTCTTGACTCCGGCTCGTGCGAGTCTGTCAGAAGTCCTGTGTGGGTGATTCAGTCATCATTGGCCTGGTAACCCCTGGAGATGACCGGGAGATGGGAGGACATTAGGCGCGGATGAGCCCCGGACTGCCTGTCTGCTTTCTGGCTGCTGTGCCTGTGCTCCCTGCGCCTTAGCTGGGTGGCATGTGGGTGTGCCAGGGTGCTGTCACAGGCTACCTCCGATCAGGATGACTTACGCGCCTGCCCAGTCAGCATCAGGATGCACCCTCGCCTGCCTCTGGGTGAGTGGGCTGCTTTGGGTCGGGCCGATCCGCAATTAACTGGCGCTGGGCCATACTGCAGAAAGGGACAACATCGCATAGTCAGAGGCGCCACTAGAACATTTTGGATCCTATTAAGGAATACAGTTTTGGGCTCCCCCTCCCCCCACCCCTAATATTAATGGGGTCCACTCAGACGGCCCCCTGTCAAAGCTGGGTCCTCAGACTCGCTTCAGTTCAGAGCCTGATCTGCTGCCCTTGTCTCTGCAAGGAGTCTGTGCAAAAAATCAGTGCCTGATATATGCATTAACATACCCCTGCAACTAGCCAGCACTAGGAACACAGGAAGCCCCCTCCCCTCCTTTTTCTGCTAAGTAAAGAAAAAAAGGGGAAGAACAAGGTTGAAAGAGCCCCTGATGCTCAAGGTCAGTGGTTGTCAAACTGGGGTACACGTAGCCAAGGGGGTACAGAATACATTTGTGAAGGGGTTCTTAGCTCTCAGCAGCATAAGGTTGTCATTCAGGTACAGGCATCAATGGAAAAATATCTTACATTTAAATTACCCTAATTACAGTGCAACAGACTGCACGATACGTACCACCACATAATATTTGTTCATACTTTGTTTATGAAGCAATAATTGTGCAAAAATAAGAATTGTTATAGCAAGCTGTCTGTAGTGCAGGGGGAACTCAGTACAACACAGAGTGTCTTAGGAGATACACGGTAGTTAGAAGTTTGGGAAGCGCTATTCTAGGTTGTTTAAAATCTTATCCAGGCTCGGGTGTGTAAAGCTCACAGAGACACATTCATATCTTGTAGTGCTATGAAAATCAAATCAAACTGAAGTTAATTGAATTTTGTACTTAGATAAAGGCTAGATCTCATCGTCTGCTTCGTGGACTGTGTCCATGCCAACCAATTGTCACCCTCTCTCTAGGCTGCTGGACCAGCTGAGTGAAGCTACTGCAGAAAGTGTCACCCAGCCAGTGACCTCACTTCCTCCTTCACACCACCCACCCCTAACAGGAGGATGCCCTCTGAGCCTCCTCTCAGGTATGTGACTGTGTCTGATTTCACTGTGGTAGCCCTCAATGTGGATGACTCCAGAACAAATATGGAACCGGGATTGGTCTAGTTCTGGATCAAGGCTGTGTGTCTGGAAAGCATTGTTGTGTTAACAATTGTATATGTTTTTCATTTACATTTGTTTACATGTGTTTGTCTATGTTTTTCAATACATTGCTTGTATAAGTCTGCCTGTGTAGGAGGTATGTGTGTCTGTAGTGTCCCTGCTCCAGGAAACTTAGGCACATGCATCTCCTTGTGTGTATGAGGGTAGTCTGCTTACTCTGTGTTCCTCTACACCTCTGTTATCTTATTATGTCCTCCTTTTTGTAAGTAGCTTTAGATAAAAGTAATGTAATGTAATCTACATGCATAAGTGTCTTGTGTATGATTCAAATGTTAACTGTAAAGCTAACTTTATGCTTATGCATTTAATGTTGTATGGCTATAACCGATAACTAACACCGATTCTTATGAGAGCAAGTATGTTTGCAGCACATGGGTAAAAAGAAGGGTGATTGACTGAATAAGTGAGAAGAGAGGAAAGTCTGTGTAAATTAGTGTGAGGAGAAAGTGTTTTTTTTTCAGAAAGGAGGAGGTTGGGAGGCATAGACTCAAAGTGGGACAAAAAAAGATTGGTAGTAAAAGTGTAAGTGTGTGTGTGTAAGGGAAGGAGAGAGAGAGAGGCCAGAAGTGTATTTTGTTTATATGAGAGGTCATGTGAACATCACATGGATCAGAGGGTGGGAGAAACAAGAGAGACACAGCTCCAGCTGCCCGTGGATTCAGAATCCGACTTGAAAGATCTTTCTCTTCCCCTGCAGTTCTCTCAAACTCGCATTTAAATGTTAAAGAAAAGTAGTGTAAATTTAAAACAAAGTGTAATATTAACCAACTTCAGTACATAATTGACAAGCATGACTTCTCTTTTAGGAAGACTTTACAAGTAGATATCAACATCAGCATTTTGTCTCTGTCCTTTCTGTTAGTATGCCTTCTTATTTTTATTTATATACAGTGTTTTCTATAATTTTAATTTCTTCTCTTTCTCTCCCCCTTTTTCTTTTTTCTCTCTCTGTCCCTTGGTTCCCTTGACCACTTTCTCTTTCTGTCTGTCTCTTTTCTCTCTCTCTCTCTCTCTGCCTCTTTTTGTGTCTTTTTCTCTGATTCTTCTTTTCACCCCACCTCTCCACCTCAGTTCCCAGGACATGCTGACAGGCCAGAGACTGTGTCAGTCAAAGTCGCACCAGGACTCTGTTCTCTCTGCCCTCAACCAGCAGCGGAAGGACGGCCTCCTTTGTGATGTCACACTGGTTGCCGGGGAGCAGAAGTTCCATGCCCACAAGGCGGTGCTTGCAGCCTGCAGCGATTATTTCAGGGTGAGTGCCGTGTCACCTGTGAATCCCGCAGGCATGGCTACTCCAGAGCAGCAGCAGTCACTACTACCCTGGAGTCTAATACTTCACACAGAGTTTTCCCTCCCGGGGGGGGGGGGGGGGGGGGGGTGGGGGAGGGATGTGGGGCCTTAGCTGGTAGCGGAGGGCGCAATAACAATAGAAAAGCAGAATGGGCATTACTAGAAATCAAATACGCAGAATCGATCAAACTTGATCTAATTTCCATGTCAGCCATTGCTTGTGGCAGGAAAATATCAGGAAAAAAATCCTGTTTGAGTCGGTGTGTGAAATCGATCCTTGGCCAAGTCACAGCATCGGCTCTGCTGTCACTGCTTCTCACCCCAGTTTCTCCAGCCATCTCTGCTAGGGCAAAGTGAGGAGAGGCCCTGTCTCCTGTCTCCTGTCTCCTGTGTTCTGTGTCCTGTGTCCTGTGTCCTCTCTCCTGTCTCCTGTGCCCTTTTGACCTCAGCCTGGTGCTTAATTTAGCCGGAGCAGGCGTGTGTTGGGCAGAGCAGGAGATGATTGGATGCAGGCCAGGGTTGAATCAGTCATTAAGGGGCCTCTGCTGTTTGAAAGCCTCATGTCTGCTCGGAGCAGTCAAGTGAATTAAGCTCCTTATCTCAATCTGCTTTCTTCCCTTTCATGCATCTGGATGGTCCTTTGTGTGTGTGTGTGTGTGTGTGTGTGTGTGTGTGTGTGTGTGTGTGTGTACGCGCGCACACGTGTGTGTGTGTGTGTGTGTGTGTGTGTGTGTGTGTTTGTGTGTGTGTATGTGTTTGTGTGTGTGTAAGTGTTTGCTGTGAGTGTGTGTGTGTTTGTGTAGGTGTGTGTTTGTGTGAGTGTGTGTGTACGTGAGTGGTTGTGTGATTGGTGCTCATTTAAATGCAAACAGCCATGGTGTCACTGGGATAGTGCACTATGTTCTTCCCTCAAATGTATGCCAGGATGGAAATCAAGCACATCTTTTGAGAAAATGGTGTGTGTGTGTGTGTGTGTGTGTGTGTGTGTGTGTGTGTGTGTGTGTGTGTGTGTGTGTGTGCCCGGGGAGTGTATTGAAAGCAAATTGGGTGCGGTTGGCTGGTAACATTAATCATACAGCCGAACCCACAGCATCCAGGAAGAGATGAGAGGAGAGCAGGATGGAGAGAAAAAGCGAGAAAGAGAAAGAGAAAGAGAGGAGTAGAGATGTGGGGGGAGGAGAAGAATGGAGAGAGAGAGGAGAGGAGAGCAGAGGCTGAAAGTAATAATAATATTAACAATAACAACAACAGCAACGACAATAACAACAACAACAACAACAATAATAATACTAATAATAGCAGAGGGACAAATACAGAAGAGGTAGAGAAGGGAATGAAGGACATTAAAGGATGAAAGGCAAATGGAATAAAAGGGTAGGAGAGGCTAAAGAGAAAAAGAGAGAGAGAGAGATGTCCAAAATGTTTACTCATTCACTACATAGTTCTCTACATAGGGTGGGAGTTACATTGTTTTGTCCCCTACACAGTGCACTATGTAATAAGTGAGTGAACATTTTGGATTTGGCAAGAGAGAAACCGAAAAAGTGACAGAAAAAATGGACAGAGTAACAAGGGAAGGAGGAGTGGAGGACAGAAGGAGAATGGACAGAATAAGGATGGAAAAAGGAGTGAAAGACAGAAGAAGAATGGACAGAATAAAGAGGAAAAGAAGAGTGGAGGACAGAAGGAGAATGGACAGAATAAAGATGGAAAAAGGAGTGGAGGACAGAAGGAGAATGGACAGAATAAAAAGGAAAAGAGGAGTGAAAGACAGAAGAAGAATGGACAGAATAAAGAGGGAAAGAGGAGTGGAGGACAGAAGGAGAATGGACAGAATAAAGAGGAAGAGAGGAGTGGAGGACAGAAGGATAGAAGAGAGAGCAGAAAGAGCAGTAGAGTGGAGAAGCCGAAGAGAGGAGGAATGAGGAGAGGGGCCGTGAGACAGAGAAAGGAGGAGAGGAGAAGGGGAGGAAGGAAAGAGAGGAAGGACGAAGACAAGGTATAAGAGGAAGAGGAGGAGAGGACAAAGGGGGGAGGGAAAGGAGAGAGAGAAGGAGAGCCGTAAGGAGAAATAGAGGAGAGAGGGAGGGACAGAGAACAGCAGAGGATAAGAGACAGGGAGAGGAGGAGAGGAGAGTGGGTGTGTGAGGGAAAGTAGAGGGGGAGCGTAAGGGAAAGGAGAAGAAGAGGAGAGGGGGAGTGTGCGATAGAGAGCGAGTAGAAAGAGGAATAGAGAGAGGCGGAGAGGAGAGGGGAAGAGAGGAGAGGGGGAGTCTGAGTGAGTGGATGGGAGGAAAGAAAGGAGGAGAAGAAAACAGGGAGTAGAGAGAGAAAAGGAGAGAGAGAGGAGGAGGAGAGGGGAGGGAGTAGAGAGAGACAGAAAGAGCAGTCAGGTAGAGTACACAGGAAATGAGAGGCTCCTGCTAATGCGTCCCAGGGAGAGCATGGTGGCCGCTGTGGCGGTTGCAGCAGCAGTAGCAGCGAGGAGATTTGATTTTGAGGGAGGCAGAGCAGATTAGCGTGGAGAGCAGATAAATCCCCCTGGAAGTGGCCAGGCGAGGGGGAGATTACGGCCCAAGGGTGGCCAGGCATAGGGGAGATTACGGCCCAAGGGTGGCCAGGCATAGGGGAGATTACGGCCCAAGGGTGGCCAGGCATAGGGGAGATTACGGCCCAAGGGTGGCCAGGCATAGGGGAGATTACGCCCCCGTCCAAGGAGGGATTTATTTAGGCCAGGTAGCTTGGCTCCTCCGCTGCCTGCTTGGATGTGAGAGGGCAGTGGGGGCACAGCTAAGCAGAGCGCTGATCTCTTTCTGGCTTTAGTGATTTTCTTTCTCTCCCGGAGACAGAGGAACTGGCCGTTGGAGTTTCCTACACGAAAGAATCAGATATAGGATTGTGTACGATGCAATTGTGCAACTGTTAGAGCCCTCAATTAGAGAAGGGATTGAATGTCACGATGGGTTGCAGAAATACATGGACATATCAGATGACAAATCTTGTGTTCATCCAGCTTGCAGGTTTTAGGGAAGCATTTGATATGCAGCACTGTGCAGTAGATGAAACAGATAGCCACTGGCAGGAGCAGGCAAGTTTTAGTGGAATAAACAAGGGTGTGTGTGTGTATGTGTGTATGTGTGTGTGTGTGTGTGTGTGTCTTTGTCTGTGTCTGTATTTGTGTGTGTTTCCAAGTATCTGTTTGTCAGAGTCTAGAGAGTCTTGGTGCCGGCAGGTTGTAGCAAATTCTTTTTCATACGATTCGGCGCACGCACGCACGCACGCACACACACAATATGAATATTCACCACACATACAAACACACACACACAAATATATGGCCCAACATTTACCACACACAGACACAAAATATAGCGGAACATTCACCACACAAACAAACATACCCCAGACTACAAAAATTAAATATGGTACACCAAAGTCATGCAACATGGCTGAACATCCAAACTGAGTTATGATTAATCATCCAGACACACACAAGGGTGCATCTGCCTTTGGAAGCAGTAAGACTTCACACAGTAATGGTCCACGGTGCTGTAACCATACAGCACTTAAGCATTGACTTTACTGAGCTATTCAAACAAGTGAACCAACTGGTAAGCGAGGCTTTGGTTTCTCAAATCTTGGCCATTTAAACAAGTGAACCATAGTGGTAAGCAAGACTTTGCTTGCTCAAATCTTGGCTATTCAAAGGAGTGAAAATTGATAAGCAAAGCTTTGGTCTCTCAAATCGGCCATTCAGACAAGTGAACCATAATGGTAAGCAAGGCTTTGTTTGCTCAAATCTTGGCCATTTAAACACGTGAACCAAATGGTAAGCCAGGCTTTGCTCTCTGAAATATTCGCTCCAGACTGCTGCTACTGTGGCTGCTGCTGCTGCTGCTAACAGTGTTAAAGCTGAGCTAACAGGGTTCATTTGTCATGGTCATGTCCCCTGAGTCCACACCACACACACACTGCTTAGTACATGCGGCCTCCCATTCTCACACACTGACCTTGTCCTCAGTCATACAGTAGATGCGCACACACACACACACACAGACACACACACACACTTGTGTGTGCGCACACACTCACACACACACACATACACACACACACACACACACTCGTGTGTGCGCACACACACACACACACACACACACACACACGCTCCCATGCATACAAGTGCACATTTATACACACACACATACATATGGACAGATTTACACTCACATATACATACGCACGCACACAGGTTTAAGTGCACACTTATGCACACACACACACACACACACGTATGCCGCACAGACATCGACATACATATACACACATGCAGGCACACACACACACACACAAAGATCCCTCCAGGTTACGAGAGTGGCTCATGGTCACTCAACCAGTAAGAGTTTAATTAACTCACACTTTCTCTCCGCAGGGGTTCTGCCCTAACAAGACACTCCAGCCTTTTTTTTTTCCTTAAACAATGTGAGCCGAGGTCAGCCTGTGTGATGTGAAAGTAGGCTGAGCTGGAAATAGTGGAGGAGGAAAAGAATCATCTAGAATGTGTGGTGGTGGTGGTGGTGGTGGCACTTTTTTTTGGGAGAGAGGAACCAGCACCAAAAAATTAAGGAGCACAAAGATACATTTAGCTGTCTCCATTTTTTCTTTTCATATTTTATTTTTCTTTCTGAGTAAAACCACACGAGTAACACCCACAGGTACTGTTGGACCACGGCAAATGTACGACAGGCTGACCTGGACCTGAACAGGTCTTAGAACAGCTCAGGGCAATCCCACAATACAACACATCTTGGGGTGACCCACAGAACCAGAACATTTTCTTAAAGCAATCCAGATAAACATACAACACCAGACCTCTGTAACTCTAGAATGGACCAGATCAACCCAACCAGGTTAGAATCTGTGACTTTAGAATGACTGACACAACCTACAAAAACAGGTCCATTGGCCAAAACATACCAGGGCACGCCATATTCAACAATATACACCACAGATTGATGAGAGAATGTTCTAGTAATTGGATATGGACAAGTATAGATCCTTATTGAAAAATCAATCACACATCAATAGTAAGGCAGGTGTCTAACTTACTGAACTTGTGCATATTGTAGCTGTGAGCATGTCTTGTAGTGTGTGGTATGGATTGGTCTTGTAGTGTGTGGTATGGATTATGGCTACTGCTCTGTCTTACTGTCAGCTAGGGAGTAATACGAGAGTCAGTAGGAATCAGTTAAATGGGAGCAAAGTGTGTAGGCACAAGTTGAGTTCTCTAATGCCTTTCCTGTACTTTAGAAGGACATTAGTGTGTGTGTGTGTGTGTGTGTGTGTGTGTGTGTGTGTCTGCTTGTGTGTGTGCATAGGTGTGTATGTGTGTGTGTGTGTTAGCGTGTGTGTGTGTGTGTGTCTACATGTGTGTGTTCGTGTGTGTGTGTGCACGGGTGTGTGTGTGTGTGTGTGTGTGTGTGTGTGTGCTGGGACCTGTTCTAGAAGCGGTGGAGGATTTATTGGAGCCCGTCTCAGTCCCAGGCTGTGTTGTGATTGGCGGGCCGCCCACTTCCTGTGTGGGTAGAGCTTTGATCCATGCCTTTCCCATCCACCCACTGCGAGACAGCGATCAATGCCTTTGATTAGTGTGGCCCCAGTGGGGGGGCGGTGACTAGGCCAACCGCACCAGCGCTCTGATTATTATAGCGTAGAGCGGGTAGCAGTGTATGCGTGTGTGTGTGTGTGTGTGTGTGTGTGTGTGCTTGTGTGGATGTGTGTGTGTGAGAGATTGTGTGTATTTGTGTGTGTGTGACTGTGTGTGTGTGTGTATTTGTGTGTGTGTGACTCTGTGTGTGTGTGTGTGTGTGTGTGTGTGTAAGGGGCTGTACTCATTTGTGTGTGTGTGTGTGTGTGTACTTTCAGTCATCACTCACTCTTTCACACGTCCAGCCTGATAATTAATGTCATGCTGATATTAGTGGGATGACAGAAAGGCAGTGGAATTATATATACTTGTGTGTGTGTGTGTGGGTGTGTGTATGTGTGTGTGTGTATGTATGTGTGTGTGTGTGTGTG